>JAIFZK010000009.1:14227500-14235000 GCA_027481765.1 Tenualosa thibaudeaui
GGAATGTTGTAAGTTGATAGGAATGTAAAATTACATTTTTAGAATGGCACAGAGGACCCTACTGGCAGGTAAATGTCTTACTAAAGCCAACAACTTGGCAATGTGTACTTGCTAAGTACAAGTAAATGGCATGCACAAGATCCAAATCACAAACATCAGCGGGTAAAACTCCATTCCACACACACTCACACACACACGGCCATGAATCATTCACAGGACACTTTGCCTGACCTTGTAGTTAGCCCATCATTGAGATGTAGGCCTCATAGGCATCAGTGATGAACAGAGCCAGGAGTGCCTATTCTTTAGGGTCGCAAAACAATGGCAATACCGTATAGGTTTTCTCATTGTTCCCCACAGATCTCCTGAATTACTGGAGATGCAATGATGCATTTGTGATGCTACTGAACTACAAAGATTCAGAAAGCTAAGCTGTGAAATGTTCTTTGAGGGGCTAGACTTACCTGGCGATGCCTTCGCTTTCAAACAGTGACAAATCTTGATGGTATGACGTAATATTTACTTTTCAAAAATGTGCAGTCCATAAAGTTATAATTTAAGAAATACGACAAAACTAAAACAATACAAGCACTGTAAACACATGAAGACTTACACACAAATAGTCTAAAGTCTTGTGTCAGGTGTGCTTAAGTCAGATATATTTTCATGAGAAAGGGCAGTGCATTTATACAAATTCAAACAATACTGAACATGGGTGTCTGTCCCACCCCCAAATTGATTAGGATAATACAGAAGTAAAGCTGTAAGAAACACCACTGGGTGTGGTACTGGGAAAAAGTAAACAATGTAAGTAAAAAATCTTTCAGAGACTGACAATGTCCATATGAGAATGATAGGCATAGTTTCAGACAGGTAACATCACAGGTGATGGGAGGCCACTCTTCTGGTCTTGGTACATTCATCACCAGTGGTTGACTCTCTCAGTTGCTGGTTCTGGTGAAAGCCTTCAGTGATGTCTCCATATGAGCCATGTGCACCAGCTTCTAAAAATATTTTAAGATGACCTCATGATCTACTTTTTTTTCTTTGGATGGCCAACCCAAAACCACACGGATGGAGCTTTTTAGTTCTTGAACATGAGCTTGGAGGGGGTGGGTGAGGGTCTGTTTTTGGCCTGCCTCTCACCAGATAGCTGCTTTTTCTGGAAAGCCTGTTACCTGATCTCCTCCACCTCTACTCCAGTCTACGTTTGTCAAGGAACTCAGAGGACAGGAGCATTGATTCCTCATTCAACCATCCACACCCATGGGCAAAAATAGCATGCAGATGAGAGCCCAGATAAAAAATGATTGTCAATCTGATTACACCAGTGCAGTTTTATGACATGACATGGTCAGCTAATATCCCCATGTAAGGAAAAAAATATTAAAAAAGAAAACAGCAACAAAGGTGACAGTATGGACAGCCCCCAATTCTTTTGCACATCATTCCAGCTGACAAAATGTCCAGGATAGTCAAACCAAATGTAAATTAAAATTATAATAACACTAATACAAAACAAAATGCAATAATAACGACAGTAGAAGCATTTGGCAGCTTTGAGTCAGACAGTCTGAGGGCTGGAGAGATTCCTGAGAGAACAAGGCTGCTGGTTACCTCCATCCTCCCCCACCCCAGCCCACTGCAGGCTCACCCAGCCTGCCTGCATGAAGGCATCGGGGCCTGTGGAGTGTGTGGTCCTACAGGTGGCTGGCCCTAGAGCTCCGTGTCTGGAATGATTACCTGAGCGATGCCGACTGCTGGAGGCGTAGATGGCTTGGTTTGGTTGGGACAGGGGGCTTGGAGGAGCGTGCTGGCCCGCTGGTGGCGGTACTCTCCCCGCACACGCTGAAGGTCTTCATGAGCTGAGCCACGCGACCACGCCCCAGTGTCCCCAGACAGACGTCCACGTCTGCCGTCGCCGAGGCTGCTGTGTCTGTATCATCTGTGGACATGGCACGCTTAGATGCTGCCACTACCCGGAAGTCTTTACCTGAGAGAAAGACAGGGAGAGAGAGAGAATGTATTACATTCTTTACAGGTTACATATGTGTTGTTAATGTGAAACCAATACAAGAATATAAACATGCTTGGATAGATGGATTGATTGATTGACAGGCAGATCAATGCAGAGATTTTCTAAACTGTGGTAGCATTGAACCATTTTAGGAAAGCAGAAAACACAGATAACTTATTGATGGCATCCACTGGCCAAGATGAGAACCATATTAGTCTTTCACACCAGCCCCTTACCACAATCTCTCAGCACGGTCTCTGTCTGTTAAAATATGTCCTTACACTCCTCTACTCTACCTTCTCTCTCCCTCTCTCTTTTTTCTTTCTTCCTTTTTCCTCTTTCTCCTTCTCTTTTTCTTCCTAGGCTATAGACTGCCAGACCGGAGGTCGGCGTTCAAAGAAGTGGAACAGGGACGCAGCTGGGTATAGTTGGTGTGTGTGTGAGTGTGTGTATTTGGGTGGGGGGGCTTGTAATTGTGGGAACGAGGGATGAAGAGGAGGAAGGAGAAAGAGAAGGAGAGGAGAGGAGGGCCGCAGGGATGGCGGTGGAGAGCAGACAGACGCTGCTCAGACACCAGAAGGCTTGAGGAGACGCGTATTTTTAGCCCCCGTCCCCTGGGGACACAGATGTGTGAGTGCTCCCTCTCTCTCTTTTGCACTCACGAGCACACACACACACACACACACACACACACACACACACCGATAAACAGACACACAATGGATTTATAACACATATCACATATACCAAAATACATACACACACCACCTTCAAAGAATACACACGCACACACTCACAAACACACACAGCCGTACAGACAGATATAAACATGCCCAGCCAAATATCCACACACCCACATCTGCACATACTCTCCGTGGAACGCAGTGTGTATGCTGCCACCCCAGACCAGTTTGTTCCCCAGTGAGGCAGTGCTATTGGCCCTGCCAGTACTGCAGCCTGAGCCCAAAGCCTAAAGTCATCCACCCCCAACTCACACACACACACACACACACACACACACACACACACACACACACACACACACAGACACCCTGCAGTTCTACCCCACCCCAGACTCTTCACAGGCCCTCAACAACCTCATCTGATTCCACCACTGATTTTTTTCCGGCTCCCTTGCTTGCCTGCTCTCTCTCTCTCTCTCTTCCACTCACTATCTGTCTTCCGTCTTCCCGCAATCACTCACTCACTCACTCACTCACTCACTCACACTCTCATTCAGTCCTTTCTCTCTCTCTCTCTCTCTCTCTGAGTCCCCTTCCCTTCTTCCTCTTTCCTCTTACCCCCTCCCTCTCTCTCTTTCCCGTCTGTCTCTCTCTCTTCTTCTCTTTCCCTCCCCCTCCTCCCACTCTTTACCTCTCTCTCCCTCTCTCTCAATCTCTCTCTCTCTCCCTCCCTTCCTGTGGCCCCTGACCCGCGGTTCCTGTGTTAATGTCCTCTTGCTGCGCTGCGTGGGCCAGCCTCTGATTGTCTCACTGTGTTGTGTGGTCGCCACGGAAACCCTGGATAGGCTCCAGTGACTGAGGCAGACACACACACACACAGACACACACACACACACGCACAGACGTGTCACAGAGTCACACACAGAGACACACTTATAAAAACGCCAGTCACACACACACAGTCACACACACCCACACAAATACACACGCACACACAGCCACACACAGACGCAAATACTCGTGGACTGAGGCTGTTTGATCCTTTGTGCTTTAAACCCAGAGCCCCCATCAGAGCATGAGGATAAATTTGTCATGATTCTGTGTCATTGCTGTTGCTGCGGCTGTTGGTGCTGTAGTTTTTGCGTAGCCATAGGTGAGCACGTTCACGAGTTTGTGTGCTTCTTGGGAATTCAGGAAACAGTGCATCATTGCGTTAGTCATGTCAAAACAGACCAGCGGGAGCGTCACTTTTTGTTGTGGTCGGCATCTTCCCATAACGTCAGAACTTTGTCCTGGGTGCCGCAGGTGAGGTTGAGTCCATCCTCATCCCCACCCCACCCCCCCACCCCTTCAACCCTGTGCAGACGCACAGACCTGTCTCTGCAAACCCCCACGCCGAGTAGCCTCAGAGCACACAGCACCCTGGAAACACCACAGCCTCGGCACGCCTCTCACGCTCAGCTCGCTCCTCACTAATGATCCGGAGCAAGAGAAGAACATGCACACACACACACACACACACACACACACACACACACACACATACACACACATGCATGGACAGGCATGCTTACACACACACACACACAGGCAGGTACGCTTACATCCACACACAAACACTCACACGCTTACATACACACACACACACTCAAGCTTGCACACATACATAAACACATGCTTACACACACATATGCACACACGGACACATGGAAACATACACACTCACACACATGGATATGCAGACCTACAGGCACACAAACACAAAGACACATGTGCCTACGTGGATTAACCATGCAATTATTGGTGAGAAAGCTCACAAACACCTGATCACAGCCAAGCCATTATCGTGCTTCTCAGCATTTCTGTGTGCCTGCATATTTGTGTCTGTTATTTGTGTGTGTGTGTGTGTGTGTGAGTGTGTGTTAGTGTGTGTGTGTATGTGTGTGAGGACGGGGTTGGGGGGAGGTTGGTCACACATAAAACCTCACCTCAGCCCAATATAAGCAGCAGGCCAACAAAGGAAAGAAGAGAAGAGAAGAGAGAGAAGAGAAAATTAAGGAAAAGAAAAGAGAAGAGAACTGGGACGCAAGGCTAAGCAAGGCAGTGTTGCAGTGGCTAGCATCACAAAACTCAGTGCTATCTCTTTAAATCCCCCCTCCCCAGTGGGGGGTGCAGGGGGAGGAGAGGGGAGGAGGGGGCATGGTGGGGGAGCAGAAGTGGGGCAGAGGGCAGAATTCCGGAGTGGCACGTCTGTGCGCTGAGCCAGGCCGCGGGGGGGTCAGGGCTGCGAGCGTGGAAGGGGAACAGGGTGGAGAGGGGCAGGGAGGGTGTGTGTGTGTGTGTGTGTGTGTGTGTGTGTGTGTGTGTGTGTGTGTGTGTGCACGCGTGTGGAAGCTAGGGGCCCTGTCACTTATCAGCTCCGGCCGAGCGTCGCCCAGGGCCAGAGTCGGGAAGCAGCGCTGGAATGTGTGTCCTTCCCTCTGAAGGTGAAGAGAGGAGACACACACACACACACACACACACACACGCAAAGCAAGCACACACTGACACACTACTCCTTTCTTTGCTCACGCTCTCTTTCTCACTCTTTCTTGCTCATTCCTCTCAATATTTTTGCGCCCACATGAGATCACACACACACACACACACACACACACACACACACACACACACACAGACACACAAAACACAAAAAACCCAGAAGCTACACAGGGCTGATGCCTTCACTCATGCCACACACACACAGTCTCACAGACATAGTATTACTACACACACATTGCATTACCACTAGCACACATCTGCTAATCCACACAATTGGCACCATTAAAAAGTGCAAATCTAACATCATACAAAGTAGCCTTTATTTTTCTCTCCCCCCAGCCCCCTCTCTTTCTCTCACTCTCTAAAACACACACACACACACTGATTAATGCTTCCCCACTGATCTCATCACGTCATCTCCACAATCAATATGACTACTGCCTACTCGACTCCTGATGGGGAAATTCCTGCCTTTTTCACAGCTGCTTTCTCAAACATGAAACCAACTCTTCTACCAAGACCATACAAAAAATCCATAAAGTATGCCTAAAGTATAAACTAAAGTATCTAAATTCCATATTCTTTTAATGATTTCCAGAATTCCAGAATGTTTTCAGAATTTCCACTAAGTACACTAATACCATTCATTTGGGATGATTATGGTTGTTTTGTACCTGAAACAGGTAGAAGAGCTGAGGCTAAAATCCTCTAACTGCAATACTTGCTTTTATCCAGCAGGAGGACAGTGGGCATAAGTTAACTCACAGACTCTCTCTCTCTCTCTCTATCCCTCTGTTTCTTTCTCTGTCTCTCTCTCTCTCTTCTACTGCCTGCACAGCTCCACTAGATGGGGTTGTTTTGTGTTGATGGTTAATGTGTTGAAACTGACATGCTGTGTTGTTGATTTGTGCTGAAGAAGATTAACAGATCCAAGCAAAGTGGGTAGGTGAAAGAAGTGTAGTGACACATTCGCATGTTGGGAAATGTCTATTAACTTACACACACACACACAAACACAAACACACACCCCCTCTCACTCACACAGACACACACACACTTCCACTCTCATACACACACTCATACACCAAATAGTCATCTTAACAGAATCCAATTCATCCAACTTCAACTGAGTTTCCATTCAGCAGTAAATGAATGTAACCGATGTTGTTTCAGGTAATCTATTCAAATATTATACCACAATTAATTTTAGTTCAAAATGTTTGTAAAAATGCTCACGTGGATCTTACAGTTTCATCAGACTTCTGTTTCAGAAGGATTTCTAAGCATTACTATTGGACTCCTTTAAGCAAACTTTTCACTGATTAGTTTCAGGCTGACTCTGGTCATTTAATGTCTTTGACCTCACCTTCACCTCTGCCTGTGAAGCAACCGTCTGGTAGCCCTGCCCTTTCCCTTAGCTATCCTGGCCTCCACACCAGGGCCCTAAGTCCCAATATGATGCAGGAAAACAGGACACAGCTGGTACATGGTGGAGTACTGTGATGTTATTTTCAGATGTGTTTGTGTGTGTGTGTGTGTGAGTGTGTGTGTGTGTATGTGTATGTTATGCTACATGCGTGTGTTTTTGTGGCATGCGCACCAGGGGCTCCGCTCTCTCTCTCTCTCTCTCTCTCTCTCTCTCTCTCTCACCTCTGCTGCTCTGTGGCTCCTGCGTCACAGCTGCAGGCATCCTGCTCCCTGTGCCACCCAGGGGGGCACTATTACTGCTGCTGCCGCCACTGCTGCTCCTGCTGCCTGTGCCAAGCGGGAGGGCACTGCCACTGCCACTCCCACTGATGCTCCCACCAGAGCTGATGTTTCCACTGATACTGCCACCACTGGTGCTGCTGAAGCTCTTGTACGGGGCCTTCAGCAGCGAGGCAGCACTGAGGTACGTTGCTGCGGAGCTGGGAAGCAGGTGAGGCCGGTACAGGGGAGGCGGGGCGCTGGCTGGGACACTGGCTGGGGCACTGGGGCCAGACTCTGTGTCCTCTTGTGACTCATGAGACTGAAGAATGCCCTGCAGAGCGAGAGAATGAGCCAATGAGCGAAAGAACATGAGCGCACTGAGTCATGAATGAGCTGACAGCAAAGTAGCAAATCACAATGAAGATCAGAGAATGCACTAGGAGCCAACAACACATGGCAAAAATGTAAATAAAGAAATAGCAGTAACAACAGTTATTACTTCCGCCAAGGAGGTTATTTTTTTGCCAGCGTTTGTCTGTCTGTGAGCAAGATAACTCTAAAAGGATTACA
>JAIFZK010000009.1:14242500-14305000 GCA_027481765.1 Tenualosa thibaudeaui
GAGCACCTACAACCCACCCCCACCCTCACAGTCCCCTAGGGCTTTCTCTAACAGGCCTGCTGCATGGCTTTGTGGGTAGTGATCTCAGACTCTTTTAGCGGAATGCACAAGGGAAGCACATTTAAGCATTTTGTAATTATAACTCCCAGTTCCCATAAAGACAGTAGAGCCAGGCCAAGAAATGCTGCCCAGCCAGATTCTCCAGGGTGAGTGTGTCAGGCCGGTTTCAAGACAGAGGTTGTCTGTATGGATGTGTGGCAGCAATAGCAATGTACGAAGACACTGTGTTGTGATGAATGCTTATCTTTTTTTTGTTTTTGTTTACTTTTTTTCTCTCTCCTCCCCCTCTGCCCTTCTATATATAAATACACAAACATTCCTGTCAAGCAAACCAAATCTTATTTTCCAAAACTCTCCATGACATATCACATTCCATTCACATCTTTCTAGTGGTGCTGGAGTCTCCTCACAAGCTAGTGTAACCCTCTAAACAAATATGTGCACACTGAATACAAACACACACACACACACACACACACATACACACACACACCCTAAGAAATACACACATCTGTGCACACACAACCCCATTTGTCTCACTCATCCATCCTGTCTGTCATTACGTGTAGTGTGTTTCATTACATACTAGTGCCATCCTCTACACACATACACACACACACACATACACACACATATACACACACACACACATACACACACCCTTCAAGACGCAATGTCATTGCTACACTTGAATCACAACTTGCCATTGCAACATGAGAGGTTGGAACTGTGACGTCCCCAGACTCCACTCATTTCCTGAACTCAAACACAAACACAAACTGCATATCCATCTCTACAACTACCCCCTGAGACCAAGATGACTGATAGGTCATCTGCCCCTTATGATGTGTGACTGTATCACTGGTGGGCACCCGTCTCCATTTCACTGCTCTTTTTCCATGTCAGTGCCACAGACAGCGAGTGTGTGACAGAGAAGACTTGCTTCTGAGCTGAGGTGAACCACAAGCTTACAAGTTTCGCTGTGAAACTCCAGTCTGAGTCATATGCAACAGAAGTCAACGGCGACGTTCACAACCATATAAAGTCATGAGCCGTCTATCAGCGGGGGACCAAAATAAGTACATTTATCTGGATCTAGCTGAGTGAGGTCACGGGCATCTATGCACAGGCTGGTTTACTTCACACACACACAGAGACACACACACACACACACACACACACACACACGCACACACACACACACGCGCACACACAGAAAAGTTCTATGCCTTTAAGAACTATGCCCTTTCAGTAGCTCCATATGCGGAGCTGTGCCAGGCCTGTATCTGATCTGTTCTGGCCTAAGCACTCTGAGCTGGTGCTGATGGAGTCAGTGTGCTTGGTCAATGGTGCTGGCGACGGTGGGGACGTACCTGTCTTCGCTTTGGGTCGGTGTGCCTCCTCTCTCTCCAGTTTCTCCTCCCGCTCCTTCCAGCGACGTACCTGCTCCTGACGCATCTTCAGGAAGAGCGTCTTCTTCTGCTCCTCGCTCAGAGCCTCCAGCAGCTCCGGCTCGATGTACATGTCCTTCAGGATCTGCTGCAGCATGGTGGCGATGGCTGTCTGAGGGGCCCTCTAAAGCGCTTGAGAGTTTAAGGAGGACGGGGGGTGGGGGGGTGGGTGGACGTCTCGGGGAGATGCTGAAGGGAGATGTCCGAAGGAGCGGTGAGATGAGAGTTGAAGAGTTTGGTAGAGGCAGTGAATGTGCTTCTGACTTCACAAACACACATATACACTCAGGTGCACCCAAGCACACGCACACACTCACACAAACCCACCTTCTCACACATTCATGCACACACAGGCAAGAGTGAGGTGTTGTTTTTTTGGTTTGAGACACCACATTCATGCACATACACACAAACACACATACAAATGCATGCAAACACACTCACACACACACACTCACATACATACACACTCACTCACACGCAAGCACACGGATGTCACTGAACTTCCTCCATCAGGTTGAGAGTCTGTGGATGACAAACCATGAAGTACGAAAACATGACAAACTCTTTCATCACTGCTTCCCTATAACTGGAACATTCCCTGTTCTTTCTCTTTGTTGTGTTTTTTTTCTGTTTTTCTTCCCCCTCTCTCTCTCTGTCTCTCTTCCTCCTTTACTCTCCTGTGCTCATTGCTGTTCACAAAAGCATTTGAAAAATGCATGCGTGTCATCTCACTGAAACGCACCATTTCTCAGAATTCTTGAGGTTAAAGCCTGGTCTGGGAAGGAAAAGAGATTCCTTCCCTGAATTCCTCCAGCACCATTAAGACTCCCCCCTCCATCTCCAATCTCCCATGAAGCACTGCTGTCTTTACGTCGCTCTTCCACTGCTGTCTTTACGACTGCAAAGCATGTTTACTGACCAAAGAGAATGGCATGCTGCCCAGCCAGCACAGAACACCAGACTGATACAAGTTCTCCTTCAGCCCCCTGACACTCATCATGAGAGAAAGACAGCAGAAAAAAGGACAGACAGAAAGACAGAAAAAGAAAGAGAAAGAAAGAAAGAAAGAAAGAAAGACGTAGCTAGAGAGCACTATCTCTGTTCTGGATTTGTCTACTAAAGCTCTTTGTCAGTGAAAGAGTGACAGAGATGACGGAAGAGAAGACAAACTGTGAGAGACAATAGAGCAAACTTGAGAAATAAGAAAGTAAGTGAAGAATACTCACCGTGAGGTGCGGCTACTCCACAGCAGTCTTCAGACTAGAAGAGTGAATGTGCTTCTGTCCTTCTTGCCTTTGTGTATGACTAAACTGGTGACATCACAGCATTCCATGAACTCTCTCTCTCTCTGCCGTCTCTCACTCAAACATAAACTCACTCAGACTCCCTCACTCTCATTTTGCTCCCTCCTCCACTCTCTCTCTCTCTCTCTTTCACAGACTTCCTCTCTTCCCTCTGATTCTCGCTGCCTGAAGAAAAAAAAAAGTCAGGAAGCTGAGCTCAGCTGCAGCAGCTGTGAAAGAGAGAGTAAGAGAGAGAGAGAGAGCAGCATCCTGTTTAACACAGAACAGAGGGGCGGAGAGAAGGACAACGCCAGACCCAGTAAATGAGAGAGAGAAAGAGAAAGAACAGAAAGTTCAGACCTTTAAATAACCACTTCCACCGAAATATATAGGTCATAGCACAACACACTGCTACAAAGTTAGAGAGCAAGGGGAAGAGTAAAGAGAGAGAACTCTGACAAAAAAAAGAAATGGGGTAAAGAGAGAAGACACTGAAAGAGGGGGAGTAGACTTGAGTCATAGCCTGTTCTTAGACTGTTACATACAATGCTATTTTCTGTAGTGGTTGAGCTTTAAACAACTCCTTCAGATGATTTACACACTGTATACAGGGTTTACATTTGTCACACAGTGCATACAATCCTATTTTTTATTGGCAAAAATCACTCCATCATATATCATCTTAAGGCTGTGGCATTTGGGCCAACATTTTGAGCAGTGTTTCAGAACAGCCACTTATCTGGTTGCATGTGTTCTAATAGGATTGTAATGACAATTTTATTGCTGTTTAAACAGATATTTGCTTATTGATTCAAGTTAAGTTCAAAGACAAAGACTTAAAATCAATATTAATGGCAATATATATCATAGGAAGGTGTCACAGTCACAACACTCAGAGAGTTTGCCCAGCAACAACTGCTCAACTAGCACTGTGTTTACATTTCTTCGGACATGTATACACAGCACATGTGTGTCTGTGCAGGCTAATTATATCTACATCAGTCAGCTTTAACAGAGCTGCACAGTAGTATACAAATAATAAGTTGACCCTTCATTCAACATAAGACCTGTTGATCGATCTTGGTCACAGATGCATGGCCTTCGTAGCTGTCATACCAAGTAATTATATGAAAGAATAGTGCACTGGAATGTTGTTTTTTATCATGTTTTTGGGCATCAGTTTCATTCTTTCACATAAATACGTTCTCACTTTAATTATCAAATGAGAAAATCTATGACTTTTTTTGGAATAGCATTTATAGCACTGTAGAAGTGGGGTTCAATTTTCACCCGTTCTAGTATGAAATTGTGTATTGGACAGAACACTAGGATGGATGGCCAACCTATAAATTGCAATTAGTAGAATATTTCACTAGATGGCAGTAAAATCTGTATGTTTGCTGTTGAAACGTCCCATTTCCAAAGACATTTTGTTTAAAATATAGGCCTGGGCCACATGTTCACATTTAGAAGGATGGTAAGAAGATCATTTAGAGTGCAAAATTGTCCAGCAAAAAAGTATGCAAGTCAAGAACAAGAAGATGTTAATATTAAGATTTTCAAACACTTTCCTTAAAAAATGTCATTCATGCATATAGAAAATAAAAAAAAACTTTATGAAGCACAACTTTGATATTTCTCAAATGCTAACATATGAAAACCATGGACATGAATCGCTTCCAATTTTTAACAATGTGAAGGCGCCCTCTGGTGGAATAGCAGGACACTGTCAAATTTCAGTACCTTACTGTCACACACTGTAATGTTGTGAATATTTGTGTTGTGAAGCTTTTGTCAAAATGCAGTCTCGATCTACATTAGTACAGCAAAAGTAAATATAATATATTGAATCAATTACATTTATAATCAGAACCTATTAATTTTTAACGGCACAAGCTACTTAAAAAGAAAAAAAAGAAAACAAAGTGCCTAAAACCTTTGCGCTACTGTATGCTTTTGTATTGCAGTGCTTTCTCCTCAAATGGGTCATGTCGTAGGATGACAGAGAGTACTCAAGGCTGCCATTGCACCTGCACCACAGTATCTCCAATCTGCATTTTTTTCCTAATGATTCTCAATCAACTGGGACTGGATCTGCTCTGTCAAAACATAAACGATCAGTGCAATGAGCAGGATAGATATTTTCAAGTCAAGCAAAGTCCTCGTTTCAGGAGGAAAACAGCATATATAATACTGAAACACCTTTCTGAGATTTCATTGGAAGAATGAAAAGTGTGTTCTTTTTGAGAGAGAACATGAGACCATCTCTGAATGAAACTGTGTCAAGTTTGATAATAGGTATGATCCTCTAAATGCACAGGTTCCAACATAATTAACAGAAAATAGCTGTGGTCTGCTTTGAGTGAGACGCTTTAAAATCCTAGCAAACATTTTTAAATGAACAGCACCCTCCTCTGGACAAATATAATATCCTTATTTTCTTTCTGGATGAATAAAGTATCTCTATCTATAAACAGGCAAACAGTCATAACAGTCTGCAGAGCCTTTAAAAAGAGTTCACATTGTGAGGGTGCTTTAATAAAATACAACCAACACACCATTTCAGTAGCCTAAGTGTAGTGCACTGCTTTAATCAAGAGACCTTGATTTGCATTTTAATCAAGACCAAAAACCCTCCTTTCAACATTAAATAACAGAAAACATTGTAGAGGAAAAAATATTTTCTTTCTGTTGAAAATGGCATATTTAATCTAAGACTTTGAATGTTTGGAAATTCAAGTTTTGACAAAACCAAAAATGGACATGTGGGTTTAATTGTCTTTATCAGATTGTCAGAGTAACTAAACATTTCAATAAGACAACAACAACAGCATCAACAACAAAATCTATGACTTCAAATAAGTATCTATTCTATGCAGTTCAGTATATCCAGTATTGCTTGACCATGTGACACACAATTCTAGTCTAATCACAAACATTTACTGTAATTGGAAATTGTCATTGATAGTGGGCATTCTAACATCAGGTTTAAAGGTGCAGTCAGACAGCACTCTATCTCTGACTGATACTGTATTTAAACAAACACTATACTAACACTAACTTCCCACCACTGATTGAGGTGTCCTTTTTATCAGACAATTCACTCTGGTACCATCTCCAAAATAATCCCAATGGCATATAGTCATATGAAGGGTGTATAAACTCACTGTAAAAAAAGAATCATGGTTTTAACATTAAAAATGTTAATGAGTTGTGGTGACTTGTGGTGACAAAAAAACAAAAAACAAAACGTTTTTCATATCCTGTAGTTTTTCTGACAGTTAATTGTAAGTTATCACAAATAAAAGGAAGCCTTATTTTTTTACAGTGCACAAGTGTTATTCCCACCAGTCATCTGGGATGAGGATATGCACTGTGCATTTCTGGCTGGAGGGCATAGAACCGTAAAAAAAAAAAAAAGAAAAAAAAGGTTTATAGCATAACATTGCTTATTGTATTGCCAAACCGATTAGCATATCCTAACAGTACCAGGTTCTGGAATATGTTTGGTAGGCACTTCACTAGCTTTACACCAAAAATTCTATAGTGTTTGTCTGCAGGGGACACATTTGGTATCGCTGCATTAAAAGAGAACCAATGCTAGCTGATTAGCATGCTAACTTCAATGGATGACGCAGGCTTTTTAATATCAATTGTCAAAAACAGCTGCTGCTTCACATCCTGTTTTTAGGTAATTTTTGAGTGCTGTAAACAACTAAAAATCCTCCACACAGCACATTCAACTGAAAGAGAGCCAAAACCATTGGTAACTGTAGAAAGGAGAAGCTTCTTTTTTAAAAGGTCAGTCTGCAATTCCAATCCCCCCTTGCATTCAGCAAATTGCTCCTCATGGTCCTCTAGTTGACCGCTCTGTGTACGAGGTCCCATAACAGATTTTGGCCAAAAACACAGAGCCAGTCCCTGTTCCAGCCAATGATCATGCACAGAGCAGGGAAACACTAGGAGAAGAGCTCTAATGTGATTTTACAGTTTAGCTGAAATATCAACAACCTTTCGCCTCAATCCCAGCCTTCACCTTTCACAGGAAAAGCAGAGCCTGGCTTTGCGAGGTGTGACTCGCCTGCCAACGCTGGCAAAAGAGTGGGATTGAGCAGCCAGCAGGGGAGGGAAGGAAAGGACTGAAAGAACAGGAGGAAGGAAGGAAGAAGAAAGAGGGAGAACAGAAGAATCAGGAAATTAGGTGTGAAAAGGTGGAGGTATAAAAGCATGACAAATTGACAACACATGAAAACAAGACATCCTGTATAATAAAATTCATCAACAGAAGAGTATGGAGAGGGACTACATCATTTCCTTTGGAAAGACTACTGCAGTGGGGTTTATGTTTAATTACATTCCTGCGAACCAATAGAAAAGTACTTACGATTGGCCGTCAGCAGCACATGGTCAAGCAGCTTGGGAGAAGATAATTAAAAAAAAAATCATAGTTTACTGAGGGCCTTGCATCACGACTACATCATAACAATGGGTGTTTGGAAATTACCATTGGACCATTTTAGTTCATCTATGACTAAATATTACTTTTTTAAACATATACATAAACACATACATGTGGACTATTGGAATTCAAATTCATTGCTCTCATACCCCTGACCACTAGGTGTCAGTATACACAAAAAAGTGCAGATACATGCTTGACACTAGTGGAGGACACATGCTGGCCCAGTCCTTAAAAAGGCAGTAGGCACAGGGGCAGGTTCCAACTCTAGCTAGGAGGCTTTGAATAATCCTTTTAGAAAAACTAAAGGGCACTGAAGTCCTTTTGGGACACTTCTTTGCTGTTCACAAATGTGTACTCCCATCACTCCTACACACAGCATGTCAACAAACCTACCATAACAAAGTCTGCGACAGTACATTATATGATCTGAAGCTACCCGACTCCAACACACACACATGCAAGCACACACTAATGCACGCACGCACGCAGACACACACACAAACACACACACACGCAAACTCCTACCTCAAGTTAGTGTCTGTGTTTCACTCAAACCAATAAAGCATGCTTACAAATTTGACTGACATCCTAGAGGCCCCAACTGAATCCAGGTGGCAAAGAAAGGCTGAGGCATTTTGGAAAGGTAATACTTACTACAAGCAAAGGAGCATAGCCCAACAGAAACAAAAACACTTTGAAGGTGCCATGTACAGATGTAGCCCTCAGGAACGGTATTTCTGGCTGAAATAGATAATCTTATGCTGGCATTGGATACTTAAATGTGTCAAAGTGAAAACAGAAGATTGTGAGTGTATGGTTATCTGCAAGGGGAAAAGGGTAACTGCTAACTAGCACAGTTTAAGAGTTCAGTGTACTCTCATTGTCAAAAACAATAAGTGTCTAGACTTCTGATGATCATTTCATTCTGTAGGTATGACAGAAATGTAGAAAATGCTGTCAGCTTTTTTACTAGCCCAGGAAAAGAACCTCTTACAATAGTTTTGTCTCATGGTGCTTAACAATAATCACTGTAATTGAAATAATGAAATAAAATGAAGCAAAAACTAAAATCAGTGTCCGAAGGAGCAGATGGTATATCATTTCATGTCATCAATGAACATTTGTGCCGACCCATGCATCCCATCACAAAGGCCATCACAAAGGCCAATGTTACCAATGTAGAACACCCGTTTCAAGTCAAACAGCTAAATAAATAAAACCACAAAGAACAAATTAAACAACCATTAACAACCGGACATAAATTGCCACATAGCAAAGATATTCAAAAGTGATAGAAAATTCCAGCAGAAAAGGAATTGACATTCTATCACCAGCTGTGATTGGCTAGGAGAGCACTGAATTGCTGCTCATATCTTGTGATCTTGTGGCACTGGGGGTTGTAAATCCAGGAAACCATTGCTAATCAAACCAAAGTTGCTAGCCAACATTAAGCAGTTTAAAGATTTAAGTGAATAAGGTGACCAGAACCTCTGAGATGAAAACCAAGGACATTTAGCTAAATTTGTATTGAGTACCAGGGACATTCCAATCTGTACATCATTAAAATAAGCAATGTTTGAGGACAAAGTGGGATTGTTTTTTTATTTTACCATAGACAGACCACCAAAATTGGAGACTGTCCCCAGAAACTGGGTTAGTCTGGTCACCCTGTTCTAAAATTGCATTTGAAAGGACAATTTGAGGACTGGAGCTAAATGACTTAGTGTTATGACTTAATGTGTGTAGCTATACTCTATAGGTTCATCCTGATAGCTACTTTCCATGCTTAAAGGAACGTCATGCCATAAATCAACCCTTATCCCTGTTGCTGTTGCTCAAGATCGTCCTGCTGCTAGAAAGAGGAATAGGAAAATTTGGCACAGTTAGGACCAAATAGCAAAATGGGAGTTAACGTTAACTAATGAGGGCAAGTACACTTTTTGAATCATGTTTTTGTGCCCCTTTTAGTTAGCGTTAACTGGTGATTTGCAAATTTAGTCTGTGTTACACCAAACTTTCTCATGCCTCTTCCTACCAGCAGCATTCATTGAGCTCAAGCAACATGGATGTGGGTTGATTTATGTTAGATTTTTTTAAAAGGATCCCTGACGGTACTATATGAAGGCCATATAAGACTGACATTGGTATCAGCTACATCTGACAGGATTTAAAAACACTCAAAGTGAATTCTTTTTTTATTAGAATATCTCTTTATTTGCAGAGCTTGTAAGCTACCATTGTGTTTAAGCTTCAATGCTTTTATGGGTAAAAAGTGACATCACCTGGTTGATATTGATGGTGTCTATGTGCAGCAACAGCTTGATTGCTGTGCCTTTGGACCTTGATCAGATTCAACCAGGTGATGTCACTTTTTACAACAATGGCACTTTATGAGTGAAAGGATTTTCTACACCTTTAAGAAAACTAAAAACATTTTGAGTGTTTTTAAATCAAGTTTGTGTAGCTGACGCTAACAGTCTTGTAAGGACAACATGTCTTACTAGCCAACCGTCCTTACTAGAGTTACAGACATAAATTTGTGTATTAAGATTGGACAGTGTTCCTTGTTGGTTTAGTGGCTCAGGTTTACAAGTTGTCTCTACGTAGCCACATGCCATTGGTTAAAAACATGTGACGTCAGTTTTGCAACAAGAGCTCAGTTGACTTATTCACTTTTATAATATATATATATATATATATAAATAATTCATGCTCAATAGCAATCTTGGAACCCAACTGAGATCCAGCTTGTGGTCTGTACTGTAAAATGTTTGGGAAAATGGCAGAGGCAGCAAAAAATACCAGAGTACCAACACAAAACAACTTCAAATCTGTAAGCACACAAAATGCAAATAAACACATGAATCACTGTAACTGAATGAAGATAACATAGCAATGATTACAAAAAAAGGCATTAAGAGAATATAAATGCATCATAAAACATATAAGCTAGACCAGATATGTAATCCTGAAACACTGTGGAAGCGCCACAATCCTGAAACACTGCGCAATTCTTTCATACTGTATTTAAGGGAATTATGCCATTGATAGATAGGCAGCAGAGGGATCATCCAATTTAAGTAGCATGATGAGCAAGACGAAGACTAAATGTGTCACCAAAGGAAACAAATGCTGGGAGAAGACCATTAATTTTTCAAAAAGCTGGCGGCATTTGTACTTTTGTAATTACTCACCACTCAATCTTCAAGTCAGATGCTGCATCTGATCTACAGCCAAGTACTAATTGACCAAAATAAACAAATATGAAGGAAAAACAAAACCATCTCCGGAGAAATTATCTGCCAGTAATAGTAATCTCCAAAAACACAAAGGCACCATTAGTGTCAACAGAACAATAAATACAGAAGGATGAAAAACTGGATTGTTAAACTGGAAATGCAGATTTAGACAATAGTAATAAAGAACCACACAAGAGAAAGCTGCAGAGTTTGTTTAACTGATGGAAAAGTACAAAATTAAGAAAATAAAGCAAAACAAAAAACAGGTACAATATAATGACACAACCACAGTTGTGTGCCCGTAGTACTTTGGCACATCTTTCAATAGCACTGCTGCATATACTGTGGCACACACTGGCATTGGCTATCTGTTGTTGAGAGGAGACAGAACTTGCTGACTGCCCACTGACCTAATAGACTCCAATACAAAATTTAGTTAACTCAATCAACGTCCTAAAGTTGATAGTGTTTAAAGGTACCTTGCCACACAAAAAACCTTTTACCTGTTGTTTTTGGTCTATTCGAGTTTGAGTCATATGGTGCATGTGAAAATTTAATAAAATCATTGCTGTCTGCATGAGCCAATGGAAAGAAATAAATGGAGAAATCAGGCCAATCTGAGTTTACACAAGATCGACTAAGCTTGAGCAATTGGCAGATGGCACTGATTTATCGCCCAATCCATGCCTGCCCCACACATTTCTAACTGTGTGAGAATTTCTAACTGAATATCTGTGAAATAAAGATAACAGGCAGTAAAAAGTATCAAGAATTTTTGGAGAAGTCCCTTATTATTTCTGTGCCCAGCACATTTAAAAAAGAATGACTTGTCAACTTTGGTGAATACAACGGGCTTTGTAAGTTTTAACCGGTGGTTGTAACAGTAACCTTGCAATAATTTAGCAGTTATCTGGTTATGTTGGCTAGTCTGAAACCCTACACATTACAAGCTTACTGTTACAAAGTGTCTGTTTTCAAGCAATTGGTGGATGTGCTTATCATAGTGTGTCTTCCTTCATTTCCTCTGAAATTTAATATTCCAAAATTGTAGATCTTCTAATGCAATTCTGACATTAGCAAACTAATGTAAATACTCAACATGCCTTGCTACACTGACATGAATCAGAGCACAGCTCATTATCGTAGGTGTAAAAACGAGGTGCTTTACTCTGGGGCTTTTTGAATAGGTTGCATATAGCATTGTTAATGTCTCCTTGGATTGTTTTCAGCCCAACTAAAGTTAACCACTATCTTTGGAGACCTCAGAGAACAATACCCTAAATACCCTAAAGATGTTTTGCAAGGCAACTTTAGAACAGCTTATTCTTTTTTTGTAATTCATGGGTGATCTGCTTACATTCAACTGCCAAATCAGCCCTAACATTTTTGAATTGTGATCATTTTCTCTAACTGTGATTGCAAACTTTTTCCACACAGCCCATCCAAAGTCTTCTATCTCTGTACCTACAGGACAAGTTGACCATGGTGCTCACATTGTCATGAAAGTCATGTAAGTTTGGCAGACAACAGTATTTGGAACACAAAAACTATTCAAACTAGTGTGACAGGGAACATAGTTAACCATATGGGAACTTCAAAGCACACCATAATGTCCCTTACTTCAGTTTGCAACTCTATGGAATGTCTCTATGTATGTGATGACTCATTCATTTAAGCTGCACAACTTGGGTCTTATTCTAGCATAAGTCCCTCCAGTACTTTAGAACCCCCAAAAATTCACATCAGAAACGCACTACAAGAAACCGCCGTATGCCGTACACTTTGCCTTGATTAAGAAATTTTGTTAAAAACGTTAAATTTAAAAGATAAATTTGCCACTAGTTACATTTTGTCATTATATGACTAAATGTGACTACATGATATACCCAATTAAAGTGTAGATTACAGGCCTTTGTGGTTTCATGGAAACATTTTGAATGCATATAGTAGATTTTTGAAATTGAGCGAGAACAAAATATGAGGACAACCTACACAGCACTAAACATTTAGTACTTTCCATGATCATATGCTCTTTCATGGAATACCAGACAGAAGGCATCACACAGTCATGAACAGGAAAGATGCAATTCGTTTAGTGAGAAGTAGGTAAATTAACATTTCTTTTATTTTAAAATTTTGTAAAATGTACATAAATTATATTTGACTTATCAACATTGAATGAGTTATTCAATAATCCTCTTTGAAAACATAAGGAATATAAGTTAAAGAAAAAATGCACAAGACATTCCTTGTTGAGATCATTTTCCAAATACCATATTGGTCAGATACTTCCTCTAGTTTGGAAAGCAATGTGCTAGACATCCATCAATCACTGAAGACAGAATAAAGATCATCATACACTTTCATATAGGGATCTCCTCCAATAAATATATTTATATCTTTTTTTAAGTTTTAGTACAACCAGGGCACGACTGCATGCTAGAAACTCCCACCCAACCCTCCCAAACCTCAAACACTGACACCACATGTACAGCCACTCATACAATCTCACATCTGCCCCCACCTCCCATCAAGTCCCCCACTGATGCCACTATAGGTGAAGTGAGGACACAGGAGAGAATGGTGAACAGGTAGGTGTCCAATGGATGTATTGTGGATGTGATGGAGTGGTCTCTATGCCTGGTCTAGACTGGGCAGGTGGCGTGCGTTTTCTACTCTCCTCATCCAGATACAGACCTTTAGTTTAAGTGCAGAAAAAGGCTTTTTAAAAACCCTCAGAGAGAAATAAACGTGGAATTCAGCCACATGCTTTCAAATATTAATCTTATATTTAATTGATATACATATATTGCCAATATTGGCACATACGATATTGCACACAATAATGAAGTATAGCACTGGAAAGAAAGACGAAACAGAAAAGAAAAAAACTTGTGAGCCAAAATGTTCAAAATGACAAATAAAGTGGAATAATGCTTCAACGTTAGAAAAGAAAAATTAGACATGCTGACTATACCTCTAACAAGAGGTCTTATAATTCGGACAAATGACATGTTACTGTCCAAGCCATAGCTTTACAAGAAACCTTACACAGGGGAAGTGGAGGTGCTTTAAATCCCCAGTTCAAAGTCGCACTGTCTACCACTCTCTGTGGTTTACATCACTGGCCTAGGCTTTGCAAGTGAAGAGCTAGCTCTTTTGCACTACTGTCCAGGTGAACACTCCCTTCCATGTTTACATGTAGGCCGATGCCTGGATGATTGGGTAGATGGAGAAACAACAGGGAAATTGTTTGGAAATTCAACTCATTTCCCATATTCTCCAGGGGGGAGGGGAGGGGGACCAGTGGGCATCACTAATTGTGTGGTCACACAAAAGGTGGGGAGGGGAAGGGAGAAAGGGGAGGGGCAAGACCTTCAAAATGAAACCACATATTGAGAAGAACTATTCAAAGACATGAACCCAAAATGCAATCCAAAGCACCAGCCAGCGTGTAAGCATGCCAAGTGTGTAAGGCACCAGGTTGTTGAAATGCTGAAGAGTTAAGCTCCTCAACAAAGTTTATCAATGCCAGTGGCATCCAACACAGGTTCTCAAGAACCTCCTTGAGTCAGGGTTTCCCTTTCGACAGAAAAGTCCTGCGATAGACTGACCTTGGCGCTAGCATTGGAAAATGAAGAGTCCCCACTGCCCTGGTATTGACCATCTCTGCTACGATGGCACCACAGGTACAGATGAAGTTAAATCCACATCAGTGGGCAGAAATTTAGTGATCTGGATCAGTCTAACAGTCTAATTGTAATTGAAAACCACCTCATTGCAGGGTCCTTGAGGTCTGTCATTGAGATGTCAATCTCAATGCAGCTGTGTACAGGTTCACATGCAGCTACAGCATTCTTCTGTACCACTCATACTCATTGGTAGATTGTTACACACACATCACGCAATCTGACACATACACACACACACACGCACACACATATGCTTATATATCTATATACAGATCTATATCTGTATACATATAGATGTGTATATACATATAGAGATATTTTAAATACTTTTACAGATTGTTTGTCAAATTCCTCCCACTGAAAACGCGGGCTGTTTTTTTTTTTCTTTTCCATAAGCACAGAAATACTTCTGATTCACAAAATCATACTTTGAATTTTTTTTTTACATTAGCACTTTTGTAAGATTCTGTACATTTTTTATGGGCTTCAAAGACGGGTTGAAAATTCTATATTACAAATATGTTGTTAAAGGCGCAGTCCTACTTTTTTTGTCAAATTCAATAAATTGCTCCTCACAGGTTGTTATCTGTCCATTCAGTGCTTGCGTTCAAGTAAAGAACTACTCTGATGCTTATATGCAGCCCTGTCTCTGTGAATGGAAAACGAACATACAGTATGTGGCTCAAACCGAGCCATAAGCAATTCCAGCCAATTAAAATGGTGTTTCAGGAGCATGGAAGAGGTGTGTAATTTAGGGCTATTGAGCTCCAATGACAACAACCTTTTGGAAAAGTGAAACCAAATCATGGACTGCATCTTTAAACACTCATGTCATTGCTGCAAGTAGAGTGAGTACTTCCTTAATAAAAGTCAGGTACCTTTTCATACACATTGCATGACAACAAGACACAAAGATATAGAATAATGATCTGCATGACTCAATAAAAAAATACATTAATAATATTAATATGCCTTTTGTAAAGGTCTTCATTTTGAGATCCACCAACCAGTCCAATATGTGTGATATTGATGCAATGTATATTGCAAACAGCTCTTGATCCCTTCAAATGCATTTGCCTGTTGTATTTATGAGGCAGAATGTTTGCATGGCATTTTAACCCCTAGCCCTCAGGTGAAACGTATGTGGTGGTAAACATGACAACCTCCTTGAAAGGGTTTTACGTTTTGGTTCAAAAAGAAACAAAAGAGAAAAAGACAGTAAAACGAACATTTCTGATTTGTGCTGAAGTCATTAGCTCACAAGAAAAGGTCTTGTTTCTCGTATCTCGGCAATAATTCTATTCGAACATTGCAAACACCTTTTGTAATAGCTTGAACGTGTACAAAAGTTCTTGGTTAATAAGGGGAAATAAACACTCAAGTTCTTTATCATTTGTAATCAAGTAGGAAACACGGTTCATATATAATGTTATTACTTTGTTTAGCAGCCGCTTACTGTATTAATGGTGGATTACGTGGGTAACATCCAGCGATGGGTGACTTATAGTCGCAACTGTCAGTCTGTGGAGGTTTGATTTCTGTGGGTGGTGCTCCCTTGGAGTTAAACAGTTACAGTTAAATCTTTAGGTTTATTTCTTTTTACAGTAAAAGTTTTAATTATAATTTCTCTTGTTATTTTGATTAATTTTGCATGTTTTCTCTCTGTATATCAATCCTCGTCCCCATCGTCAGCATGCATCTCCTCTTGCTGCTGTTGTAGCTCACATGCCCTCTTCTCTCGTTGTTTCTCCTGAATTTTTTTCATCTCGTCTGCATATTTACAAAAAGTGTTACCGAATTTGGACCACACTTTGTAGGGCACCGTGATAGAGTTGCGGTACGTAGGTTTCACCTCGCTTACCCTCATAAACACTCCATACTTATTCGAGCCCACGTCAAAGAAGAACCGTTTGTTGTCCACAGTCAAAGATGTACCCTCTGGCAACTCTGCGGGTTCGTCCTCAACTCCATAGTCATCAATGAGTTTGGCCAAAGCGTCACGAAACTCAATAAGTCCCTGTGCAGGAAGAGCGATCGTCTGGCCTTGCGTGGATCCCAATCCGGGCCCCCGGTTCACCGTTTGTCGAATTCTCAGGAACCGGCCTCTCTGATTCTCTTTCAGGTCCATGTAGTATTTCCGATTTTCTCTTACCAGGAACTCGCTCTTCAGAGCGCGCCGCGGTTCATCCTGCACCATGTCCGGATTGCTTGGACCCAACTGGGCATAATGTTCGATGAAATCTCCCAGGTAGTCACGGAACTCGACAGCAACTGACATAGAGAGAGTCAGGCGGCTCTTGTTTCCTCCAGCCCCGACTTCAGCTATCTTCAAGAAGCGGCCCTTCGCATTCTGTTTTACGTCCAGATAGAAACGTTTGTTCTGAATGTCAACCCGTTTCGAAGCGAGCTCTTGCGTCTCATGCTGCAGCCCGGAAGCCGAGCCCGCCCCTCCTGTCACTGGGTGCATGGAACCGACACCCGGGCCCGTGGCTGCTCCTCCCTGATCACTTCCACTGTCTCTGTCCGCCATGATGCTGCCTGCCTGCCTTCTCCCTCTGTCTACTGCAACCCTACTGCCAGCCAGCCACGCCACCGCTCTCGCGAGATCTGCAGGAGAGACACATGAGGTACATTTCAACTAGTGTGCCTCGTTCAGTGTGAAAATAGGAAAATTAACTTTATAGGCCATGTAAATGTTAGTCACCTTGCCACAACGTTTGAAAAGAAGCCTTACAATATGCTGTAACATATTAGGTCAAAGGTTTTGTCATACTAAGCAGACAGCCTATAAGATTATTTTGAGTATAATATGCTATACCGATAATAAAAATATTAATAATAATAATAATAATAATAATAATAATAATAATAATAATAATAATAATAATAATAACATTCGGTGTGTGTATAATGTTTATTGTGCGACCGTTAAGATGCGATTTAATGTGGACTTATAAACTAGATCTACCCTGAAAACACAGTCACAGTAAAGAGCAAGATGTCCTTCCAAATTCCAGATTGGTTAATTGTTTTTTCTACTGGCCTGCTACATGCGTTCCATAGTGGTTTATTGCTGCCTAGTATGTCCATATACTTCTGAAAACACTTGAAGGAGGAGTTAGCAAGGTTAGCAAGCGAGACAGACAGACAGACAGACAGACAGACAGACAGATAGATAGATAGATAGATAGATAGATAGATAGATAGATAGATAGATTTCAGTGAATGTTGGCTGTGGAAGTAACGTGCATAAACCACAGAAAGGGATGCATCTTTGTTTACTGTATTGGGTACCAACATACTAAATGTGCAATGCATTGGCCCAAACTTCAGTACCAGCGTACCACAGCACCAATATTAACAATGGAAGCTAGTAAAATTATGATGAAGTTGCATAGGCTACAGATGTTATAGTAAATAAGCTACTGGTCAGAGCTGTAGTGGGAATTTTTTAAGTGGTGGTATGCGATTTTCATAATGCAGGCCTAATTGCAAAGAAAGTCCAAAACCTACGTCGATAGTATCACTGCATTTGATGACAGTCATCCTATAATGTTACGTTGCATTTGTAGGCTATATGACAGTAGAGGGCTTATTGGAGAGGTCTGCTTGACATACTTACTTATAATGTTACAAATGAATGCCTAATATTAAAAAAGTGAGAATACATAAATTATCTGTTCAAAGAAGTGTGCGGCCTCCATACCCCCGCGTCCAACGCCCACTACACCTCTCCCATTGGCTACATGCCTTGTAAACACAGAATCGATACACTTTTATTAATCACTCAGCAACAGTACATGGAAAGTGAGATTTATGTAGGCAGACAGGATACATATAGATCGGTTCTCAAAATATGCGTCTATGAAGTCCAGTAAAGGAGCTTTAGCGCAAGTCGCACGCATTGAAAATGTGCTGCACTTAACTAACTGGACAAATTATTTTTAGGACTATACATCCTAAAATGCATCCAGAAAGTGAATCTGTAAGGCAATATCAGACCACACGATGATCCTGAGATGAAGTCTTCGTGGGCAGCTGGTCTACGAGATATAACCTATAACTCTCTAGTTCACCGTCGTTATTCACGTGTTAAAACTGAACAATGTTCGTGAACTGATGGCAGGTACAGAGCTTATATATTTTTTTTACAAAGTAAATAAGCCTTAATAAATACAAAGCTACCGGTATACAGTAGGCTATGCTGAGATATAGCCTACTGTATCCCTTCTTTTGACTTCAATTGGGATGAAAGGTAATGGGAGGGTAAAGGAGTAACTTTATCCATGTGAATACTCCAGAGAAATAAGGTCTTTCGAATTTAGCAAAATCTAACCTGCTGCAAAGAGAAGCATGTTTATTAATCGAATGCAATGAGGCCTGTCTTCTAAAACATACAGCAAATAACCTTCAAACGTCCTTTTCCATAGTCAAACATTGTGTTTGTGAAGGGAAAAATATTGGATCCGACCGTGTAGATACTTATAGCCGATAGATAACAGATTAGCCTCTCCACACACACATTTAGGCTACATACATCAATGGCATGATTAAACCGCAAGATAGATGCTTAATAACTTGGATAAACTGAACTATAGGCTAATGTACAATGTCATGACTGTGGTCAAAAATTTTAACAAGTCAATGTATAAAATAAATACATAAAAATAATATTCAATAAAAGAGGCAAACATTAAATAGTTTTAAATTTGCCTTCATTCATAGAGGGCGCTCAGCCTATGACTTGGATTGTCTTTGATCATGCTGTTGGAACTCAGACTCAGTGGTCTGTATGCATGATAAAGAGACAGTAATATATATCTTTTTTTTAATGAAGGCCAACTTTTTTGGCCCTATTATATGAAAAACCTCAGTCTCGGATAAAAAAAAACAAACAAAAAAAAAAAAACACGACCAAAAATGCACATAGATTTTCCATGAAGACAATTTGCTATTTACAAAAACGAAAAAAAAGAAGACGAAAAAAAGCATAGGCCTATTTGACATTACCATTCGAAAACATTTTAATAGCCATATTCTAGCTCCTTTCCACCCGTCTCATTATCTTTCAGGAGAAAAGACCATTGATCATACTGTTGATACTGTTAGAGTAAGTAGACTATGGATGTGATCTACAGCATAAAGACATGGGGGAAAAGAAGTATGAATCCAGAGAAGAGAAGACTTCAAATGCAGTTTTTGTAATGGACGCTTTCCTTTAATGCATTGTCATCTTGATTTGTTTTTCAGCCAAGCGATAGGTCTTACCCTGAAAACAGGATATAGAGTACAGCCTATATACCCCATTTTGACCACTGCACTATATGCCACGTGTAAACGAACTGTTTAATCAGGGAAACGTTAAACTAAAAAAAATATTATTCAGCTTTTCAACTTGTGATTGACCACGACACGCAACTCAATTCGAGGCTAATTAATTTCATTCGAATTACAACTACACAAGTTTTTGTAAATGAAAACATTTGAAGACTACAGTCATTAAGGAAATGGACACAACTACTGAAAGTAAATGCATCATCATCCTTATTATTATTAGTTTTATCCCATGTTATAACGTAGCACTTAGACTAAATCTAAACTATTACAAAAACTATTATTTTAACATATTTTTGACAACGAAACTAGTTTATTTATACTTTTAATTATAATCATACATGTATTAGTTTCGTTTTAGATTTTAAATTATTCAAACAGAGGTAATAAGGAGATCCCTGTGTTATAGGTGGGAAATATACAATAAATAAATAATAAATGTATTGTATAATAAATTAACCTTCAGGTCATTTTTTACTTCTTTTTATCTTGCAGTTTTTCTACATATTATGCTTTTAAACAAGGAAACAAGGAAAATATATCTGCTAATTTGACATAATCTAGTAATAGCCTAGGTGCTAACCTATTCAACTTAGATATGTATGATTATTATTATATTTAAATCTACTTAGATCAGCATTTAATTGTTTTCGATATGTAGACCTATTAGTTACTCGCATAAAACTGTAGGCTATGTGGTAAGTCTTCCACTTCCACAACTGTCCAAATATTACCAAGGCAAGCTTTTTTTTACAACTTCGATTTGTAGTCCATATCCTTATAGGATATCACGTCTCAATGACCATCTTTGAAAAGCCTCAAGAGCTGAATTTATGTACTATATTAGCTATATGCAACCAATGTTCAGCTGGTATAAAAAACATGAAATAAACAATGACTTGTTATTTAAAAAGCCGTATGTTGTTATTTGAACATCCCCTTACGCTATTTTGTTAAAGGTGGAAAAGGTAATCTGAGGGGAAACTGATATATTCACATCAGACTTCTCTATTGCCCTGACGTGTTCTGTTCTTCAAGCTTCTGTTCTTCTAGCTGTGTTCAGGGATTTAATCTTTGCGCAAATTGATGCCAAGGCCTAGGCTATATATTTTAAGCGCATATAGCATGCCCAAGGCTATCTATAGGTTATGGGTATTATGAGGTCTGTGTATTCTGCACAGGTTTCAGAAACAGAGATGCAGAAAGACTAAAAACCGTGCGTTAACGCGTATTGGCAGAGAGAGGTGGAATTTAAACGTGCTGTTTTTAATACCGATGCACATAACCTTGTTCAATCTGACGCTCTACTTCAATATTGGCACATTTTGTTCGGATTTACGCGTTAATAATCAAGGAATAACAAAAATTACAAACGCGCCGCCGTGACACATATTCACAATCATAGTCTGTAAATTCACATAGAGAAAAGGAGCAACAGTCAAATAAGCTAACAGCAGTCATATTCCATTGGCGTGTAAGAAAAAAAGATAATCTAATTACAGAGTTGACAGTTTTGCTTCGATGTAATGATTGAGGCCTACCTTTTAAAACACTAATTACACTGTCAAACACTCATTTGAGGAGAACGAAGAGACAAAGAGCAGACAGTTTCTTCTGACGGTCTATCCTGAAGAGAGAAGGAGGGAGACAAAAAAATCCATTCCATATGGGGTGGTGAAGAGGTAAGCCATGTATCTACACACACGCGTTGGATGCAATGGCTGAATGAGCGTATCCATTGTTCTGGGTCCGGTTTCCCGATAACGTTCACTCTTAGCGCGCAAAGAGGACTAAAGATCTATCTTATAAGTTGTTTATTTTTCTATGTGTGGTCCCAGAACTACCTCTTCAGTGTCTTCTTTCCTAAGTTGTTCTTAACTATATCTTAAGAGACTGAATCCACGTTTCTAGCATGGATTGTTAGCATTTGCACCTTTTTGAGCATGCCAGAGATTTCTTTTATGGGCATTGGGGTGCAGGTATCAACAACAAATATGAAGTTTAATAAGTTAAACCATATCAATATGATGTGTGTAGGTGACATGTTTGCATTTTAAAGAGATAAAAAGCAAATTAATTTCATTTGGCTTCTTTCCTATTTATGAAATAAAACAAAAGTAAGAGCACAAGCCTTGAGACCAACATGATATTTCTAAGCTGTAAAACATGTGTTTAAGATAAAAAAAAAAAAACTGTGTTAAGGTCAATTTAAAGAGTGGTCCAGACCACTCTCAGGAAACTTACAGAAGCTGTACTTAGCAACAACTTGTCGGGATCATGCCATAACCTTAAGGTAGAGTTAAGGTATAACTTAAGAACAACTTAACGTTACGAAGGCTTTGGGAAACCGGCCCCTGCAAGGAAAATTTGATTTCAGATCAAGCTTACATAAGAGTGCATTAATAATTAATAATTCTCTATATTAGCGAGCATACAGACACCTGCCCAGGACCCCCATGATGCTGATAACACCGGATAATTAGTAGCCGGTCAAATCTAGAACTGCCTGCTTACATCCATTTCAGGCTTCTTTGACTTCGAATTCAAAGGGGTAAGCTCTGTACATGATAGTAAAGGTTCGAGCAAATTAACCCAGAGACGAAACATGTCACATGTGGCATATTTGTTTAGTTCTAAATGAATGTTAAAGACTTCTAGGCCTTGATAACTTCGTTGGTGATATTTTTGAGTAGTGCTTGCTCAAGTAAAGGTACGATTCGCAATTGGAATCCAATATACGTTTAGTCTTATTTCGGTAAGTTATTCATGGTCTCATGTCCTGACTCCTCTTTATTGGATAAAAAAAAAAACTAATTCAGCCATATCTACCCAGTGCACAGGACGGGATATTTTTGAGGTCAAATATCAACAACCTTTCACAAAAATCGCGTGCATTTGGTCAAAACGCAGCAGTATTTCCGTCATATTGAACTGAATACACTTACAATAACTTGCTGACGACGTTAGCCCACCTGCTCGCGTTTTTCCAACATATCAAACTCAACAAGTGTTAGGCCTATTTTATCCATGCTTAGAGTCACTCATCAATCGCTTGTCTGTGTCACAATAGATGTTAATTCGCGTGAGTGGTCCGCATGTGTGTGTGCGTGTGTGTGTGTGTGTGCGTGTGCGTGTGTGTGTGTCTGTGTATAGGGGGTGGGGTTGGAGAGAGTCTGTAAAAGTATCTGCGCAGACAGATTTGGTCGTGTTTGTTTACAGGTTGTCTGTACAACTGTGTTTGGACTTTTAACCACCACTGACGATACAGTCTTATTGCAGAATACCCTTGCAGCGTGAAAGGCAGACAGCTGATATTTTCTAATGTCGCACGCAATTTTAACATGAACTGCCATGCAACTATTTCAAAAATAATAGAGGGCACAATGGCTATCAGCTCCACGCTACGCTCGCACCTACGATGACTGTGCAAAAGAGTTGCATACTGTAATGAACAGCGAATTCCTCTGCAGAATGCAGTCACATATAGAGACGTCCGTTTGCCAAAGTCAAAGACCCGATAATAAGCGACAACGTTCGGCTTATCCTTACCCCGCTTAGTCCACAGGCAGAGAGCTAGTTAGTCCCACCACCGTCAGTCGCTGACAGACTGTAAAATACTAGATAAGAACTAGCAAGCCTCGAAGGCCTACTGTCAGCAGTACCGTAATACCGCTCCACTGGTTCGCTTTTTCACAAGATGGAACGAAATAGCGAGTCGTGGCATGGAGAAACGGACGCACGTACAGTTTCAACGCTGTACGTTTCTGCTGTGATGTCAGCACGTTCAGTTACTAACTGAACTGCAACGTTTGTGCGCCTCGCACTGTTGCACTGAGGAAACTGCAGGCTTTTAAACCAGAGACGGCTGTAATTACTTGAGAGCATATTTTTGAAATAACCTAAACCGACATAAACCCCTCAGAATGTTGCACAAACCTCATATCTAAGCGCATTAGCGTGGTCCATATGAGTGATGTTTTAAATAGCCGCCTAAGAAAAGAGACATGTTGTCAGTAAATAGCATATTTTAAGGATAGGTTTAATAAACTCATGTGCAGACGGGCTGTATGTGCAGACGGGCTAAAAACTTTTTCAGAGTACAAAACAGACGTTTCCCATTTCTTTATGCGCGCGTATACTTAATGACGTGGGTTAGAAGTAGTAAGTACAGTTTAGCCACTCTGACAAAAAATTAAGATTGGCTTTGAATTAAATCTCTGTTAATGTTTACAAACCCGAAAAGAGTTAGTATTGTACAGGTTTAACTGAAAAACTCACATGTAGAGCGATAGGTTTCACATTTAATACGATATGGCGCTTCAGAACCATGGACAGCAGCACCTTTTTAGTTACGTTAGCCATTTGCCGGGTATATAATTGTCTGTAAATTTGGAGAGTTCAGTTACTGAATTCCTTCATTTTGTTTGAACTAAGCTGAAATGTCTGGATATGTTAGTCACCTATCTGGCACACTCTTGAGATATCTTTTGGGGAATTTCAATTGAATGCCCCTTGCTTTAATCAACATGCCAAGACAAGGATTTAGCCTGTGTGTGCAGAACGTCAACGTCTGTAACCAATTAAGCCATGGTGCTGCTACATAACGAGGGCGTAGAAAGATACTGGTTAATTCTGTGTGGTATTACTGTATGACCTCGTGGTGAGCATGCACCCAAAACAGCAGATGTCGCCCTTAGTGAATGTATGACTTGGACTTGGTTGCACAGCCACAGGTTTATTTTAGACACATTTAGAGGACAAAATTACTAAATTCATATTAACCTAAACGCGTTGTTATCAATACATTGAGAGGGGAGTGGGATGTCCGTTGATTAAATATGACGTCTCTGTGTTTAACTTCAGCCTTTAAGCATTATAGCCCGAGTTTATTACACATACACAGTACAGAATTATATATTTAAAAAACAAAGGCATCGGGTAGAGCGCGTTTGTAACTGAATAGTTGTACATTTATGAACACTGATGGATCTATAACAGGACACAAAGCGTGCCATATCCATCGATTGGTGCAACGCCTCACTGTCTTTTTAGTGGCTGTGCTGCGAATGTGACCTGAATGCAGGCAATGATTCAGTAATAGAATGAGACGAAAAACTCATTCAAAACTGTCGTTTGTGGAGTCAGAGACGTGCGTATGTTTTTGCTGCGATAGCCCTCGCCCCAGGAACAGCAATCCTCGGAGAGCTGCCTACTTCGGTGCTGACAATGAGTGGACAGTTTTAGAGGGGGATCGGTTATACGTTTCTCTGACGGATTCTAGTGATTGTGTGGATGCAGACATGGATATTTATTGCCAGGGAGGTATGGTGTAATATGTGTTTGAGCTGGGGATACTTTAGGGACCTATTCGTCGGTGCATCGGCGTTCGCCACCCTTTTCCAACTGTATGTCTGTTGTTTGTGCGGAAGCCTCAACCTGAATATTTTTTATGTTTCAGTTTGGTAGGAGGGGAGGTGTGTATACAAGTGGGAAGGAAAACGGGGCGACGGTGTAGATATTGGATTAACAATACACTCATCTTGACAGTATGACAGTAAATTGTAGGTCTTTTAGTAAGTAGACGCGAATTGTGCACTGCAGTATTTCGCATTTTTTCTCTGCAGCAAATGATTCAGAGATCTAGCGCTGTGCTGTGCGCTTACTTGACTGCATTTTGGGGCAAAATAGACTGGCGGCGTTTTGCGGTTGGTGTGGCGGCGTAACAGTCAATGGAGGAAAGACGATATCCGTGAATACCATGCATATTTAGAACCTATTTTAACAGAATGAAGTGACTGGAATTTGATACAGCATCATTACGCTGTTTCCGGTTTCCTAGCTGGTGTTTCCCTATTGCAAATTTATTGGAAAAAAGCAGCGGATCCCGATGGCATGGACACTTACGCAAGGTCTGCCGCGCTGCCGAGCTACTGGAGCCTATTTGCAATCTCTTTCTTCAACCCAGCTCCACCGCCATCGCCCCGCTGCCCAGAGAGCCCTGCCGCAACGCGACCAGCGACCACCGAGCCAAAGCAGGCGGCATGAGGCTTGACTCAGTACATTTATCCATGCTGGTCATCGGGGTCTCCTTCGCCTGCTACTCCCCGAGTTTGAATTCCCTGCAGGACCAGGCTCACAAATCCACCGTGGTGATCGAGGGCAAGGTGCAGTCCGCGCCTCTGAACGTCTCAGCGGAGCCGTACAGTGTGAATGTCAAAGTCCTGGACGTGTGGCCGCGAAACAGCGGGGGTCTGGAGCGGGAGCAGCTCGTCACCGTGGGGGAATTTAGCTCGGAGGCTCCGTGCGCCAAAGTGAAAAAGAACCACAAGTACATTTTTTTCATGGACCCCACCGACGAGCCCTTGGTTTTCAAGGCATCGTTTGCACCCCTAGATGCTAGTGGGAAGAATCTAAAAAAAGATGTTGGGAGGATCTTGTGTGAGGACTGCGGTAAGTTTTTTACCTGTGCCCGGGTTTTTGACAGCATAAGGTTTTTGCCTCTGCCTGTGGTTTTTGGTGAAAACTGATCTGACATTATATTCCGGCATTGTATTTCGAATGCTTAAGGCTATGATTTTGTCACACTTAACGTGGTGAAGAAACACCTTCACATGGGGTGGATCTCCCGCATTAGTCGACAGGTTTGATCAACATATAGATTTCATGATGCCATATTGCACAAAGCTGCACACGCATACTTGCATACACACAGACATTCAGACACACACAAACACAAGCATGCGCCGCACGAGCTCGCGCACACAAATAGGCACACTCAAGGTAAGAGCAAGAACAGGCTTATTTCCTGCCTGTAGCCCTAATTGATTTCTGTTCTTGCATTGCAACACTGCGCCTATCTATCTATCTATCTATCTATCTATTGTAACTCTGATAAAGTACCTGTGTGCATAAACTGGCTTACTGACAATATGAGAGACCTATCATTCATATTTACAGACGTCATGGTGTCATCAACGACTTCTGCCCCATCGACTTCTGCCCCAAGAACACGTTTCTGAACTAAGCTACAGGGCTCCAGTTGAAAGAGTTTAGCACCGTATCAAATGGAATATGACCAAAGGTTTCAATAAACGTGTTTGTTAGTCGGCACTTTTAGGATAGCGTTTTCTTGTGCCTTGAGAAGCTTGGATAGTGCTACCACATGTAGGCCAACATTAGATGTGTTCTTTGATAATGTATCACTCTTCCCTCGAAGAAAAAAAATGCAATTGCACCCCCCACCCCCATTGCAGTGATCTTACTCAGCTGTCGACTGAGAGTATGTTGAATTCGGAACGTGATCAGTCAGTAGGACTATCTCCAAGTATGGAGAGCGAGTCGTTGCTGTGGAGGCACATCCACTAGGCCGAGCGTTAGAGAACAACTTTAACATTTCGCTGTCCAGGGTGCTGTAAAATGGCGTGTACAGAGAATGTGCTTACAAAACACACCTTTCACAAACAGAGGTCGTGGAGAGTTGAAATACTTTTCATAATTCTTTGTGAACTTTAAACGTATCTTTTTGAAGAGCCCTCACTGTTAAACCATGTTAATGTTTTTTTATTGCCAGTAAGATCAATGCTTTGTAAATTATGAAGCTCTCTCTCTGCTCTGTCTTTGTTGATTGTTTTTTCCACTGGTGTTGATTATTTCTCAGGGGGCATCAGACTGAAATAGATGATTGGTCACATGAGGCCCTGATCAGAGCCAGTTCCATTACATTGCTATCTATCTGTTGTCCTGTCTGTATGGATAGACAGACCTACTTCTAGCAACATCAGATAGATAATCTCACTATGTTATGCTTTCAAATGTGTTTCTATTTCATCCCTAATGACTCAGTGTGTTGATGGTGAGAAGCAGTTTGGATGGAATTCTGGATTTTTTGTCTTCTGGTGCAGACCTACGCATTCAAGACACTGACATGCATATGTGTGCTGTGTGTGTCTGTGTGTGTGAGTATGCATGTGTCTTTGTCTGCCTACATTGGTGGGAATATAGCAAGGCTAGATATTTCTTGCTGCAAGGTTGTTCTTAGTTTGCTGAATAGGTTGTAGAGTCTTCATACCTTGGCATCATATTGAAGATATTTATTGCGTGATTACAATATCTATAGATAGATCTATCTATCTATCTATCTATCTATCTATCTATCTATCTATCTATCTATCTATCTGTTTTCTGCTTGACCAAAAGGAAATGTAGATGTTCAAGAACTGATTTTGTTTATCAAAGGCTCACTTACCCCCGCCCATGTAACAGGGAGGTCACAGCTGCAGTGGATCGGCCGCTATGAATTTGCCTGTGGCTGTAATGGCACTATATTGAGAGGAAGCTCTGGCACCACGACACAGCACAGGCCGGGAATAACAGCTGTTGATGGACATGCACCGAGGGGAAGGACCCACTTTCAGTCCAGGGATAAAAGTGGCAAATGTTTGACATGCCTTGCTTCAGTACCTCTCAAAGAAGGGGTCTTGGAAACTCCTTTTCTGAGAAAGAGGTGGATAAATGTCTTGTCAGTGGTAACATTATGCACCATTGAATAGGTGTGTGCTTTGACAGAGCCTGTCCTTTTTTCGTGCTTTACTTCAACATAGGTAAAAATGTTGGAGTAAACATGCTGGGAAAGCAGTGAATAACTTCATGCAAGATCTGAAAACAAGTCAAATTGTGTCATTTTTCCTTTCTGTGGCTCGAGCTCTGTTCTGTAGGTATGGAAGGTTGGATGCGTCTTCTTTCGAGAATGAGAGCGCTGTAAGTTGGCAGTGACTGCAGTGAAGCTTATGGTGCTCTCTTCTTCAGCTGCAGGCAACTAAAGAAGGTGCATGAAGGCTGGCCTACTTCTGGAGCTGTATCACAGTGAAAAAAGTCTCTCCACCACGCACTTACACCCACATCCTCCAGACAAACAGGGATTTTGTTTAAATATGATTGAACTAATTTGGGATACAGTCAGTGGCAATCCTTGCCTTGCTGTGCAACCAGAAATTTGGCCTAAAAGCTACAGCCCTTTGATAGATGGTCTTCCCAGGCTAAGGGGACATTTATCATTGTAGCACAGTGTGATAGTTCTCGTAGCTTTGGATGTACTGGGAATATGAGGGCTGTTGTAGGATAGTCAAGGCCTTCTTTGATGAATTGTATTTTCTGGCATTTAGCACAGGAAGAGCATCTGAAATCCCTGGCGCTGAATGTGTCAGTGTTTCTGCCAATTCTTGTTCGCCCGAATGTGTCAGCATACATCTGAATGTGAGATTCACACTTTGTGCTGTGGCATATTGTGGCACGAATATGTGTGTCTAATGTCCAAATTGTAAGCTCAACGCCGCCAAATCCTGGATCTTTGAACGATGCTTTTTCATGGCATGCCTTGCGAGAGAGCTCCTTTGTGTTGAATGTGCTATGCGCCTTGTTTACTCCAGCATGTTCAGTTGTTATCAGTGAGGAGGGTAAGGACAGCAGGGAGAACCGCTTAGGTGTTGACTGACAGTCGGATACCCAGATAGGGTTTAGTATTGATCCTGGTTTCCCATGACAACGATACATTTAGGTTGATCACCCTGGAGTGTCGTGTGCCCCCCCCTCCCCTTGACAACGACAAAAAAGAGACACATTCACACATACATTATGCAGTGAAATACATCTTGAAATGTTCCTCTTGAGTGTATAGATCTGTATAGATCTGATTGGATGATTGAATGGATCAGCTGAAGATTGTAATGCAACTTGTGATCAACACAGATTTTTTAATATAGTAACACTTAAATGTCAGAGAAGATAAATATTTTTTCCAGCCTTTTTAATTAAAGAGAGGAAGTAGTTGGATTTGTGCTTCTCACATTTTCATCACATACTGTATACTACTAGGAAAAGTTAAGTTCATCCTTCAAAATGTTCATAATTCATAAGAAAAATTGTATAGAATTACATCAAGGTTGTTAGCACCAGCAAAGGCGTGTTCATTTGTCCTGCATCACAATGCTCAAGTTAGGCTGTGTGGCTAAAAAAATGCAATTTCATGTTTTACACTTAGTATTTCAAGGTATATGACAGTGAAACTCTTGAATCCTCAAATCACTGAACACTGGTGTGAATTAATCCATACCTCTGTGTTAGAGGTCAGTGAGTGCAGTTTTTAGGAAAAAGAAGAAAATTTGATACAACATACACCAAATAGTGAATCGTGAGCTAACCCTAACTGAAGGGGGCACAGAAACTCAACTCAGTTTCATTTATGGGTCATTCAGTTAATGTTAGTTTTCTGTTTGCTATTTAGTCTGCATTGTATCAAATTTTCTGGTTATTTTTCCCACAGACAGCACTCAGTGAGCTTGAACAACAGGGGTATTGATTGATTCACGCCAGATTTCTCCTTTAAAGTCATCATTGTTCATTTGGATAGTTAGGCAAGAAGCTGCTCTGCTCTTAAGGGCTGCAGCTATAGCAGATGTGCCACATGCAGATGGCTTAGGAAAATAAGGCAAATACAACATGCCGTTTTTGTGTCTTTGACTCTATTTTTGCATCGCACATCCTTTGTTTTACTGCCTTTTTACCAGAAATTTGAGCATGTCTGCCACTTCAGATCACTCCGGTCTTTCCGGTATGAAACGTGCTGTGAATGTGTCATCACCCGTGAGTGTGTGTAGTGAAACGCAGCACGTGTCTACTCTTGAAACATGTTTTCCAGGGCTTAGTCTATCAGCTCTTTTGTATGGCGAATGCATAGCACACTTCGCTTCCCCTGGGTGGCTGAATGATGCTTGTACTTGGTTTGTCACTTCTTCCCAGTCCTCTGCTGTCTTTCAAAGCTTTGACTTGTGCGTCTGGTCTGCGTCTGTGCAGTATCAAAGGAAGTGCTGTTTCTCAGCTTATCTGTGGGACCTACGGGGAGAGATGTGCCAACTCAGCTCTGTGTCATGTACTGAAGCTGGCCACCATGACTTTAGACATAGGTGGAACTTCACATCAGGTTCCCATCAAACACAGCTGACCACTAGGCCAATGGAACGTTTTTATTTATTTACTTTTAACGCTGACTGCCACATTATCTAAAACTATGTACAGAGAGGGTATTATGTTTTTCCATCTCTATTTTTCTCTATTTCTTTATGTGTGTGTGTGTGTGCATGGGGGGTGCTGTAACTTTTGAGCAGCATTAAGGTGCCTTGTGATGAATGATAATGATTTGATATCAAAAGGAAAATGATTAATTTCATCTCATTCACTAAAATCTGAAAAATACTTTTTTTGATGCTGAAAATCATCAGCTATAATTGTTTAAACCATTTAAAGACCTTGTGCAATTTAATTCTGCTTTTGATATTTCTCCTTCATTACAAGGTGCTGAACTGATTCCCTTCCCTTTTTTAATGATTCATATTTGTATAGCTGAAATAACCTTCCATATTCAAGGAATCTCAGCCACAATGCAGTATCTGTTGTAGTGAATGTGTTTTAGGCTACTGTGGAGATAGACTGCTTTCAGGGAGTCAAGTGGGTTTTGGAAAAAACATTAAATGGGTGAGGCTACATTGCTGAATTGCTGAAGACTGAAAGAGGTTGAGATTTCTTTCTCATTGAGCAGATTATTTTTGGCTCTAAATGCAGTGTCACATTTGAATTGCAGCCATTGATTTTCTAGTCAGCACTTCTTGGGTGCAGCGGCTGGATGTAGTTTCAATAGATTACCAAAGCACTCATTCCGCCGCGCACAAGAAAACGGCCTCGCGTTCTCAGGTTTATTACAGTTGAGACAATGTGCAGCCATCTTAGATTAAACTCAGCCTGCAAAGATAAATCTGACCCTGACAGCTGGCAACAATATTTATCTATTAAAGCCACCATCTATCGAGTGTAGTCTTTTGAAACAAAGACAGGCATGTCAGTAGAATTAACTGCACTTTCATGTTTTACACAAACATGCATCAGTGCTTGGACTCTGAAAGAGAACTGAAATGTTTTAAGGGGACTTTTCTGAATGACATTTACTAGAGCTAACTGACTATGTGTTTGCTCATGTGATTTCCCCTACCCAGGGTACTTCTACAGCATGATCTGTTCTGAGCTGTGCTCTGGGAAAAGATGGATCCTCTGTCATGATAAACTCAATCCCTCTCCCATGGCATATCTGTGTGTGACTGGCAGAATCCCAAAGTCTTCCCTGAACCCTTAAAGATTTAACGGACAAAAATCTGCCAATCATGAAGCTGATTTATGCCAGTAAAGTCTTTGAGGGTTCAGGGCGTAGGTGGGGGGTGGGTGGGGGACGGGGGGCAATGGGAGTTAGTCATTGTTTTACAGCACCATTTAGTCAGCTCTTTTTACTACCATCGCTGGTGCCATCACAATCACTACTGCTGCTGTAATACCAGAAACTGTTACCAGATGTCATGTTTTCCATTCCCTCCCTAACAGTATTTATGCACTGAAAGTAAAGCATGATGTTCTGATATGTGTATATGATGTGTATATATCAGCCAGATAGTTCTTTCATTAACCAGTTCTGTCATTAACTATTGCCAGTGGGAATCATGACACCCGCTGAAGAGAAACAAGCGCACCCCACAGAAATCTCTCGCTTGCCACACCTCAGTAAATTGTGGGATGAGCCGGGTGATGTGCCTCTTGGGAGGCCAAGGGGATATGAGGGGTTATGGTAGATAAGATGGCAAGCCCGTGTAATGCCATGTGATTGAGGAACAGTAAATTCAGTAGTAAGAGTCTGAGGCGCTGACAGAAGAGGGCTGTGTGGTAGGAGGGGTCTGTACAGGTAATGCTTTGGCTCTGTCTGGGCTCTTGTGTATGTGTGTGTGTGTGTTGTCATGCTACACCTTTCTCATTAAGATGATGGTATGATTTGCAAAGCTTATGGTGAGAATTGAGATTTTTAGGTTTTAGTTTGAATACACTGAGGATGTCTTTCTGTACAGTCCTGTATGTTTGCAGCTGTGTGACAGCTATGCCTTTAGAAAATCAAATCTATAATCTGATATCTTAAATGGTCATAAATTCTGTATATATATATATATATATATATATATATATATATATATATATATATAATTTGGGGGTAAAAATTATTCTGTGGTATAAAAATAAATATTGTAGCTAAAGAATTAAGTACACATTAGCTGCCATACAAATATTTTGGGTCTCTTTAATTTAGTTTTGAACAGTGTAGTTTTCCACTGAGGACTGGAATGTTGCAACCGGTGGAATGCATCAGGTTCACCACATAGAGGCAGTATATGAGCAGGATTCCAAGTCATCCAAAATTCGTCCCCCCAAAAAAAGAGTTCATCTGACAGGAAAGGCAAAAGGCACAAGGTAGTTTTCTCTCTCTCTCTCTCTTTCTCTGTTGCAGCAATCTCAGCTGGAGTCTTGCTGTCCCATTCAATTCTAAATCTCTTGTCATGCAACACAAATAATTCTTTAACTATGACATATTTTTGAGTCGTTTTCAAAAACAGAAAGTGTTTCTTTTCCCCCCTGCTTTTTTCCGCTCTCTCTGAAACACAAAATGGTGGTGCTGGCCAAAAGGAGTGGGGTCTGATGAAGAGTTTACCACATGTTTAGTGCTGGGCACCACTTGGGAAGCATTCCACCTATACTTCAGATTCCTCTTGGGCTTTTGCAGCACTACATATCCAGAGAAGGAGGGACCTTTGAACTTGTAGCTTTGAACAGACCACTGGGTTTAAACTGTGTGCTAAGAGAGCACAATTGAGCTGCAGGCCCCGTTTAGAGTAACGCCTTGTATCTTAAATCACAAGGTCTGTAAGAGGGGAAAAAAAAGATTTTTTTTCTTCCGTTTTAAGTTATGGATATCAGCATATTTGCATTTCTGGAAAAAAAAAAAAAAAAAAAACGAAAATTAGGAAATGGTCCGTGTCCACCACTTATGTGTTTAACATTAGCAGGGCCGAGCAGAGTCAGAGAGGAGCTTGTGTGTTTAGCGTGGACATGGGCTGTGGCTGAGACTTTGAGCTGCGGCGGTAAGCTATCACAGCAGACAATCTGGTCAATGTTGTTTTTAACCCTCCCAACGTCTTTTGTCAGTGAAGCCTGAACAGGAAAATAAACCGTAAGGTCCTGCATGTGTTTGGCCAGGGGGTGGAGGCGAAAAGGTTGGTTTGGAATGGGGAGGTGAGGAGCGGGGGTTGGTTGGGGAGGTGGCAGCGAGGCGCAGAAGTTTCGTATTAGTCTCTCATTAGTCCTTCCTGTTTGTGCCAACCTGTGTTTTCTATTCTGCCTCCAGCCCACTCCGACCTAATGGAAATGGATCCTTCAATCTGCGGACACGTTGTTTAAACCTTCTACAGTTACCACGGCTTTTAGCAAGAAAGTCCCTTCTGGACTCAAGGGAAAAAAATATATGTGTACACAGTGGATAGATGGGTTGAGGTCAAAGTGAGCTGACTAGTCTAAGTGTAGGCACTATTTGTCATGGATTCTATTTAAATTCAGCTGCTCCACTTGTAGACTAGCTTGCATTACTGACTTGCTGAGGGTAATTTACACTGAAATCTTATTTTCTGCATTTGGTAATCTGCTGCATGGGAAGTTGTTGTTGGATGCCTTCTGCAGCAAAACATAGCGCTTAACTCAGGTTTTTCTGTCTGCAGATGATGCCTGATCAATATGCATATGGGCATATCTATTTATGTGTGTGAGATTCCACAGTGCTTGATTGCAGCAGAGGCTCCAGAACTCCGTTGTGATTGTGGCCATCTTTAAGGCTCCACTCCAGTGACAGTTCTCAGGGGAGCATGTGGAGCCGTCATCTTTGGTCCTGCACTCTCAGCCTCGCAAGTGAATAATGAATGTGCTCTGGGGTCGCGTGTGTCAGGGGCTCGGAGGACGGCCCCTGCCAGGTAAAGAGCCTTAAAAAGCTCATCATAGCCAGCAGAAGCGCACGCACATACATGCACATACACACACACACACCCCTTTTTGTTTTATGTATAAATGTCATGGATACATGTATGTTCACCATACTGCATTGTTTGGATGTTATACTTTGGCAATGCAAAGACCTATTTGTCGTGCCAATAAAGCTCACTTAAACTGAACTGAATTGAGAAAGAGAAAGACAGAGAGAGAGACAGAGAGAGAGAGAGATAGTGCCTTGTGGACTTAGCTACTGTCTATTACAGGGGGTCCTTCCTGGGCTTGGGGAGGCTGGTCTGTGTAGGACATTCCTCTCTCGTTGGTTCCCACCAGCCGGAGAAATATCACTGTTTATGGCGGTGCCAAATGAGCCCTGTTACTACTGCTTGGGTTTGTTGAACGGACAGGGGGAGAAATGTTTGCGCTCAGGGAAGACTGTGGTTGTTCCAGTGTGAAAGAGTGCGAGAATGAGAGAGTGGACAGACGGGCAGGCAGGCAGGCAGGCAGGCAGGAGGAAGGTAGTCTTGCTTGAGTAGGAGGCACTTGGAGTGAATAGATTTACCCTTCTTCTTTCTGCCTGGAAGCTTCTCATCAAGTATTCATCAGGAACCCTCTGTGCCGACCTACCTACTGCAGCAAAGTAGCGAAGCAGCAGAGGCTGTAGTCAGCGTGCATATGGGCACATCCATGGACAGCACGCAGCTGCAGGAGGAAGGACCCAGCAGATGACCCCTCTCCTAGAATCACCCCGGCTGGTCCATCTCTCCCCACACACACGTGTATGTGTGTGTGTGATCTGCTGAGTGTCTTCCCACACGCCTGGGAGGCGTCCCTTGGTGGGATTTTCCCTCTGCTGCTAATACCGCTATTAGAGAGTGCAGAAGAAACCCAAGCTGTGATTTGCCAGACAAATGGTCAGCTAATGGGTGATGTCATGCACACACACATACACAAAAACACACACACACACACACACACACACACACACAAAACACACCTTACCGATCACCATAAGCTCCCCACTGTGTCCCATTTAGCCTAAAATCAAAGCTAATGCAGTCATATCCACAAGCAAACACATGCAATCCCCAACAAATTAGGACTGTAGCTTCTCCATATGTAGCACCATACTTGCAGATGATCTTTAAGTCTACAAACTATGCTAGTCATTGCATGCAATCAGTGGAGTAGAGATTTGTACTCCCTCTGCATGAACTGGCACGCACGTATCTAAATGCACTTAATCCAGTATTCAGTATGTGTGCATTGCTGTGTATGCATGTGTGCACATACCTAGATATGTTTATATAACTGCACATACAGAGTATGTGTACGTGCATATCTGCACACATGCATATATGCAGTTCATGTATATGCAGTGCAGTTTGTGCATGCGCTTGTGTGCAAGGCTCTCACAGTGCTGCATGTGACAAGATTTAGGCAAAATGGGACAGCTAAGAACAACAGGACCATGGGAAGGGCAGCTGTATTAGTGTGTGCATGTATGTGTGTGTGTGTGTTCATGTGTGTGTGTGTTTGCGTGCAGTGCCAGAGTGTTGAAAAGAGGGGCTGCTGGCACTCCCACTAGGTGCCTCTGAGTGTGTTTTTAGGGACGTGTCCGGCCATGTTCGCCACACACACCACACGCATCCCCAGCTAGTGTTTGTTTCCTCAGGTATGTCGTAGGTGTGGATTGATGTGTGTCTTAACATGAACAGACTCAAAAAAAAAGAATGAATGGATGACTGTTCTCTTGCTAGTTTTGGGGAGGTGGACAGGGAGGAATTTGTGTTTCTACAGCATTGAAGCCACTGGCCCTTGGGAGGCGACACATGACCCATACTAATTAGACTTAAGTTGAAATTATATCTGCCCAAAACCAAGCCATCAACCTATCGTGAAAAGAGCAGTTCATCAGAAAAAAAGGATTGATCATTTTGTGGGAAAAAATTGAGGTATTTCATATTTATGACTAAACAGTGAACTCCAGCATTAATAAAATTTACATGATGGTACTTTGTGATATTTAATTACATGGCTTAGTGTAGTTACATAACTAGAACACATAGTGTGCTTTAGTGCTTAGTTGCATACTCAACTTGAATTCCTTTTTTTGATGGAGAGTGCAAGCTGTAAGCTGATCATCTGTGGTGGCCGTGGCAGTGAAGTTCACTCTTAAGCAATCTCTTACGTCTATGACAAAGAGTTACCACTGCAAGTGGAACAACACAGCACATTACTTCAGAATAAAACTGGAATGGTTATTGTTCTGTTGTGCTCTTGGATTCTATGAGAATATCCATCTCATTCATCGTAGAAACAGATGCCACTCTGTGATGTTGAGGTAGACTGTGCTGTTTGGTAAACTGTCTCAGATTTGGTAAACTGTCTTGGATTTCTGGAACAGTACATTTTGACAATAATATTAAGTAATATTAGTGAATAGCAGATGATTATTTGTGCAACTGTGTAAATTAAATATAAATAATTTAACCCAGTGACTCTGCCAAGTAAACCAAAACTGAAAATCAGTTCTGCTGTCTAAATCAGTCATGAAATTGTTCTCTTTACCCGGGCACATTGTGTGAGACTTTATTGTGAGGTAACAACTATGAGGTCAGTGTTTAGGGCACAATTTCCTTATGTGGTCTTTTTGTGTGAATGTGTTAGTTTGTGTGTGTGTATGTTCGTGTGTGTGTGTGTGTGTGTGTGTGTGTGTGTGTGTGTGTGTGTGTGGATGAGTCTAGCACAAGTTACGTCTTTCTCTTTCCCCACATTCATTAATCTCACTAGTTATTTTGTTGCCGTAGTCTGGAGAGGACTTGACTTGGTGCAGGACTGTGTTTATCTGCCTGTGCAAACACTCCATCTTTCCGTCTGGTCCCCCTCTCCAATTGTTGTTGAAAGATAGAGTGCAGAGCCGTGAAAAAGAAAAGAGAGAGAGAGAGAGACATATCCCTAGTGGACTGATCTGGTGTCTGTGTGCGCTGCTCCCTTAAGCGCTCCAGTGACCACAGTGCATTAAGTCCCGCTGCTCTGCGGTGAACACAGTAGCCAGTGCGTCCCTGCACCACATCTACTATATCTGTTTGATACATGGACATGCTACCTAGAGGAACATCATCACCACAACACACACGCACACACACATGCAGGCTCTCACACACATTGTAAAGGCCTTCATGGATGAAGTCAGTACTAAGCGATATGGTCATGGTCAGCCCCTGTCTAAAGCGTGCCTCACATAGTTCCCTTAGTCACATAGTAACCAACCATAGTCATTATGCGATATCTCGTGATAAGATGTTTGAGGCATGTCCAATTTCTGGGATGGCTATGGGAGGGGAAGTTGGCCTGGGTCATGGATGCGGTCAAGGGCAGCAGCGGCACATGCTATCAGAGAGACGTCTGTCCCTCTCGGAGCCACTTCCTCTCCAGGATTCTTCTGCTTCTCCCTCACCATCTTCTCAGACTAGAAGGAACAAGCTCTCTCGCCAAAGAGGGTAAAAGCAGAGCGAGAGGCACAAACATTTGTTCCATGTTTTCGCAAGGGGGAGGGAGGAAAATCCCCCTCTAAGCAGACCAGAGTCAAGCTCTCATACGCTGATACAGAAGACTATTGAAAAGTTTATATTGTGATGTTACGTAACACTCCCACTTATGCAGACCAGAACTATTCACGTTTGCTCCCATTGTAATGTATTATGTTGCTCTATCTTGGTCAGTGTTTGGTCTCACTGACGTGGCCATCAATTTTATTATTTTTGCACCCAATTGTAAAATATGATTTATTTTGATACAATAACATTTTTCATAAATGTTGTAAATAAAGCAATATGAAAATAAATTTTCTTCAATGACGGTTATTCAATTTTAGATTTTTTTTTCTTTTTTTTCCCCTCTTAATTCTCATTTGACAGGTCTATTGTTTACAAAGTGAGAAACCGTGGTAGCATCATAATTTTATATGTGTTTTTTTTTTCATGTCAGTTGAATCTGGCATAGTCAAAGCCAGAATCTTTTAATCAATTTGGTTCTGTGTATGACCATGGTGTTTGGCAATCAGTGAAACCATGAACTGATATTTTTATGTTTAGTATGAGTATGAGTATTTGTTTATATTGTTTATTATATCTCAGTGTGATATTTCTATGTGCGTGCATGTTTGTGGTTGTTTGTGGATGTCACTACATCCTCTTCTTGCCTGTGTGCATGTGTGTGTGTGTGTCTGTTTTATGTGCGTGTGCATGCGTGTGTCTGTGGCAGATTGCGACCAGTGCTGTTTGGGGTGAATGTGACTCACTGGGCCCTCCGGGGCACGTAGTTTGCTGTTGTTGGACAGCCGCGTGCGGACTAACGGGGGGGCTATCGCTGACTGGGCCTGTCTGCCTGTCGCACTGAGATGGCCCAGTTGCTGTCAGGACTTCCTGGAATACCACTGTCGGCTAGCACCCGAGGCAGAGATGAGAGAGAGAGAGATTGAGGCAACTCTGGTCCTTATGCTCTTCTGGGGACCAGGGCCCCACTCACTCTGTCTATCTCATCCCAGTCATTTTACTGTAATCTGGGGTGGAGGGGGGAAGGGATCAGGAGGAGAAGCGGAGGTGGTGGTCCTGGAAAACAAACTGTCCCCGTCACCCTAAGCCTTCAACCCCCCTGCAAGTGGCTGGGTCCTCGCGTTGGGCCATGTTTTTCGGGAAAGGCCTGTATTGGTGCAAAACAAATGTGGCGAGATAAGGAGCAGTTCTCAGAGACCTGATAAGAGGCCAGCTCGCCTTGGAGGAGCAAAAACAGAAATGCAAATGATTTGAAGGAGGCCCTCTCCCCCCCATCTCCCCCACTACACCATACTCCACTCCTCCTTTCTCCTCCATCTTCCTTCTCTCTCTCTCTCTCTCTCCTTCTCTCTCTCTCTCTCTCTCTCCCTCTGCTTGTGCTGCTGGTGCTGTGCTGTGCAAGGCTGTCCGTGGCTTCCTCAGGGTGACATGTTTGTGCTGTGCTCCCGGTACATTCTCCAGATAAAGGACGAGCCCAGAGCGCGTGAGGAATTTGATTTGATTTGAAGAATGCTGCTGCAGAGAACAGAGAGCAGACACGTGTGTGTGTGTGTGTGTGTGTGTGTGTGTGTGTGTGTGTGTGTGTGTGTGTGCGTGTGCGTGTGCGTGCATGTGTTTGTTTGTGTTTGTGTTTGTGTGTGCTGAAGGAGGCAAAGATAACAGCTTAAATCTGTTAAATCCCAATGTTAAATCCTATGTCTCTTCAATACATGTTTTTACCCAGTATAAAGACCATTTTCTGTGAACGTGTACTAGTCATGCAGTCATTTGTGAGTTGTGAGTGTGCATGTGTAAATGTGTGTGTGCGTGCTTGTGTGTATGAGGGCGTACACGTGTGTCTCACCTTTGCCCATTTGGTTTAGTGTGGTCTGTATTTGCGTGTGATTTGGTGTTTATACTGTTGTGTAAAGGGCATGTATATATCTGTGTGGGTTGCAGAGTGTTTGACTGGCTATGCACTGCTCTCTGTTTAAGTGTTTGACAGCATGTGTATGTGTTTGTGTTAACATGCTGAATACTGTGTGGGCGCGTGTTTGTTAAACTGTGTGAGAGTGTGTAGGAGTGTTTGTCTGTTCATCTAAAAAACCGAAAGAGGGAAAGAGAGAGCGCTAAAGAGAGAGAGAGAGAGAGAGAGAGAGAGAGAGAGAGGGAGAGAGAGAGAGACCAGAAAAGGAATATGTCCATGTAATACCAGCTCTTTGTCTGTCACTATCTTAAACGCAATCTGTTCAGTACACCCAGGTAGGCGCTTTTAGCTGTGGCTGATTTTGAACGATTGCAAAAGGAGGGGGGGGGAAATCCCCCACTCAGATGGCTGACTCCGTGACTATCACATAGCAAGACCGACCAGGAGGTAACAGAACTCAGATGTGTATCACTACTGTGCACTTACATGCCACTCCAATGGCCTCATTACAGTTTATAGAGAATGACACTAATTTGTCTTTAGTCGGCAGACTTGATCATAGTGCTGACGAAACATAGTCCTACTTCAGGCATCAGCGGAGCTGCTGCATTTTAGTGCCTGTCTCCACTGTGGCATAATGAACAGTTAGTTATTTCATTGCACCACAGATAGACATTAACATTATCCAGATAGACATTGATATTACATATCTCTGACCTTCTAATCAAAGAAAAGGATCAGAGATGCAATGCTGTCAAGGCGCTGTTCTCAAATCACTCCCGGGGCTGTGGAGCCTCTCGGTTCTCGCTTCTGCTTACTCATGGCCGAGAGGCCGCGTCCCGGCGTCCCGGCGTCCCCTCCTCCTCCTCCGCCTCAGTCTCCTCCGCCTTGCCGTGGTGACCGAGCAAACAGCCCTGGTGCCAAAGGCAACAGAAAAGATCAGACCGGGGCGTGGCCGGCGTAATTAGGAGTCGCCATGGAAACCTCCTCTCCAGAGAGGGGCTCATACAGTGGTGGCAGAGAAGCCGGTTCTCATGCGGTCTTGGGCCAGGCGTGTGTGTGTGTGTGTGTCTGTCTGTCTGTGTGTGTGTGACGTCAGGAGGGGGACGTAAGCCCCACACAGCAACAGTAGCAGCAGCAACAGCAGGGACAGCAGTGTCTCTCACCAGGGAAGCTGGGGATGGTGTGGTGGGGTTGCAGTGCTGCTGCTGGTGGTTGGTGTGTGTGTGTGTGTGGGGGGGGGGGGGTAGTGATGAGGAAGACACGTGTGGTCAAATGAACTCCAGTTCTCTCTCTCTCTCTCACACTCTTGCTCTCCCTCTCACTCTCACTGTCACTCTGTCTATCTCTCTCTCACGCGGGCAACACCAGAGCATCGGCGGCTTTTTTCGCAGCCTCCCGGAGTAGCAAACGCAGCTCACCATTGGCTAATGTGTTGCTATGCGTATCTCCCTTGGATCCCTCCCGCCCCTCAGTGCAAAAGCCCTGTCTCTCACCAATAAAAAAAACATCTATCAATGCATGAATCAATGGATCAGTTTATCTGTCTGTCAATCACAATGGATTTTCCCTCGTTCAGTGCTGCTGATCCACCCAGAGTGCTGGGAGGGAAGATCACATTGAGGAGATGAGAGGAGAGAAGAGGGGGAGAAGAGAGGAGGGCTGATCTGAGAGAGGGAGGTTCGGCAGGGATGGAAAAGAGGAGAGAGAGAGAGAGAGAGAAAGAACGAGAGATGGGCTGTGCAGACAGAGAAAGGCTGAGAAAGCACGGACTCCTTGCTCCATCTGCGGCCTTGAGATCAGAGCATGCTCAGTGAAGGGGAAGTGTGTGTGTGTGCATCAACTCTCTCCCTCACACACACACACACACCAACACCACCACCGCCACCACCACCTCCCCAACCCCCGCAGTAATGCTGCTGCAGTTTCTCCCAGCAGGCTGAGAACAGCCTTCTGGACGTCTGTGGTTTTATGTGCTGCAATGACGCACCCCCACCCCCCCCCCTCCCTTTCTCTCTCTTTCTCTCTGTCTCTTCCTCTCTTTCACACTATCTCCCTCGGCCCCCCCTTTGCTCAGAGTGGTTTCCATGGTGACAGCTGTGCGCTGCGGAAATGGCACCAAGCTGAATCCACTGAGGCACAGCCTGCCATTAGGCACTTAAATACTTGTGCGCACTCACACATAAACACACACACACACACACATAAACACACACAATCACACACACACACTGCACCAGGACATATATGCACTCACACGTATACACACACTGCACCAGGACATATATGCACACACACATAAACACACACTGCACCAGGACACGTATGTCCACACTCATAAACACACACTGCACTGGGACGTATATGCATGTTGAAAGCCCTCCTCAGTGTGTGTTGATGGGTGCATTTCTGTGTGTGTGTGTGTGTGTGTATTCAGGTGTGTCAATTTGATGGCAAAGGTTATCTTTATCTGTCCTTCTTTAAGGATTCTAGTTGCTGCCCCAAGGCAGGACTTCCCATTCTTTTTTCTCCTGCTGATACTTTGAGGAAGGGTTTGAGTTAGAAGGCCCGCTGATATGTGAATAGATTCTGGGTCACTAGTGATCTCTGTAATTGCCCAGCTGATGGGGCCAGAAAAGAAAGCGCTGTCAAATCCAGGCACCAGAAACAGCTGACCATGCAGTGTATTGAGGACCCAACGCTGCATATGCCAATCTGCATGTGATTACACATGCTATACGTGCATGTCCATGCCAGATTAGGCATATGGTTGCAGGTGATTTCACTGCAGTATGCTATGCATGCATGCATATACTTGTGCCATATGTTCTGACACATAATGAAAACTCACACCTGTCTGTTCTTATTCTAAGTTCAATCACAGTTCTTTAATTGGTTTGACTGTGTACAAATCAATACAGTGCCATTTGCATCAAGACCTGTGCCTTTCCTCTGTCAGGGTTTTAGTTCACTTTTTGCTAAAAAATACAAGCATGTATAAGGTTGCCTTCAGATCATCACGCTACCTTCTCAAGGAGCAAGGCTGTTGTTCTGTAATTAACAGCAGAGGGTTTAAAAATAGGTTTCTTGTGGTGTATTCCTGCGCACACACAAACACACAAGTGTGCCAGTTGTCTTTACTGTGAGTCAAGCAGCGAGTGAGAGAGGTTGGCTAGTATGAGTGGCATCAAAGGGCCGCCGCATCTAAAATTAACACAGGCCTCAGCTCGATTGCGTTTGCAGTTTCTTGGATGTTTTACAGAAGCTCCTCTGCACATCTCTCCCTCCCTCTCTCTCACTAGGCTAAATTCCTCACAGGCATGCTCTTGGCTATTTTAAAGTAGAGAGAAGATATCCAAGGATAGTTTGAAGGGGGAATAAAAAACGCCCTCCGCCTTCGGTTCCACTTCAAATGCACTCTAATCTCAAGTGAAAGCTGCTACAAAGAAACTCCCCACAATTAAGGCACTTTCATACAGAATGGAAGTTCAGTTGTTCTCTCTAGTTCACCTCCTGTTATCACACACTTCAGTGGAGAACCGGAGAACCAGAATCTAGATCAGTTCAGAACTAAGATACAAGATGACTTGTCTTTCACACAAGACAATGCTTCTGTTTTCTCTCTCTTTCTCTCTTCTTTCACTCTCACACTGTTCAAATGCCCCCCCCCCCTTCTGTCCAACTTGAATTTACATTTCACTTAATCCTGTCTAATCTATACAACTTGTGTTGATGAAAATATTGATAGACCTAAGACAAAAGAGGCCTTTAGCCTAAACCTGCCCTTGCTTCACCTCTGCGTCAAAGCAGAGGGCAAGTATTAACTGTAGAAAATCCTCCTGTCCTAATTCCTTTTAGCCCCCTCCTCCAATCTTTGTTCCCACTCCAAGAGCCTATGGGAACGGACAGATCTAAACAATCTGATGGCTGTTTAAAACCATTATGCTAGTAAAGATAAACTCCCCCTGGCTCGTGAAATGCCAGCGGTGTCTCGGGGCGGTGGACGGCTGTGATGATGTGCAGGTACACCTCTCACTCGTGGGGCCGTTATCTCCTCTGATCTGGGAGGAAACGGAGCAGGAGCAAGGGGTGGGGGTGAGGGTGGGTGGAGGGGTGGAGGAGGGGGGTGTCAGACACAGGCCCTGGCTGTGGGCCCGAGCAAGAGGGCCTGAGAGAGGGGGGCTGGGGGCCCGCCGTGGGGCTTGGGCTGAATCTGGGGTAGAGGGTGAGAGAGAGAGGGAGAGAGGGATGCTTTCAGTGGAGCCCAGCCCAGGAGGGACTCTCTTTTTTTTGTTGAAGGGGTGGCTCCAGATTGCTTTTTTATTTACTCTTAATGTCAGGCGTCCCCACCCTCCCGATCCGCATGCTTTGTGCTGTGAGAGCCTGGGGCCAGGGCTGTTTGTGCTGTGAGAGCCTGGGACCAGGGCTGTTTGACAAACTGCAGATGATCCCTCATGCAGCACCAAAGGGGGAAGAGACTCATTTTCAGATGTTTTGTTATAATGGTTGTGTGTTCCTATGCGTGTATGTGAGTGTGTGTTCAAGTCTGTGTGTGTGCTTATGTGTCTGAAGGATGTCTCTCTATCTTCTCTGTGAAATCTTCCTTGTTTGATCACTATAAACTACTCCTCAGCCCAGTAGGTGCATGCATATATCCCCCTCTCTGCCCTAAGCTCTCTTAGCCCCTGGATCTCCCTGTGTTCATCACTCCTGTCTGTCTTATCGTAGTCTTCACATCTTGGGCTAGTTTATAGTCTGTTCTTCATTATTGGCCAATTGCAACTATACTTGAGGATTTAGAACTGATCCATTTGGTTTTGTTCTATCATTCTCCCATTTTGCTCTTTCTCTCTCTCTCTCTCTTTCTATCATGTGGTCATAATGCAGGCGGACTTGTTAAGTAACTGCAACTGCAACTGCAACTGTCAACACTGCTAGTTTCATTCCTTGTGATGTCTACTGTGCCTCAGCAAAGAGGGAGTTCCCTTTTAATGACACACACATGCACACACACACACACACACACACACACTCTCCCCCACACACACACTCGCACACACACACTCACACACTGGAGCTCGAGAGGGAACACAGGTAAAGTAACGAGTCACATCTTGCCTCGGCTCATGGAAAGGGGAGTGTGCTTCCTGACCTGCACAGGAGAGCTCTCGGTCATTACTTGGTGACGGAGCTAACATTGTTAGAGGGAGAAAGAAGGATATAGGGATGGAGGGCAGGGTAGGGGAGAGAGAGAGAGAGAGAGAGACAGGATAAAGAATCACATGCGGCCAAGGCCCAGCCTCTTGCCACAGTCTTTGATGGTTTTTTTTTTCTGAGCTGCTGCTTGCGCCAAGTGGCCAAGCCTGTCAGGACAAGGCTCCCCTCGCCCCCTTTACCCTCGCACCTCGCCCCCCACCCCCCACCCCCTTACCCCCCTGTCAACTCTCACCTGCTCCCCCCAAACTCCACAGGTGACGTGCTCCCAGCCACCAGCCTGAGGTGAGGCCTCCCTCGAAACCAACTGTTCTGCCTGTGAGTCATGCTCTGACTATTTATTCCTTTCAGGAACACACACACGCACACACACACACACACACACACATACACGCACAGTTTCATTCACCCTCTCTCCGTTGATCTTAGCTGCAGACGCCCTCTGCCAACCATCCTTCCCCCCTTCCCTTTTCTCCCCTTTTCTGTCCTTGCGACGTATGTGAAAGGGGACAGTTGTTTACACAGCCTCAGCTCGTTGCCCGGCAGGAGGAAACCCTGGTAAACGGGTATTTTTAGAAGGAGCCTTTAGAGAATCGGTATCTGAATGCAGGTCAGATTGAGAGTGTTTACAGATCTGACATGTGTGTCATGTCCAAAGGGAGAGAGACAGGGCTATCTGTACATCGAGGTGCCTGATGAGCAGGATGATACTCGATGGCACTGAATGAGAGCCTGCACACAACACACCCTATCATGGCCACTCTATCACACTGAAGAGGCTTCTCAAGAAGCACAAAAACAACAGTGACAGTCATTGAGATCTGATGCAGGTGTTACTTCAGTTGCCAGCAATGGAGGTGGACCCCTAGTATCTCCTGTGTGGACACTGATTCTAAAGTAGAGTAGAGTTGAGTCGTGTTGAGTCGAGTAGAGTAAAGTAGAGTAGAGTCGAGTAGAGTACAGTAAAGTCGAGTAGAGAAGAGTGGAGTCGAGTCGAGTAGAGAAGAGTGGAGTCGAGTAGAGTAGAGTAAAAGTAGAGTATAAGCTGCTGCCACTGGCCTCAGAGTGAGTATTGAGTGGAATGAGCAACATAGTGGAGTTGAGTAGAGTAGAGTACAGTAGAGTTGAGTGAATATAGAGTATAGACTAGGCTGCTGCCACTGGCCCCAGTGTGGGCGCTGAATGGAACGAGCAACAGAGTAGAGTATATTATGTATAGAGTTTCTAAAATGGGTAATTCGAGGCCTTAGTTGGAGTTCTAAGTGACACTTAGAGTTCAAAGTGGATTCCTGCCTGGTCCCCAAACAAATGTATTTAGTTCTGGCCATTGGCACCCTATATGAGTATTGTAAGCTCCTGCTGTTGCTGTTGGCCCATTCATATTTATAGTACACTGGGTCCTTGGTAGTTTAAAGTAGGCCCCTATTTGAGTATAGTGGGTTCCTGCAAATAGACCATGTGAGTATAGTGAGTCTTGCCAATGAGCGTGTGAGTATAGTACATTCCACTGCCACTAGCTCCTGTAAGAGTTGAGTATAGAGTGTGCTGTTGTCTGAGTTTTGGCTTTGCCTTTACTGGTTAGGGATCCCATGGTTTTGGTTGTGCAGAAACAGCCGCCTCTGGTTAGGGATCCCTGGGATTGGGCTGTGGAAGGAACAGCCTTGTCTCGGCTCAGTGCTCCAGTTTCTGTTTGGTGGTGTGGGTGTACTCAGTTTGAGCCTGTTTGGTTCTCTTCTCCTCCCCCGATCTCTCATGAAGTATGCTGTCCAAATATGAGCTTTCTTTCTTTCTTTCTTTCTTTCTTTCTTAAAGCTTCTTCGGGCTCATTTTTATCTATTTTATCTGTTCAGTTCTTTTCCGCTTTTCTGTTTCCTTTGTTTTTTTCCCCTCAGACTTTTCTTTCCCCTCTTCCTTATTCACTGAGACATGTATCAAACAGGTTCCTTGCGGAAGATGGAGAACTTGTAGCGACAGCCACTTGGAACAATGTAAGCAGTGTGGAGCATAAAGCGTGGTGGTGGTGGTGAAGGGATGTGCCATTGCAACTCCCACCTCCCTGCGGTGCTTGTGAGAGCTCACTGCTGGGCTTTGCTGGTGACACACTTGCAGTAGAAGACACAGGCGTGCTGCAACTCGCTTACAGTAGGATAGGGAGATGGGGGAGAGAGAGAGAGGAAAAAAAAAAGGAGGGAGGGAGAGAGATGGATGTGAAAAGATGTCACATGGATAATTTCCATTACTGTTCCATTACATTCCATTATTTTTTGGGTTCCTTTATTGACAACAGCAGTCTTGGCTGATTAACTAAAGCAAAATGTCCATGTAAAAAGAGACTTGGGGAAAATAAAACACACCGCTTGGCCCAGGCAAGGTGTCATTGCAGCCTAACCAGAGAGCCGGTTTGGAGGCAGAGTCCACCACATGGCCACTCTCTCTCTCTCTCTCTGTCTCTCTCTCTCCTTTGGCCAGAGGAGGATCCCAGGCTCTGGGGGGTCCTATGTGATGGAGGATGGTGTGTGTGTGAGTGTGTGGAGGGTGGGGGGCAAAGAGGTGCCCAGACCCCCCACCCCCCCCCCCCGCTCCCTTATAATGGAAAGTTAGGTACGTCCTGGGGCTAGCAGAAGGCCCCCTGTCTGTGGAGCCAGGGAAGGTGGAGGTGGAGGTGGAGGCAGAGTGGGTGGAGGGCTGGTCAGGTCGGCCGTGGAGCTCCTTTCACAGCAGCTCCCACTCCTGCAGCCAGTGCTGCTTCTCACTGGTGGGAGCCAAAGCTCCGGGGCCTGGAAGGATCCCTGTTTATCTGCCAGTTCCAGGCAGGGAATAGTTAATTGCCTGACAGCAATGGGAAATGCTTCCCTCACTCCCTCCTTCTCTCTCTCTCTCCCTGTCTCTCTCTTTCTCTCTCTCTCTCTCTTCCCCTCCCTTTCTCTCCCTCTCCCTCTCTCTCTCTCTCTGCTTTGCTGTAAGTAGGTGTTTCCTTGCTGCGTAATGTGTATGAGTCTATATAGGAGAGAGAGGTACTCTGACAAGTTCAGAGTCTTATGCCCGCCCGCTGCACACCCCCACCCGGACTATCTGTGCGTGTGTTTTCCAAGACGCTGTTTTCCCTGACTGGATTTACACCTTCACTTGTTTTGGGGTTCTTTTTTCCCACACACACTGACACCATGTCGGAGGGCAGGAAAAAAGAGAGGAGAGGGAGAAAGAATGGAGGGAGGAAAGGACGCAAAAACAAAGATTCCACGGAAGGTAAAGAAAAAAAGATTAATAATGCTTGAAGATATTTGTGTGTGTGTGTGTGTGTGGGTTGGAGGGTCGTGAACCTGTGAGGGAATGTTCTTTTTCTTTTCTTGTCTTGTAGTTTAGAGCCTGTCTTATCCACCCCAAAGGAGACTACTGATACTGACGGGCTCAGAGCAGCGCGTTTGAGACTTACTGCGTAGTTCTGAAGATGTGTGTCGGAAGTGCATTGGCCGAAACCCCTTTGACACGCACTCTGCACAGTGCACACTGACTTGCTGCTTTCTGTTACCATGACTTTATCATGAGCCCCACGAATGCACATCACTGCTTCAAATCACTGGTTCGAGTGATAGAGTGGTAGAGTCCTTTTATGCTCCATCCATTCCACTAGTGAGTGTGTGTGTGTATGTGTGTGTAAGGGTGGCTGATTAATGCTTGGTAATATGGGACTGGGCAATGAATGGTTCACCTCATAAGGAATGTCAGTGCAGATCCATGCGTACTCCATGTGTGCTCATGGTTGTAGTAGAGCCACTCACTATATAGTGGCACTGTGTTGAGTTGGTGACTAGTTTCAGGGAAGCCCTTGATCGCTGGCTGGCACTGTGTGTGTGTGTGTGGTATCACAGCTCTGTCTGTGTACTGTGTGTGTATGTGTATACTGTGTGTGTGTGTATGTCCCAGGCTGTGAATGACGGGAGCTTAGGGAATAGTGCTGTACTCCCTCACTGTCAGCGAGTGCAAGTCTCGGCACGCCGCGGCAGTCTGACCCCGGGGTCAGGGGGCTAGTCCCACCCATTCCTCTAAGTTTGCCTGGTCACGTACTCGCAGTGTCCTGCTCATAAATGACTAATCAGCCGTCACTCTCCACAGTGGGGGCAAGTTTCTTATGAAGCACCTGGATTCTTTCTCTTTCTCTCTTTCCACCTTATTCCCTCTCTCCTTCCTTTTCTCTCTCTCTCTCCCTCTCCCATCTCTCTCTCTCTTTTGCATTTTTTTTCTCACCATACATGTATATCCTCTCACCTATTGCTATGAGGACACATTCTCTACCTCTCTCCCGCTCTTTCTTTCTCTCTCTCTCTTTTTCCTTCTCTCTCCATGTTCCATCTCCTCTATGCCTTCTTTCCCCATCCTCCACTGGCAGGGAGGGAAGTCTGTGTCGGGGGTTCTGTGGATTGTGCTTGTTGTCACTTATGTGGTTGTACTCATAGTGGTGGTGGTAGTGGTGGTGGTGGCAGGAGTGGTGGTAGAGGTGGATAGTACTTGCTGCTTGGGGGATCGACGGCATATGCTGTGGATCATAGGCATATATCAAGATCAGCATTGTTGGTGGCTGTTTGTGTGTGTGTGTGTGTGTGTGTGTGTGTGTGTCTTATGTACAGTACACATAGATCAGGGACTACCTCATCCCCCAGCCTCATCTCCTCCATCAGGACATATCTCGCAGCAAGTTGTTCTATTCAGTCTCTATTCAGTTCTGCACTGAAATCTCAGCCAGCTCAGAGAGGAAGCCTTTTCCAAGGTCTCAGAAGTCTCACCACAATCTGAGATTGCACTCGCTGATTAGCAGCCCACTGAGACAAGGCACTGTATTGTATTGTCTTTTACCTCTCCTCCTCCTCCTTCTCCCCCCCAGTGCTCCATTCATTCTGTGTCTTTACCCCCCCCCCCCACACACACACACAGACACACACACACACACCTCCCCACCCTGCTGGAACCCACCCCACCCCACCCCACCTCCCTCCATCCCGCTCATTGTGGGAGTTCTTCTTGCTCTTGCATCAGCCTCAGGCACGACTTGTATGGAGGAATCTAGTCTCTCTCTCTCTATCTCTCTCTCTGTCTCTCTCTCTCTCTCTCTCTGTCATTGTGTTGAGTTACCTCTTAACTTGCGTTCATTGCTTCTTTCTGTGAAAAGTCTCTTTGTTCATAGGAAACTCTTTTGTGAGGACTTTTCATCAAGTTACCTGTGGTGTATTTTTGGGACCTGTGAAAAGTGCCTGCAGTGGCTTTTGTAGCAGTAACCATCCAATAGCATATGGGACTTTTGACTCAAGTGATCGTAATCTCAATGCTTTGTCTACAGCAAACAAAGTGCAAATAGTGGCAAGGGCACATATGTTTTTTTGCGCTTTGACCATCCTTGGGTTATTAAAGATAGACATGGTGTTATGTATGTGACAGGATTTGACAATGAACAGCAGATTTTACCTGGGAGAAATGCTTGTCAGGCTTTCACTTGTGAGATTTGCAGAGTATCACCCCACTGACCCCAATGTTACTTTGGTTTTCATTCAGTTTACAGTTACATTTCTTTTTTTTTTTTTGTTAAGAAATGAACCGTACAGAGAATTTGTGTGAGCACACCATTTCATGCAGTGTCATCAGTCTAAATACTGTATCTATTATCTGTGTGTGAGTACACAAAGTTATAAAAGTGACTAACCAAATGTGCCACACATCCACCAGGCCATAGTCAGTTGCCAATACAGTTGCTTGAAACCATTCTCCATAATTGGGTGAGTCAATACTAAGATTCAGCATAGATCTTTTCACTTTACACAAAAGTGCTCTTGAACCTAATTGGAATCAGGGCATGTCATGCAATACCGTAATTGTGGCTTTGACTGTGGCATTTTATACAGTTTTGGGTCAGGTTAAAATGGCTGTCATAAAAACAATGTGGCTTATATCCTGTTTCACAATGAGATAATGGAAGGTGGAACCCCGTTTGCACTGGTGTGCTCAATATGAAAATGGGTACAGTCTCCGTTGGCTGGATGGGTGGTGGCTTTACAGTTCTGACACGGAGGTAAGCCTTCATTGCGCTAGAGATTGTGGTTGTGCTAACAGGCTGTTATAGGCCATGGTACGACTGGAGAGGAGCTTCTGTTTGCAAATCTTTTGGTTGTCTGTGGATGTGGGCCCAAGTCATACATACACACACACACAAGCACACACACACACACTCAGTGACACGCCCACACTCACACTCACATACACGTCATCTGGAGCTTCAAGCATAGTTTGGTGTATCCTCAGGCCTACGAAGTCTGCTGCTACGAAGACCAAACCAGTTTGTCTACTGCCTGTGTGCTCTGTTGTGATGTCTGACTGACTGTGTGCTCATCAATTCATGATTTGTGTGTGTGTGTGTAGGGCCGGCAATGACAGTGCTCTCTAGAAATATTATATTCTGCTCATTTTAATTGAATTTGCAAGCCCTTTCCATGCCTCACTAGAGGGGATGTGCATAATATACGAAGGGAGCACCAGAGAGCATTAGTTGTCTCTTTTTATGTTCAAGATTGTGGGAAGCATTTGAGGAGTATAAATTGCTGCATACGCCTGATAAAGTCCCATGTCCGCCTAACAACTTATCTCATTCAATTCATGTTAACCGGCCTTTCCTTTTCTTTGACATTTAATCAGACTTTAAGTCATGCGCTCACTTTTAATATAACTACACTGTTAATGATTTGAGACATTGGAGTGAGGAGCACACCTACACCGTCAGCGAAAACTCGCATCTCCATGTTGCCTGTGAGCTGTAGGAGCCACAGAGGTCATGACTGTGACACATACACACACACACACACAGACTAAATACAAGTGCTGCTCTCTTACTTTTTTGAACTGGCTGATTTGAAACCACAGTTTGACAGAGCTTTCAAAGAGCTGTCACCGGCTGCTACTGAGCACGCTCCTACCGAGGCTCAGATGTTTCCTGCCAGGCACACGGCACATAGTTTTGATAGGAGACGGCAAAGAGATGGTAGAATTCCTGATAACAGCAATATAATTAATAAATGCTAAAAATAAAGAAAATAGTATAAAAATAGACAACAATAGAAACCCTCTAAATTATGGTATTTTTAAACCTTTTATATGATCCCTATTTCACTTCTCTCTCTCTCTCTCTCTGCCTCTCTCTCTCTGCCTCTCTCTCTCTCTCAAAACTCAGCTGTGATTTAAGGTTCTTAAATTGAACCTTGGCACTATCCCTGAGGTTATGTATTTCCAAGTCATTCTAGAATTATGGGCAGGACCCAAGCAAGACTGTCATGCGTCTCATAAACTGTGACAGGTCTGTTAAGGCCTTGATGAAATATGTTACCTGTGGGCTCATATGGAGAAGTGATCCCCAACTGTGTGTGCGTAAGTATGGTATGTGCGCATGTGAGTGTGTGTACATGCACGTACGTGTGTGTGTAAGTCCACGTACGTGTGTGTGTGTGTGTGTGTATGTGTGTGTGTGCTTGAGTGTGTGTGTATGAGCCATAGTCTGATAGCACACTAGACTGTATAAATAAATGTATAGATGTAATAAAGTTGGGACATTCCATCTTAAACAGAGAGTGCAGTCATTCCCTCATGCCGTCAGTACAGTCACAGCCCACTTCACCTAGCTATAACACTCTCTTTACACTTTCTATAGCATTGCTATAGACACATACACTGACTGTACACTCACTGAAACTAGATCATGTTTACCACTGTTGCATTTCTGCATTTTTGTTATAGGTTATAAGATACTGATATGTGAAACAAGTGTTTTTAGATAGACTACTTTAGATTTATGAAGTCCAAAATGCATAACACCACCTTAACCACATTGCCACATTATAAGAATATTTAATAAAGCTAGGTTATGGCAGAAATGTCAGATAGAGCCTTAAATCTAAGAGGACGTTATGTGGACATGTCAAGGTTCAGTTTCCAAAAATAAGATTCATTGACATATTTTTTAAATCTTGGCTTTGTAGAGTGTGCCTTCACTAATGTATACTAAATATGTGCCTTCACTAATGTATACTAAATATGTGCCTTCTCTGACAATCATGTGATATATCTCCTGTTTCCATAACAAGAGCTTCAAAAGTCAAATCCCAGAACTGTATAGAATGACACTACATGTGTCTTCCTGGGAGAAATCGACTGCATTTTCACTGACTCACAAATGTGCACCCTTTAAGCACCAGGCTAGCAGCCAGATAGCCGCTGTAGATTAACAGGCAATTGGTAGTGCCCCCCCCACCTCCACCAAAGGAGTTCACAAAGGATGTCCATCCACAGCTGTAGAATGTGTCAGCAAACATGGTACATGGTGACTATTTGACCCTGGTGCAGCTCTGTTTGTTTGTAGTAGCTGAAAGTAGTCGAGCTGAAATGCCTGTCTGGGCCCTGGTGGCCTCTGCTTCATACAATGAAATACACACACGCAAACACACACACACACACACACACACACACACACACACACACACACACACACACACACACACACGCACACACACACACCACACACACACACACACACATACTCAGTGCACATTGTGCCTGACACATGCTGTCACTCACATGCTCCTACACTCATGCACTCACTAGGGAGGTTGGCTGGTTGTAGTTCCTTCAGTTTAGGAAAGAAAGTTGAATGCAGCACCGCAAAACTCCGACAGAGAGACGGGCCAGCAGAGCACTTCTGCTGCAGATACTCTACTCTACTCTATGTATGTATCTATGTGTGTGTGTGAGTGTTTGTGTGTGTGAGGGCACAGCAAGCAGCTAGCTCTGAGATGGACCCAATGCCAAATCTATGCCAGACCTGTGCCAGGCCCGGATCCCCATCATTCTCATCAGGGCTCATCCCTTGACACTGTGAAAAGGAGCGTGCAAGGAGGAAGACTGTAATAGTCATGGGTCATTACCTCCTTTTTAGCTGGAATGAAGGGGAAAAATCCAAAACAGAGGAGAGAGAGAAGAGACCCATTACAGGGGATAAAAGGAAATGGTAACTAAAGAGGTTCTCAGTGCAACTCTCTAATTTCTCCTGCTCCATGAACTCTGACTCATCACGGCTCACACGGCTGACTAGGCACTATGATTGTTGCTTCAGAAAAGCCCAATCACTGTGCTTACTGTTACTTTGGGAAGATAGTTAGAGAGAAAGAGGAACAAGACCATAAGGATTTGGATGAGTATTATTAACAGTTGCACTAGTAGCATTATTATTACTACTAGTAGTAGTGTAGTATAGTGATAGTAGTAGTTGTAGTAGTGGTGGTGGTAGTGCTGTTCCTTTACATACTATTGCATGTAGTTGTTCGAATAGTAGTGTCTACTATTCTCTCACTATGGACTCATTACCTGTAGTGAATGCTTTTGCAAATGTGATTATGTGCATGGATGGCATGGATGATCCAAGGTCCCTAGGTGATTTTCATATTGTAAAAGAAGGTAGCTTTTGCCAATCATTGGGAGGAGTATTTTAAGATTTGTCTGCATTTTAAGGAATTAAAAGTAGTATTTTAAAGAGGAGTGACGTAGGGGTCTTGATTTCGAAGCAGTGGGATTATATTAAATGGAATTTTTACACACTCTTGAGTTTTGGGTTGTCTCAGATCTTTGGGCACATTTATAATATTTCAGTTCATCTAAAGAGGTGGATTATGCTAGTCATCTCTTGTGAAACTGCTATTAGATTTTGACTTACTGAGTCTCTTCATTACACTCCATTCCATCTACTGAAACTGTAAATATTATGAGTGGGGGAAAAATATGGGATGCTCCCGCACTCCGTGATGTAGAGCTGGAGTTTCGCCACCGTCTTTCGGTGTTTACCCATCAGGCAACTTCCTGTGACGCCTGGCATTCCTTTTGCTTTGGCTAACACAGAGCTCAGAGGCGTGGTGGCAGCAACTGCCTTGGCAGCCTTTATGTCAGAAACATAACCTAACTGTCACTGCCCGCACCTTCTCTACCGACCGAGGAATCTGATTTTTTGAAGAATTTTCTAATAGCAAATCTTAAGTAGCGCTTACATAATTAGTAGTTCTGAGCAGAGCCATTTAATATTAACCATACTGACAGCCAGATGCACAGCCGAGGCCCCTTCCATCATGGAGGGGAGTGGGGATGGGTTATACTGTACTCGAGTCAAGACTGCTTTATAACTCTGAACAGGTTCTGTGACGACTCGAGTCTTTCATCTGACAGTCCATCATCTAACCACGAGTTGTGGTAGTCAACCTTTCAAAGCTTCCCTCTGTATAGTACTCTAGTGTGCGTGTTTCATGATACATGTTAACATGCTTTGAACTCCTCCATAAAAAGAATCATCACAACTGTCATGTCACACTCATCACTGAAGGAAACCTGCTATCATGGATGAAGCTCTGGCTTCTACTGGGACAGGGGAAGTGGGACGATCTATTCAGAATTAGGGCACTTGGTTATTATTTTTGTCCATCTCTGTCTGGGATATTAATTGAAATCGTTACGATGTGTTCTTATTTACTTACTGAATTTAGGCCTCTGCAGGTTGGCTGTTGTAGGGGCATGGGTGTTTGTTTGTAAGGGCTTCAACATGATGACATGAGATGACTGATAAAAGGTGCCTTTGGCCTTTGGTAACAAATGTCATTTCTTAGAATTCTGTATTTTAGTATTTTTTTGTGTGTATGTGTGTGTGTGTGCGTGTGTGCGCGCGCCCGCGCACATGTCTGCATTTGTATGTGCGTGTGTGTGTGTGCACATGCATGAGCATTGTTGTGGCTAAAAGTGAAAGCCAGTGAACAAGTAAATGAAAGGGAAAGAGAGAGCAAGAGAAATGCAGAGAGAGAAAGCGATAGAAAGAAAGACACTGTAAGGACAGCAAGAGTGATGACACTCTTGGCCGTTAAAGTGCTCACCTTGAAGGGCCCCGTCCTGCTCCAGTGGTCTGTGCAGAGGCCTAGTGGGAGACCCCCTCCTTTTGCATGCATGTATACATGCCTCCCCCTCTTCAGCCTCAGCCACAGGGTCACAAATGCTTAGGCCTCCCTTGGGTGGGAGAAACCTGACATCCCCACTCACTCCCCCATCACCAGCTTTGTTGGCAAGGAGCAGCAGAATGAAATGAGGCTGGCAGTTCACAGTCCTCTCCTTTGTAGCCCTCTGCGTGCAGCTGATGGACTAGCAGGCTGCTGGGTGACTGGCTTGGTGAGTGACTGCATGGCAGGGTTAATGGTAGTGGCTCATTTTTCCCCCCATCCTCCATTTTGTTCATGCTTTTTAGTGTAAGTGGCACAGGGCATGCAACACCACATAAGCGGAACGCCTACAATAGCCAGCATCTCGGTGCAGCCGGGAAATCATCAGGTGATGTGTGCATATGTGTGTATGTGTGTGTGTGTTTGTGTGTGTATATGTGTGTGTGTGTGTGTGTGTGTCTGAAAAGGAGTATTGCTGATCAGAGATCTGTTTTTTCCATGCAGGAAAGTTAACAAGTGATTCACGAAAGTATATTGGTCTCCCTACTCCAGTATGGCTTGTAAATACAGAATCTTATTTTTCAAAAGCTGTCGCTCAGGTCTGCCTGATCAGAGATTCAATAGGGAGGGACAGGCCCGAGGAAAACCTGACAGTTTCATAAGGTTTTCAAATAACACATGGCCATTTAGATTTATGAAAGCCATGTCTGTTTGAAATATAGAGCGTTGATAATGTTGTAGTGTTTATTTAACAGAGCAGATTATGACTTTCGAAAGAAACTACCTATGATGAACTAAGAAAACGACTAATCAAAACATACTTGCTCTGTTTTAGTTTAGAGACAGTTGGGGTATTTTGTTCCTGTTTTTGTCAATTGAGTTTTTTTCATCCGATGCCAAAAATATGGAAGTGGTTTGATGAGAGTGATAATGACTGTCAGGACAATCCTCCTCCTCCTGGACCAGACTGGAGTGAGTGTTGTCAGTGACAGCGGCGCTCTTTTGAATATCCCCTGAAGTAAAAAAGCAGCTGGCCACTGGTAATTAAACGCTGCTGTGGATGAAGAGGGAGGGGGGCCTCCAGTGGAGCACCGTGACATGACGGCTTTGTGCCACTCAAATTGCAATTCAAAGCTGTCTGATTAGCATGATAGTTGAGATAGGGTTTCCAAACAAAAGTATAAAAAAAACAAAACTATAAACCGCACATTAACTCGAAACATTGAAAACAACTCGGGAACTCTGTCCAAATAATTGCCTCAGGTAAACTTACCTAGACAGAGTAAACTGTTAATCTCAAATCGTCACTGAGTCCTTTTTTTGTTATTACTATGCACTGGACTCATTTATGACCTTTGACCCTCTAGTCCATAGGCACGCTACGGAGCAGAAACGGCTGGTGGTTTGGTTCGGATCAAATGTGTGAAATTGTCTCTTTTTCTGTCTTTCCGCTGCAGCTGCCCCAAAGCTGAAGCGCATGAAGAGCCCTGTGTTTGTGGCGGAGGGGAAGAGACACACCCTGAAATGCGAGGCCACGGGCAGCCCCACTATCTCCTACAAGTGGTACAAAGATGGCACCGAGCTGAAGAAGAGCAAGGAGATCAAGATCAAGGTTGGCAAGTAAGTGAGCGGCATGTTACTTCTATAGAAGAAAAAAACAATAAAAAGTGCATAAGCAGATATTTACTATGGCTGTAATTTCTGGTTTTATGTGTATTTTGTCTGATCAGGCTTCCCCCCAATTGCTTACTGTATAAACTTTGCCTACTCCAAGCCACTACTCCTACTACAATATGGCTAACATATTGTACCTTTATGTGTAACAGGTCTTTGTTCTCAGCCTGTGCAGTGTTCAGGCATAAAGCAAGCAAATGTAATATTTGTCTATGCATATATATATATAAATACCATGCTATGGTATGGTATGATGTGAATATGATAACAGAAAATTTGGGCATTCACTCTTCTTGATTGTAGAACTAATTTTATAAAACCTTTCACATAATCATTTGCATCATACAAATACCATTTTGTTGGCGTTATGGACATGACAGTTTGCGTGGAATTGCCCAAATATGTATGCGACTATATATATATACACGACTACAGCACAGGCTTTATCTTCAGCTGAATGATTTATGTAGTGATGGTACTTGACTGTTGACAGGTGAGCACTTGAATGAAAGCAGTGTGATTGGAGTGAGAGGGAGAGACAGAGACAGAGAGAGAGACTAGGTTTTCATTGAACATTACTATGATGTTCCAAACCGTAATGCTTAATGACGCATGCATGTGTATAGAAATCCAGAGAGTCTTTTAAGCTCACTGGACTGTGGCCACGTGGCCGGTCAGCTTCATATGAAACCCAGCACCAAAGTCTGCAGAGGCTCTTATAGGGAACCTTTTGTGAGGACCCTGCCTGTGTCTGACTCTGCCTTTGGACCACTGACAGCTTCTGTCTATGTGGCTTCATGTGTCCTCATTGTCATTGTTATTGTTGTTAATCTCTCATCATTCAGTTATTGCATTATTGTTGTGTTATTGCTGATTGTGTTTGTTAATATTGTTATTACGGTGATAGTTTTGTCACTAATCAGGTTTCCATCGCAAATGTGTGTGTTGATTTCTGCAACACAGGAAAAACTCCAGGGTCCAGATCAACAATGCCAGGCTCGAGGACTCTGGGAACTACACATGTGTGGCAGAGAACGATTTCGGGAGGGAGAACGGCACAAGCACCGTTCACGTCCAAAGTAGTAAGTGCACAATCCATTCTCTTCCTTTCTCTCTCTGTCTCTCTCACTCTCTCACTCACTCTCTCTCACTCTCTCTCTCTCTCTCTCACACACACACTCTATCTCTCTTTTTCTGTCTCCCTTTAGTTCTCACTCATTTTTGGATATTTTCTTTTGTGTGTGTGCGTGTGAGCTTCCTCACACTGATTCTCATAATGATGTCGGCCATGGCACTACACTGCATTATCCCCCGTGTGGTGTCCCGGGCCGACGGGCAGGCGGGCGGGCACACATATAACTGAACGTATGGCCGTCCAGCAGGGCTCTCTCTCTCTCCTTCTCTCTCTCTCTCTCTCTCTCTGTGTGTCGTGGGCAACCCAGACTGGGGTTGCCCATGAACTGCTCAGCAGTTCTGTCACCTCATTGACAGAAGGCTGACATAAAATAAGAACCCCACACGGCACAGAAGAAGCCCATAGCATGGTAGTGTCAGCAAGTGTATGCATATACACACAGCTTTACCTGGCTTTATTGGCTTAGGGGTATCCTCACTCAGCAAATCTCTATCTGTCTGTTTACACTACATCATTACATAGTTGCATGTTGTGGACCAGCTCCGTTTGAAGTAATCACAACAAAATAAGGGTTGCTTGCATTAAAAGGAAGTGCTTATTTTGTCAGAGAAATAGCTGGTGACGGTGCCAGAACACAGCGAACCCGGGCTCTCTGTGAGGCCGTGAGGCCCATCCTGTCACTCATCGGTGCCTATGTGTGAACTCTTGAGCGCCATTTATCACCTCAGACTTCCTGTAATCTCTCACCTGAGGGCTGCTTCATGTCGTCGTCCACCGCTCACCACCCCCACACACGCACACCCTTCTACTTGCCGTAATACCCTACGCTTTCTCTGTCAGGTGGGGAAGAGTTACTGCCGCACAGATTGCTGGTGTCTGGGGTGGGGGGGTTATGACTGTGTGTGTGTATGTGTCTATGTGTGTGTGTTTGTGTGTGTGTGTATGGGGAAGTGGGGTGAGGTGTGCACATGTGCGTGCATGAGCACACTAGACGCGTGAGACGAGACGAAAGACTGCTCCCATTGTGTCGGCAGCAGTGGCGGCAGGTAAGGCTCGCTGTGTCGGAGATCCAGCGGTGTGGGGAGTCGAGGGAGCCGGTGGGGCAAGACTGAGCCCATCAAGGGTGGTATCCCCTCAGGCGCACTCCCGCTTTCCTTCCCCTCCCCCTTTCTCTATACTGACTACAATAACCTAGAGAGAGAGAGAAAGAGAGAGAGAGAATGGCATCAACTGTGTGAGCTGTTGAAGTAAGCTAGCCTGACGGTGTTTTGCCAACACTAAGGCAGTGAAGTGGATACAAGCCTGGGGAGGCACTAGATGAATATAACAGCCAAAGAAATAGCTACCTTGAGCTGACAGCTTATGATAAGAGTGCTTTTCCCCCTTGCCGTCTTTCTTATGGGGAGGAATGTGCGCTGGGTCGAGCTTTTGCTCGATTTGCATTCAGCCTCGGCTCTGATGGACAAAAGGGAACGTGAATTCCTGGAGGCCGGTTTACCTCAGGACTTCACTCCGAAGGCGACTGCTGAAATGAGAAGTTTTAGTAATAATGACAGCATGCAGACTTGTCATTATTTGGGTCTATGCGTCTGCTTCAGTGGGAGAGGTGGAAGGGGGAATCAGAGAGGAAAAGAGAGTAAAGGAGAGATGGAACAAGAGAAGAAGAGAGAAGAAAACAGGGAACAACAGATGAGAGAAGAAATGACAAGAATGGGGGAATCAGAGAGAGGAAAGCAGAGGAGTGTAGGGACAAAAGTGAGAAGAAGATGGGGGGATGAGAGAGGAGGTGGAATGAATGGAGAGAGGAGAAAAGAAGAGAGGAGAGGCGGAAAGAGATGGAATGGTGGAGAGCAAAAGCAGCACTGACATTTCTGATGTTCCTGTCTGTGGAATTTGTGTGGAGTCATGCAGTCTGAGTTGTATTCCTCCGTGGATGCTGGTCTTGTGCATTATACATTTATGCTTCTTAAAAATCTCATGTGGTGGATGGAAGCCTCTGTGTGTGGCAGTGTGCACACCTTACATTTACATTTACCTTTAGGCATTTAGCAGACGCTTTTATCCAAAGCGACTTACAAAAGAGGATAACATTCACACCTATCACACACACACACACACACACACACACACACATACAGGTGGGAGCACTCACATTGCACACACACACATACACACACTTAATTATACACATAGACAAACAGTGTGTGTGTGTGAGAGAGAGAGAGAGAGAGTGAAGGACAAAGATATGTTAGCAAAGAATGATGTTCGCGAAGGGGAAGGCAGTTAAAAGAGTGTGAGAGTGACCCCAACACCCCCCCCCCTTCCACCCCTCTGGGCCCAGAGGCCAGACTTAATGAAGATAAACAACACTTCCTCCAGTCCCAGCAGTGCATTCCCCCCAAGGGACAGACCAGCACACATGACTGGCCTCTGACACAGCCTCCACTTGTGTGCGGCTGCTGACTACCGTCACGGGCCGCCGCCACACCACTGCCCTCTCTGACCAACTAAGCAGCCCCCCTGCCCACCAGCCGACCCCATCTGCCCTCCACGGGGTGGTCAGCAGCAGCAGAAATGGCGGTTACCCGGCTTAGGGGATTTCCCCTGCGGGGTCAAAGGTTGGGCGGAGGCGGAGGCGGATAGTTCACTGAGGCGTCTGGAAAGGTCACGGTGGCACCCCTAAGAGCAATCAAACGAGGCGCGATAAATGGCCGCTGTGGTCGAGCTCACCGTCCGTCTGCAACAGGGCTGCGTGTCAGTGCTCTAATGGCTCATTGGCTGTGACAGGGCTGAGCCGACTGGACTGTTTAGCCCAGCGGAGTGCTCAGATGTGGGCAAACAGGGGTGAGAGGATGCTCACCTCAGGTGCTCTTAGATGCAGTGCGGGGAACACACATGCACACACACATGGGTGAGGTGAATACACATGTATACACAAACACACATCGTAGGTAAGGTGAACACACACACACACACATACACGGGTGAGTTGAACACATGTGTATACACTCTCTCACACACATACACACACATATGTGCGCACAGATATGCACACTCTGACAGTGAAGTTCCCACCTCACTTTGACTCAACTCATTTTACAGGTTACAGGCGGCCAGCCGAGTGTTTGGTGTGGTCTTCGCGCCTCAACGAGAATCCATTCATGTTTTCCCTGGGGAGCCGCTAGGCTTCACCCCACTGTAAAACAGGCTGTATTTTCTTTAGGGGTCACTTGCTGCCAATGTTCACATGTGCTTGAGCTCTGAAATTCTGTGTCTATGTCACCCACAACATCAGTCCTATCAGTCTTTGTATATGTGTGTGTGTGTGTGTGTTTATGCTTACTCAGTCTTGTATACTCACCCAGCATTACCTGTTAGAACGAAAGCAGCAGTTTCATGGAGAAGGGCAAGTACTCTGGTTGCATATGGCGTATACCAACCAAACTGTACTGTGGAATTCCATAAAGCCCTGTGGATTGAAAAGGGGTAATTAGGAATTACAGTTCAATATTTCAGAGCCATTGCTTGTCTCCACACATGCATATGGAAGTGTTCCTGTGGAAAGCTCACATTCACATTGTGATAATTACGAGAGCTG
>JAIFZK010000009.1:14310000-14317500 GCA_027481765.1 Tenualosa thibaudeaui
CCACCCATCTGTCGCTGCTGCCATGTCCCTGACCTCCACTCATCACAGCAGGAATCCCAACATCTGCCTCCCGACGCTCAGGCCAAGGAGGAAACTATTACCGTCCAATGCTCAGACTGAAGCAGAACTTATTAGCGTACAGTGCTGAAACTGAGGCAGAACTTATTAGTGTCCAATGTTCAGATTGAAGCAGAGCTTAGTAGCATCCGGTGCTGAAACTGAGGCAGAACTTGTTAGCGTCAGATGCTTAGACTGAGGTAGCAGTCTTAGCTGCCAATGCTCAGGCTGATGTAAAACTCTCAGTGAACTACACCAGAAGCACACATTGAATATACTGTTTGTGGAGTGTGGAGTGTGATCACTCTCGCGCCTGGTACAGGCAGTTCCATTGACTGTAGTGGAAGCTAACTGTTGTGCATGGTCCTGATTCCTTCCGTTGCACATCAGATCTAGACTGTTAGCTTCCAATGCTCACACAAAAGTTGGACGAGTTAGCTTTGCACCATCTGCCTTCAAAGGACTCTGAAACAGGACAACAGCAGTAGTTGGAGCTAGCCTTGCTGCATCAGCTTGGAGCCTCTTTCAGCACTGTTTGGAAGGCTAGCGGGATGGCTGTCTCTTCATCCCCTCCGGCTCCTCTTTTTCTTTTACCTTTTCTCCTTGGAGCATAAGGGCGATCCATTTTGAAGGACACAGACCACAGTGAATCACAGTATGGCAGCAGAGCTCGCTGCTGGTTTGAAAGAGGGGCTATTGGATGACATGATGTCATTCATCAGTTTTCCCTGCTCTGTGTTTGCAAGGCATTGTACATCTCACCCTCAGCATGCGTGCATGCATGTGTGTGTGTGTGTGTGTGTGTGTGTGTGCAGGGTTGAAAGGAAAAAAAAAAAAAGAAAAGAAAACATGCGGTACAGCGGAGACCCCTCTTTTCATTTTTATGACCTTCCTAGAATCCTTTTGGAGACTGCAGAAAGATAGACATGTTTATGAAGCTTTCCAGATGGCCCCTCTTTCTCTTCACTAACCCTCCCCCAGTCGCTCTCCTCAGCTCTTCAGCCATGGAGGATTAATCAAACTCAGGGCCCACATTTAGCTGGACGAGCCCCTGGGCAGCACGGCAAGGGAAAGTGAGCCTGGGTGTGTGTGTGTGTTTGGTGGTGGTGAAGGAGGTCATTGGTTGTAGGGGAGGGTTGATGGTACTGCCTGTGCGCCTGGTGGTGCAACTGGTGGGTGTTGTGAAGCGTTAAAGGGAGCTGTAGATGGGTCTGTGGCTCAAGCCTGTGGCTCAAGATAAAGGACACCTGGCTTAGTCTTTCAGCTGAGAGTCTGAAACATTTGCTCCAGCTGCAACAGCAGCAGCAACAGCCCATTCTGCGATCAGACACAAGCAAAAGTCACTAGCAAAATACCTTACTTTTGTTTCAACAAGCATTGTGTCAAACGACTAGCCAGGGTTGACCACATCTCAAGTCTCAGTTGAGGTGCAGAGCTTTTTGGTACACAAGTTTGTGTTTCGGACACAAGACTGGTGTTGAGACATTTTTTTGCTCTGAAGAAAAACTACACGGTATTGACTCAGCCTGAGGTGCAGGAAGATGGATTTACTGGGGTACATTTAAGACCGAGACATCAAAACATTTTTTCCACTAACATATTTTTCTTTATGTATACATTTGTGAACTGTAGAATATTAACTAATGAAATCATGGTCATAAAAACTGACTTTGGTATGGTTTGTGTCTCGACCTGTTTCCAACTCCTCAAAGACTTGGTCTTGACTCGGTCTCAGTTGCATTTTAAAATCACTGGTCTTCGTCTCGACTCACCTTGACTCTTCAAAGACTTGTTTTTCACTCTTGTTTAAACCTATGCAGTCTTATGCCCATCATTAGTGAGTTGGCTCATTTACTCCTCATTTCCAAAGGCATAACCAGCATGATTTTAAACCTGCATGATCAACAAGTTAAATTTATAAATTTGGTAAAGTATAAAATGTTTTGTGCAACATACATGTTTCTTGTAAACAAAGCTGCTTTCTCAATTAGAAGAAAAATATGTAAATATGGTGTATACATATTGGTTGTACTGAATGTCTGTAATCCTATAAAGCATATATCCATGCTGATAGTCTGGCAGCTGCGATTTGGCTCACAGGTTTTTGGTGACTCAGAAATGGGTTTGATTCAAGATGGACCTGCAGAATAAATTCAGATTTGCTTGCAGGTTTGAATGTGTGTGTTCATCCAGGTACCGCAACTATTACATTAAGTTACATTTATTATGAACACAACATATTGAGAGCATCGTTGCATTATTTACATTCCAACAAAAGAAATTTGACTTGTCAAGTGATTTCTCTGTGAGGAATATCTCATTTCCTGCCTGCTGAGTTTCTAGGGCGAGCTTGGAGGAAGGACGGAAGGACCCTGACATTGCCTCTGCAGCTACTGGCTCCAATGAACTGGATTGAGGTTTTCCCTGGACTTGAGGAGAGAGAGAGAGAGAGAATCAGATCATTTGAGCTTGCTCTCCTGAGAAGCACGGCTCTGCCGAATCTGTGTCAGCTGGTGACTGCCCCCGCGACCAGACCAGGAGTAATTAATCTGATGACGCCACCCACTCTCACTTACCTGAATCAGCCCTGGAGGATCTGGCGACATTTAAAAAAAAAAAAAACAGGTCTCTCATAAGCTCTCGCTTATGTAAGAGCGGAAGAACAAAGGAGCCAGACCTTGCTTCCTAAAGCGTGTCTTGAACAGAAGCTTGTATTAATGGCAAATATTGTGAGAAACTGCCATTAATCTGACTCCCTAAAATTAATAGGTTGACCTCAAATATTGCCAAATAGTTTACCAGCTAAAAACACAAGATTGGCATGGCTTATGAGACAGATATATGAACAATGTGAACAATATGAACAATATGGAATAATTAATGATTTATTTAACAGTATGCCATAAATTTCAATATATCAATAACAGTTAAACTGTGCTTCATAATCAGATAAAGCATAAACAATTGAGATAACCAGACAACACAAAACAAGAATAAAACCAAACCAAGAATGTACAAAATTTACAAAACCGAGAGAGAGAGAGAGAGAGACGGAGAAGGGCCAAAGAGAAAGATGGCCATCCCAGCAAGAGTGAGAGAAAAGGTAGAGCAAAGAGAGAAGAGGTAAAGTAAAGAGAGTAGAGTCCTGAACAATGGAGGAGATGTGTCATTTATCCTCCACTTGGCCCATTGGCACAAGCCAATCTGTTTTAACTAGCCTGTAACTGGTCAACTGGCTGAGGCAGTTTACAATACAGTTATTTTTGTATAACTATGTACAGATATTTTAAATTGCCACAAAACTACCCACATTACATGGACCAATTCAAGACCAAACATAACAATATTACATTCACAGATAACAACTCAACAAAGTTCCTTTGTTTAGAGAGGGGTCCCCAAGATGGCAGGTCATGGTCAGCTTTGGCCTCCTATGGAGGGGAAAACAGTGAGTGTTTGTGTAGGCCTGACACAGGCCAGACAAAATTGTGGATTTCAGTAAACTGTCTTACAATGAATAGAGATGCTTAGACACCTGTTCAGCTGAAGCAGCGCAGTGGTTCTTGTCATCTGCTAACGTGCCTTGTTTGTCTCCTCTCAGCACCTAATTGAGATATCGTAGAGTGAGAGAGAGAGAGAGAGAGAAAGAGAGGTTAAATAGCGTTGCTCAGTCACCTGTTCTGGAACTGATCTGGCACTCCCACCAGACCGCAAAGGCAAAAAAAATATATATATATATGAACAGTCACATCCTTATCACCAGCACTGTTCACAACCCAGGCGTGCCAGTGCACTCAGCTAAATATGACATATTCTCTTGTTGCAGTGCATGGGGATCTCATCTGCTAATGCACCACTGAAACTGTTCATCTTCCATTAAAGAGAAATGGTGTCCACTGTATTTCTTTTACGTGTTTATTATCTTTCTCTGTGTTGGGGAAAAAAGCTGTTTTGAAAGCATACACAAATGTGGCATGTGGGCCATGGGCTGCGTGTGTATATTCCATAAATAGCTAAATCCTCCGAGCATCCCATGTCTTCTTTAACAAACAGCAACCAAAAAAAAACACAACAGTGGTTTAGAAGTGGAAAAACATCACCCACACTCCAGGGCTTGTTGGAAAGCAGAGCCAGAGTTGTGTGTGTGTGTGCTGTGCTCACACACACACACACACACAGACATACACACACAGAGCACAGGCGATCTGTAACTGACATTAAGACGAGTGAAAGAGGTCACTGCTCATCCCTTAAGGACCCTTGACAGGCTGGATGTGGTTCTTTGGAGAAGATCCATTCTTTTTTATTGGTACAGTATATATATATATATATATATATATATATATATATATTCAGGCTCTGCACATTGTATTTTGGTGTGGTGTGGTATGGTGTGGCGGTGGTGTTCTGGAGTCAAACCTATGTAATTAGCATAAATCTCTGGTAAACAACCGCAGAGCCCTGCCTGGGTTTCCTCCTCGCAGGAGGTGAGCACCCAAGGGAGCGCACGCACACACTCCTCCCAGCAACCAGCTGGCACCCTGCCAATGCTGCTTCATGTAAGTGCGTGCGTACATGTGCCATGGAAAACACAGGAAGGTAACACTGCCATCATCTCGCCAACCTGACTGTGTTCTTTTGCAACAGCCCTTCTCTTTTTGCTCTCTTCAGTCATATATTGTGCAATCTCCCAAGTTCCTCAGAAACTGTCCACAGACTCAACTTGTGTGTTACTGCGACATATCATATCGACAGTTGTTTCTTGGCCTTTTTGTAACCTCCTCCAATTTGAATTTATTGTGCCACATTGTGTGCATGATGCAGATATCATTTGGCTTATAATCAGCTTTTTGACTCCGAGGGAGCTGTAATTGGACCCGACATGGCCTAAAGTAAACAAAGACCGCAGTTGCAACCTCAGGTCCCAAGGCAGCGTCTCGCCTTGCCTGAAAAGCTGAGGTGGGATATTCAAAAAGATGGGTTGTGACGTTTCTTGGATCCAGGTGTGTCAGAACTAAACATGTTTCCTGGTAGTCTTGTGGTGATGAGGGGTTTTTTTGAAATAGAGACAGGGTTTGGCCACGAGATTAGAAAGAGGTGTGTGGTGCCAAGAGAATTCAGGCACATTTTGTTCGTCTCCATAGCGTGGGCATTGCTCTTTGTGAGTACTTGTTCCAAAGTGACTATGTAGCCTCAGGCCAAAATGAAAGCAATCCTGTGAGTTGTTCCAGTTGACACTTTTTTTTTTAAATTTTGAAGCAGGAGGTCTTAGTCAACTGTCAGTCAAAAGTCAAGGAGAAAGCCTTCACCTGGTCACATGTTCGCAAGTTTTATCATGTGTAATGATCACAGAGAAGAGTGTCACCTGTCATGTTCTAGAAGAAACTATAGATGAGTATTCATCTTGCCAAATGTTGCAGTTTGTGAAGCCTGCCGTCAGGTGCAGATTATAAACAAGAAGTGCTTCTGTGTAGCAGCAGTACACACGCACAGACATACATGAATTATCTCTTATGTATAAACTTCAGCAATGGGTGTATTTGCACTTTGTTTCTGTCATTATACCTTTTCAGTTTTGACTTATGTTTGTCCCTCACACAATGTTTAGCAATGCCTGTATATCCTTGCGAAGGTGTGTCAAATCCCCAAGGCATGCAGACAAAGCAAAACATCCCTTGGGATCAATCAGCACTCAAATTGAGCTGCACTTTTTGTTATGATAAAGGAGGGAATAAATCTGTTCTTACATCCCTAGGATGCCCTGCGTACTTCTTGCGGTAGGCTCACTTGTAAAAAAGCGAGGAAAAAAAAATCCCAGAAACACCAAACATCCTGCCCATTCAATTCACTCTGCAGCTACCACAGCCATTTTTACACCCACTCTCTCTCTCCCTTTCTCTCTCTCTCTCTCCTCTCTCTGTCTCTTTTTTCTCTGCACCTAATAGGGTTTAGCACCCAGCCATGGAGTTTTGCTCCATTCTGTACCCCCCCCCAGACAACATGTTGTGCACTGCTCCGATAATGCGGAAGGATTAAGTGTGCATGGCAGGTTAGTCTGTTCCAAAAAGTTTGGACTCAACCCCGGCACGTGCGTGCATACACACACACACACACACAGGAGACCCTGCAACATGAGGCTATATAGGAAACACTTACCTACATTTGCACAATTCTGGAATCCTTTTTGATTGCTTTTGTCTGGGGTGATTTTTAAAGAGGCAAGATGTGATTGCAATCGCTCTGGGGGATGAGTCAGCAAGCACAGAGGTAGCAACCCCCCACAACTGAAGAACTGCCGTGTAGTCATGTAATCCCTGTGTGATTCGGTGTTGCGAATGTTATCACATATTTGCTAAGCGATGTGAAACCTTTTTTCCCCCCCAGTTTGCTTTGAAAAACTCTGTGGTTATGAATGCTGCATAGAGCATGTCTTAACTTGCTTTGGGACCCGCAATGCCCTGCACTCTATGTTCATACATGAAATGCTTTACCACTGTATCACAGTATCAGTTGCATTAGGATTTATAGCCATGCGTTACAGTTTACAACAGTTACTAAACTCTATCACTAAATAGCTTACGCAAGCACTTTTTCAGGGCTGATATGCATCCCTTTGCAGAGGGCCTCTTGAAATAAAGCACCCTGTAAAACTCATCCTTTCTGGCCTTGCAGATTTATTCTCTGTGAATGACCTGCTTACTTTCTGTCTCTCTTTCACAGTAACTACCACACTGTCCCCGGGCTCTGGTCACGCCAGGAGATGCAACGACACGGAGAAGGCCTACTGTGTGAACGGCGGCGACTGTTACTTCATACACGGTATAAATCAGCTTTCATGCAAGTGAGTAGCCTTTCCCCTGTATTCCACACTTTGAAAAGAGTACATATTTTTCGCCAATTTGGGTATGAGGACTATTTGTGCAGGCCCTTTTATCCTCCCACACGTAAACATGGATATCATGCTTGGACTAGTTATGTCAGTTTGGTGCTTTAAGGTGTTTTAACAACTATAAGCAAATTATTCATTCCCTTTTCTGTCTCTCCCTAGTCCTTTACTGTTGTTTTTATTTTCTTTCTTTCTTTTCTTTCTTTCTTTCTTTTCTTCTTTCCATCTTTATTTATGTATTTTCTTTACTGTATTTATTTATTTAATTATTATTTCTATGTTGTTTTTTTCTTTTCTTTATTGCTTAAAAATATTTTAAATAATTTTCTTATCTGAACCTCTTGCTTTTCTTCTTTCACGCTGGCTGTTCCCTCTTCCCTTATATCTTGCCTCTCTTTAATTAAAGATACTAATGGGAATGCTTACAAATAAGCTATTGAAAACTGCTTCTGGAATATTCTTTTTGTAAATGTCCTGCTCTCCTTCAGCTCCTCTTGACTATGTCTCTCCAGCTCTCTTTGATACTAGCACAGGGTCAGATCACTGGTGCAGATGTT
>JAIFZK010000009.1:14922500-15185000 GCA_027481765.1 Tenualosa thibaudeaui
CATTCATTATTTATTTAAGGAAAACCAGTTCTAAGCAAGCAGTTTGAAGCTCTCCCCTGGAAACTGGACAGGCTGCCATGTCTGACCACCTTACTTTGATGATGGCTCAAAGCCCAGAGGATGGGCAGACAGGTGTTAGGAGAAGTGTATTCACAAGGTCAGGTAATGCCAGGTCAGGTGAATCTATTTCGTGCACTGGCAACAAACTGGCAGTAAGACTGACAGTGGAGAGTCTCAGAGGAGGCTATTTCTCAGGGTAAGAGCTGGGGATGAGGACACTTATCCCACCCAGAAATGGGGCCAAACAAACAAACTCTGGCAGAGGTGGGCACCAAGAAAAAGGGAGGGAGAGAGAGAGAGAGAGAGAGCACAGCTGTGCTCTGAGCTCTGAACCATAATCCCAAGGGAGCGCATGGTGTGCAATACGAAAATCTACACTAAATTCTTTTCTCCTTTCTCTGTCCAAAAGTTTTACGTGCTTGCCTTTCACTCCTGTCACTCCCATCACAAGCCACACAATGACATGCCACAATCAACGCCTTACTCTGAGCAGGAAGGGTGTGTGTGAGGAGGGGGAGCTGTGTGTGTCAGTGTGTGAGTGTGAGTGTGTGTAGGGGGGTGGGTAGGGGCTCCACTGTAATTATTTCTACAGGAGAGACGAGGGGAAGTGACAATCAAAACCGAGGCGGGTTCCTGCTCCCCAGCGGGGGGCCCCAGCACAGAAACGGGCTGCGCTGGCATGCTAATCATCTCGCTGATAAATGCCAGTCACCTGCTGAGGCTCGCCGCTCATCTCCCATCATGGAGGCTTGACTGAAAGGCAGCATCACATGGGGTGGGACACATAACATGTTTCAACCTCATTTTTTTTTAAAGTCGTGGGTAATAGCTGCGCATGCTATGCGCAAAACTATTCAAGTTGCTGTACATTATCCCTGTGCTGAAACTCACAAACGATGAAAGATTATGGTGTTGTGAAGAAGAAAAAACTGCTTTCTAAGAGCCAGACAATTTCGATGTTGTTCTTGGGTGGTGGGGGCGGGGGGTGGGGCGGGGGGGGAAGTAGCTGTGGAGAGTGTGTTTTAAGGCAGCAATTATCCCAGTCAAAGCTGACAAACAAATAATGCAGTGTGGATCTGCTGTGCGTCACCTAAGCGAGTCACAGTTTCTCCAAACAGTGCCCATTTCCCAAGTAAAGCATCCAAGCCCTCTATGAGCAGAACAACTTCAGGTTCCGGGGGTTCTGTTCAATTACAGAATTTTATTAAAGCTATTCTTCACTGCCCGTCTCCAGGCTGCTGAACACAGGGAATATCAAATTCCAGTTCCTTGGGCTTTCCATGGCTCATGTATAATAGAATGAAACTGCTGGTTTCAGCTTGTCTTCTTCTGCATAACGGATTGACACCCTTTCTTTGGCTACCGCACAGAACCAGAGAGACTTGTAAATTACTTCCAGCAGAGAGTCAAAGTGATTTCATTTGCCTTGAATGGTGCTGGGCAAACTCTCTGTCTCTATCTCTACCACCTCTCTGTCAAAGCACATCTGGTATGCAGGCACAAAAATGTTCATTAAGGTACACAGGGTCTGATAAAGCACACATTTGATTCTCATATGCAGCACAGAACATCTCACAACCAAACCAGCACTGTGAGAGGAATGGAGGCCCCAGAGGTCTGGAGGGATAAAAGATGGTTCTGAAAGACAAACGTCACTATCGCCATGGCATCAGTAGCTGGACTTCCACCTCCATTCCATCCCTTTCTTTCAACATTTATTCCATCCATTCAACATGTTCTGAGCACATTCATTACAAATTTGATACTGCAGGGGGGCAAGTGGGTTTTGTGAATTAAATACTTGTCATTTATATTTAGATTTATGCATTTAGCAGGCGCTGTTATCCAAAGTGACTTACAAAAAGAAATGCGAAGACTTCTGAATAACGGAATTGTCTTGAGAGGAGTTCTGAATGACGGTGGGTTTTACAAATGTAAGGCTGTCAGGGCAGCTTTGATCAAATGTCATGTGAGGAAATCTGCCTTTTATCAACCATAGTCACATTTTATCCTGCGTATTCGCTTATGCAAATAAAAAGTTAATTAGCACAATTCCAGTGAATACGTTTCTTATTTCACTTGAATTTTAAGTATTTCCATTCAGGATTTCCAATTTCAACCATATTAAATATTGAAAAGTCAGAGGGAAACTCCAGCAGAGCTCTACCTATTTGACATATTAATATCAGGACACTGACCATAACTGTAAAACCAATTTCTACTTTGGACAGAACATTTCTGCTCATGACAAACCATTCTCAGTGCACATGACGGCAGACCATGAAATAAGGACATTATGTAATTTAGTGAGTGACAAGTTAAATGTCAGGCAGTAATATCTTATATCTTGTATCATTAGCTGTAACACATCTGCACAAGGCAGGTGGGAAGTGAATGAGGTGATCCAATTTCCTGCCTCAACCTGCTTGACGCCAAGATGAATCCTTCGGAGATTCCCTGTGGATTTGCTACAGCTGGAGAATAATACTCTGTTTACTGAAGAATCCAACTGCACAAAATATACCAAGCAAGTAGGGTGTGAACTATAGCTGTGGTAAGTAATAGACCTTATGTAGCTGCCTAATGGCCTGTCCTGTTTGTCTCTGACTAGCACAAATCTCAGCGGCACACAGAAATAAACACACATTTTTTTTTCCAAAATGAAAAAAGAAATGAAAAAAACTTGCCAGGTAGTTTGCTGCTGTCACACCCGGGTAAGTAAGATCATAACGGGTAACCAGTGCAGGCTGCAGGTGAGAAATAAAAGACAATATCACTAGCGTGTATATGCTGGGAACAAGACATGAGTGAGAGGAAGGGATGGGGAGAAACAAATTGAAGAAAAATGAAGACCCAGTCACACTGCATGCGCCACACTGGCAAGAGAGGAGCAAGGAAGAGAAGAGGAGAGAAGGAGACTGAGGAGAGAAGGAAATAAAAGAGTGGAGAGGAGAAGAGAGGAGAGAAGGAGAGGAGAGGAGAAGAGAGGAGAGACAAGAAGATTGGAAAAGAGAAGGAAATAAAAGAGTGGAAAGAAGAAGAGAGGAGAGGAGAAAGGATGGAGCAGACAGCATATAGTTATAGTATATGTAGTACAGAAAAATAGGAGTAGAGACAAGAGGAAAAGCACAAGAACAAAGAGAAGAAGAGAGAAGAAAGGAGAGAATGTTCTGGAGTGTTCAGAATGAGAATGTAAAGGAGAGTAGAACTTCCTGCATGCCATGGATGAGGAAGAGCCTCTATGCCCTGCCCTACAAGTCTTTTCCTTGTCCAGTCCCATCATGACCAGGGGGGTAGGGGCACCACTGGCCCCACTGGAGCTTCTGAAGCTTCTGCCCCATAAAGAGACTCACGCAACTCCCTTTATGTGCCAAGCTACAGCGCCCTGGACCTCAGTCAGAGGGGATGGGGACTGCTACTACTCTGGGTTTACATCCCTTTTAAACCAGTTCTCTCTTTTCCACAGGAGCAGGGGGAGTGTTTAGCAGAGCAAAATATTACTATTATATTTGCTTAGCCTACATCCCTAACACTGGATGAAGCCAAAATTGGACCATAATTTTACTGTGTGCTTCTACACCTGAGAATGGATTATGTATTACTTACCTGAACAAACTGTGCTTAAATGGAGCAAGGCAGTAAATATCTATAATAATAAAATCTGAGAGGCTCAGGTATCATTTCACTAGTATTATCTGAGCAATACTAGAGAACAAAGTGAACCGTCATCTGAAAATGCACATGTCCAAAGACTTCTAGATTCAGATACTGTAGTTTCAAACAAATGGAGTCAATGATAACCAATGATAGAATTTTCATGCTGCTCCCAATCATTCAGGAGAAAATAACAGATGTCTGTAGTCCTTGCTTTCTTTAAACAGGAAAGTGAACTCTTATTTCTGGTTCTCCTAAAGTAAAAGTAGGAAGGGATTTCAACCACAGCCCTGCTGTTCAAGCTCGCTGAGTGCTGTCGGTAGGAAGAATAATGAGAGAATTTGGTGCAACACAGACTGAATAGCATACCGGCTATTTTCAGCTGAACGGGGCCATAAACTCACATTTAGTCTCATTTTCCACGGTCCCATTCAGTCCCTATTCGGTCTATGTTGTACAAAAGTCTTTCTAAGTTCTTTCTCCTAATGACAACGCTGAACAACGAGCTTGAACAACTAGGCTGTGATTGGGAGCACTCCGGACTATCACTTTACGGAGCTGATGGAAGTCCAGTGTGACCTCTCAGTTTGTCTTGTTGCCTGCTGGTGTCTGAGGTCAGAGAAGACTCTGGCTGGAGAGGCGACTAGCATATCAACTACTCACAGCGGGGGATTGTTCTATTTTAAGACTGGAGTAAGGGTACGGCTAGGCTATGGGTCAAGCTAACCTTTCTCCGCCTTTTTTTTTTTTTTTTGCTTTGCTTTATCAGGCCCTGTGTAAGTCTTATAAAGGCCTAAGTGACAGCTCTGATCCAAGCATCCAATGTTTTTGAGGAAAAAAAGAAATGTAAAAGTGCAAGACCTCACTAAAGACAACTTAAAGGGATAGTCTGGCACAAACCAACTCATAGCAGCGCTCTGCAACTTTTAACAACAGGGCATCATTATCATGGAATATCCCATTGAACTGTAACTTTTATAATAGGCCTGCTTTAACTCCAAAGTAACATACTCTAAGTACTGACTACTTAAACTCCACAGAATGTTCTGTAAGACCATATTAAAGACTACTTAACGTTTTTACTGTAATCTATGTAAATGAGCATCTCTTAAGAGGACTAAGGTTCAGTAAACTGAACCCATCAGAATCATGCTGGGAGGTTTGCGTTCAATCCTGGAGAACAGGCGCCATCTAGTGTCTAACCTGTCAAACTGTACATATAGCTCTGTCACACAGCAATCATTTTTTTTTATTTTTGCAGATGTTTTACAAGCCATATGGAAAGAGGCATACTATAATTTGTTATATGAACATTGCAAACATTGTAGAACATTGTATAATATTGTAGAGCAATGTGTAACAGGCCAAAACAAACTATATACAATCAAAACTGCACATGACACATGGCAATAACTGCAAAAATACCTGCAATAGAAACTGCAAACTGCATTAGAAAGGCTACCTTGAAAATGCTTTGAGCAGAAAAAATTCATAGAGATGACTATTTAGGGGGAACACCACAGAAAATGAGTTCCTTCTGAATGGTTTAGACTGCAGTAGTGTAGGGTGCATTTCAGTGGTTCCTTTGGCTCCAAACAAATTGGTTGTCATCCCCCCGACTGGCTTTACTTGATGGGTTGTGGTCATTATCTGCCTACCCATGTGGAGTAGTTTTCACTTTTGGCTTCAGCTAGAGTGACGGCCGGCTCTAGAGGCTTAGCAGACTCACACTGGCGCAAAGCTCACAATGTAATGGCAGACACACACAGAGTGAATGAGTACACTCCTGGCAAAGAGAGAAGGAGAGAGCGTGAGAGAGAGAGAGAAAGAGTGTGAGAGAGAGATAGGAGAGGAGGAAGAGGAGGAGGACACCATGGTGGCACGGCAGTCACACACGCGGCGTGGCATGGGCCAGCAACGACAATGGCAAAAACACTGACCTTAAGCGGCGAGATGTGGGAGTGGGAGACGTAGCCGTGCACATTCTCGATCTCCGACAGGTTCTTCTCGGACACGTGCACCAGCTCTGGCGCACGGACCTCATTGGTCAGGCGGGGGAAGCCGTGCTCCTGGGGCGGCGAGTCTTCATCCTGGTACCGGTACTGCCACATAAACAAGGGGAAGGAGGGAATGAGGGCAGAAGGAGAGAGAGGAAGGAGGGGATGAGGTGAAAAGGAGAGAAAAGGTAAGAAAAGAGTGGGAGAACAGAGAGGTGCAGAGAGGAAAATATATGAGCAATACTGATTAGATCACAGCAGGGACATCACTTAATCTAATGGAGCTATGCAGAGCTAAGAAGTAAAGCCAGGAATTCATTGTGTGCATTTTATATATATATATCTATTATAGTATACATGAAATTCCGTGACTGGTTTACTCTGTGACCAGTTTAAGATGTTAGATGAATATCAATGCTCTTTCGAGGAAAAATGTCACACAGAATTTACTGTGAACTTTGCCCAAATCAGTGCTGATGTATATTTTCCCTCAAACACATTAGAACCTCAACTAGAAATTAAAAAAGATTTAACTGGAGAGGACTGTCTACATGGCTTAAGTTATAATTCTACAAATGCAGTTCAGCTAATGGACATCACTAGCAGCGGCAGCATACAGATGGTTTCCCAGCTGAAAGCAGGCAAAGATGTAATGAACAGAAAAGAACTAAGGTGATGGTAGAAAATGAAGAGACGAGAAAAAAAAAAAAAAAAAAGCAACACAACCCCGCAGCCAGGCTACTGCTGAGCCAAAACAGCTGAGAGAACAATGATGGCCAGTGGGAGATGAACACATCAGATAATGACAACAAGCCACGTCTTGCTGAAAAGCTCTCAACCTGAATCATCCTTCATCATGCACGTAGCACATATGATGGTCATAATTTGCAATGTTAAACAGCAAAAGATGAAACATGATCTTACCTGCTACTAGACAAATGGACAACAGTGTCTTGGCTCTAACAAATGACTAGCCTGTGTCATGCGAATCAGGCCATGCGAATAAAAGTGAAGCTGTACTGCTGTGACATGCCCTTCTTGGCCATGAATTTGTGTGATGGCAACGTGTGCGAATGACTCAGGAAGCAGATGAAACTCTCAAACCAGTGCGATGCAGTCAAGAGGTGAGACGGTTGCAATGGCAAAAGCATAGAATAAGGGTTCTTGCTCATTCCACGCGAAACAAACTAACTGTTCCACTATTTAGAATATGCATTTTAAAGTTTCCTCAAAAGCTTTATAAAACTTTACACGTTTTTCCAGTCTGACAGGTGTGAAAAATGTGGGATAATATGTGGGACCCAATAATTTCCCAGATTTTTCAAACCTGTGCAAGCACCCCATGAGAAAATGCATGTGCAGAAAGCAGCTGCCCAGAGCATGAGGGACAGACGGCATTGCTAAAGCTTGGAAGGGGAGGCATGGCACTGCGCCCACCCGCTTCTCTCTCTCTCTCTCTCTCTCTCTCTCACCCATGGAGCGCTCATCAGGGCAGGGTTCATACATGCGGAGGGCGGACCCAGGGGTGGGGACTGAGAGCCCTGCACCGCAGCCGGCCTGTTCTGTGGACAGAGAGAGAGAGCATGCCTGCCGTGACCACCAGGCAGCCAGACAAGTACTGACCAAATATATCAGGCATCATCACACCCGGACAAAAAAAAAAAAGTAATAGCACACACCACGCACTTTCCCCACAACACATACACAAGCACATGTACACACGCAAGTCTCTCTCTCTATCTCTCTCTCACACACACACACACAATCAGCCACACAGTTGAGCTGGGAAGAAGCCTTGTCTCAACACAGACACTTTAATCGTCACATTATTCAGTGTATTTCAGACTTAGACATATACGTAGGTTGAGAAATATAGAGACACCACGGCATGGCATGGCATGAAAACACAACAGACAGCAATATCATTTACTTAGACTTTCAAATGCAGATACTATAAATAACATGCATATATAGCATTACACTGAATGATAGAGGCAAAAACACATTAACACATTCCCAGGAGGAGGAGCACAAGAGGAATAATGATCAGACAAAGCCCACTGAATTTTTATTTCTTGCTCTAAACAGACCAAAGGAAATTCTGTTGTCAGAATACACAACCACTCAGTATCTGCAATATATCAACCACACCACAGGGTGGAGCATTCTATGCAATCCTTTTCACGCAACCACATCTTCATAATCTTGAGGACTGATCCATGAAGTAGATCCATGAAATTTCTTACAGGAATATACTGCTATTTCATTTTGAGGTAAAACCACTGAAGCAGACAGAGCAGCTTCAGGGCTAACTGAGATGTCTTCAGAACTTCATTATGACTCAAGTGCTATTTATTGTTCATCAACACACCTACTTCCCACTCATGTCCTTTACTGAATACTCAGACAATACAGCACAATTCAAGATAAAAAAGGCCAGCAGCTTTTTTTTTTTTTTTACCAGACAGCCATGAATAAAAATGTTCCAGATTTAGCACGAGATGCTGTAGTATTAGATGAAATTATTAATTATAATTACAATTCAGTAACTCACAGCCCACACACACATGGATGTAGAATAGTAGCTGATGTTTCAAATCTTTCATTATCTAAGTCCACAGAAGAGTAATTATACAGCTTCATTTATCATTGGGTCTATGTCTCATCAGCAGGTCTACAGCATTGGCCTATTTTAGCTCCAGTAATGAAAAATGGCATCATCCATAACTAGCGCCTTCAGCAGGAACTGAGATTCAGCCGAGTGGGAACCTTCACTGATCTCAAAAACCTAGGGTTGCCTTGCCTTGCAACCAGATGCCAGATATGTAACTTTCACAAAGGCAAATAACTAACATGTAACATGTGCAAAATACAAAATACATTTCCACAGGAAATCCTATTCCTATTTAGTTAGATCAGATGAGAAATGCCCAATGCAAAGTTCTTTTAAGATCAGAAATCTTATGGTGAATAGGCCAACCAGAGACAATGTTTACTCATGGTCTCCACAGGACAACAATGAATGACGCACTGCCAGTGTCATACAGGGTGACAAAGAGCAGTGAGGAGGAGTACCAGGGCCGCACACACACACACACACATACACACACACAGTCTGTCATCATGTCATTCACTCTCCTAGTAGCTTTGCATCACCCTCTCAACATCTTTGCTGCGCTCACCGAAGTGAAAACTGAGCTTGCAAAATTTAGGGCGGTAGGGCAGAGAAGCAAGACACGCACTGATCACTGCCTTTACAGCCTCCCAAAAAAACGAAATAAAAAAAGGCCTTCCATACAATATAACCTAGGTTAGTTAATATTTCAATACATCAGTTATCATCATATCAGTAAATGGAGTTTTTCAACAGATGCTCTACATCCTTAGGCATCCCTGGCTTCTTCCAGCACTTTGTAGGGAGCACAACTATTTTAGGAGCCCATTATCGGACTCTTTCTGCAGGCAAGCACTGACTCTGGCGGCCAGGGGTCTGTATGTGGAAGTCTGCTGTTTCCACCAATTAGCTTATCCAGCCAGGTCGATCACCATGGTTTGGGCCCCACGGAGGCTCTTCCAAACCAGGCACTCGGTGAGGCACAGGACAGCGAGAACGCCACAGGGTCTTGCTGCAGAATCAGTGACTCAGATGGACTACACTGACTGGGTGGTATCTTACCCTTAGAAGGCACTGCCAGGCATTTGCCAAATATTTGCATTTGACAAGTCATCTGAGCACATCAGTAATTCTCTCAAATAGCACGATAATGAATGGCAGATGACAGAACTGATAACATATTGTTATAATAAATCCTCAAAAATGAGAGCAAGTATACCCAATTAAACAACATAAAAATTATAAGAAGGCTTTTGCTTGTTTGCATGCTGTTTCTCTCTGCCAAAGTTAGCAGCAGAACAGAGTTGTTTGTAAGCTCATAAATGAGGCATGGGCTCCGAGCTTGTGGGTGAGGAAGGTCAGGCAGACCTGGGAGAACTGCTTTAATTGGACACTCCACAAGATGTCTGCTCTGGCACACTACATACATACAGACAGAAAGGCTGAGGATTATAAATGGCTGCGTTCAGACTTGCACCAGAGTCCAGAGCTACACACTTCAGTTGCAGTAAGTAACCTGGATGTACCCTTACTGGAAAAAGGAACCTATGGAAACTGGAATATTCTAGAGCAAAACAACAAGAACAACAACAACAACAGCTGAGATACTGTGACATGTAAATACCTACTCCTGGTTTCTGTGTCATCTTTTCTGCACAGGCAAAGTTTCAGGTTGAGCAACGTAGGGAATTTATTGCCACAAAAAAAGAAAACTCAGAGTGTCAGCAGAAATATTGAAAGAGGCACTAATCCTAAGGGAGAGGAAGCCTGTCACTGCTGGAGTGACAAACAGCGTCACGTCGCTTAACACTGGGACAACACAAAAGGTTCAGATGGCAGACACAACCAATCCACATCAGCTTGCTCCGAAATGGTGAGGGTAAGATAAATGCATTTAGCCTTAACAGATCATTGTTGATGCTCAAATGCTCTTGAGAACCACATTTACTCAGGATAGCCAGGTTACTGTGTGGTCCACAGATTCATCATGAAAATAGTGCAAAATGTGAGGAACCATCTACTATTGAATGGCAGGGGAAAATGTGTCAGATGCCCTCTCCACGTAAGACACAAAGAGAGTCAGAGAAGCATCAAACACTGAACCATTTTTTTATGTCACCTGTAATGTTTCAACATGCTAGTAGCCTGAAAATTGTGGGTTCGAATCACAGCTCGACCATGATGCCCTTGAGTTAAGGCACTTAACCTAACCCTAATTTGCTCGAGGGGAGTAACTGACAATTAACAATTGTAAGTTGTTTTGGATGAAAGCGTCTGTTAAATGCATAAATGTAAATGTGAAATGTTTCAGATCTACACGGTGAGTAGCCGTTACTCTGAGGCTACACAGCCAACACTATTCAGAGACTACAGTCTCTTTACAACACTCTACTCTAAGAAGGCTATTCAGAGCACAACTGCCATAGCTGTGGAAAGAAATACAGAGAAGCAGAAAAAAAATTCAAAATCAAAAACAGAAGATTCTTAAACATGTTCATGTTATAGTGCAATGGGACATATCACAAAACAGAGGGATGGGGGAAACACGAGATTGCTGTCTCTCTTGCTCTTTCTCTACCTCTTCTCTCCAATGAGTCATCTTGGAGTGTTCATCACACAGCTGCCATTATTTACTCTGGGCGGACAGATGCATTAACTGATCCCTGTGCTTCCCTCAGCAAATCAAGCTGCGATGGCCCAGATACGTCTCTTCCTCAGCATCCACTCTGCACTAGCGTTGGCACAGCACCGAATTTCCCCTCCTGTACATTCTGCTTGCACAAATACATATGGGCTAATATACTGTACATTTCACCCTCGAATCTGTGAATGCAATACCGCATCTCGATACAGCATCTCTGTGGTCAGGAGCCTTGTCAGGCATGAGAACACACACACATGCTATTTTTGCCCATCCACCATTTTCAAACATGCTAGGCCTTGATAACAGTGACAAAACAGGCCTACATAAGAATGTGGATTTACTACAATACGTATGTAAGTCAATCAAGAGGATTTTCTCTACACAGCACAAAATTGAACACAAAGTAGTCACATTAAGTCCATATTAAAAAATATTTTCAGTGTTTAACCTAACCTTAATAAAGCCATAATGCAAGAATACCATACCAAGAACACATTTGCCAGTATGTTAATGGAGCTGCTACTCTGCACTGCCTCCTGCCCATGTTGTATGGCTGAGGCACTGATGTATGGTTTAACCATGAGTGATTCATGCTTCAGGCAGGGAGGCCATCTGACAGCTGCTTTAAATGCTAGGAAATGTCCTTTTGGTTTATAAAGACAAATGCAAGACTGAATCCATGATGACCACTCAGGGGAAAGGAAAGGGAAACCTATTTATATACCCTGTTAAATAAATAAATAAATAAATAAATAAAAATCCTGTGCAAATATGTTCATTTGGAGAGGGGGAGACTTACAACAGTCGCAGTGCAACAATGTGCAATTCTGCACTCGTAAAAAAAATTATTTGGATGAACCTGTTCAATTAAAAACCTAATGATTTGAATGTATGAGTGTAGTACTCATAAAACCAGGAAGAAAATAAATGTCATCCATCCACAGAGAGGCTGGGTGAGGAGCCAAAAGTCAGAGAAGTGGAACCAAGCCTTCACTAAGCCTTCATGATTCTGGGAACATTTCAGATGGGACACACAGATTATTATGGGATGTGTATGCATACACACATGAACAGAATGGACTTTAAGAGTCAACTGCACACACTAGAAAGGGCATGGTGACTTTTAGCTAGCGCCTTTTAGATCTACAGTGGCCCTGAAACAGTCGTGACTCAGAGTTCCTTGATGGCTATTGTATTAGGAAGTTGATATCAGCCAGAGAACCCAAGGGCAATACCATGGCTCATAGCACAAGCACATGAGGCTACAAATGGGAAAGTTCCCTGGCTTAAAACCACATGAGAGATTCATACACACATATTTTTTTCCACTAAACACAATATCACTAGGAGTTCTCATCATAGCACTTACTGTATTGGCTTAAAAAAAGGATGTAAGAAAAAAAAGTCTTCTTTAGCGTGGTACAAACTTTTCCTGTCTCAAAAAAAGCTGCATAAGTCTTAGTACTTCAAGTACTCCATGTTCGTCCAATGTTCTAAGTCTGGTGTTTTGTTTGAACCTAAATGATACAACACGACGAATAGGGTTTCACTGAATGAATTCCCACCGCTAGCTCACACGCGCATGGATGCTCTCCTGTTGTGTGCTACCAGAGAGAGAGAGAGACACAGGAGGAAGGGTGTCCAAGTTGAAGTCTACTTTTGCCTCCAATAAGTCACACACACCACACACCTGCTTCCTGGACATTCTGGGTGAACATAAAGAAAATCATAGCCATGAACTCACAAAAGCACTTGGGTTTATGCAGAGAAGTTGAAGGCATCACTGCTTGCTGATGTATGTACTGTAAACACACAGATGATTGGCTGCCTGTTAAAGGATCACTAGGCGGATATTTTGCCTTGTTGCCTTGGTCATTAATCAATGACAAATACATGCATTACAAGTAAAAGGTCTACGTCAGTGTCAGCATCTGCGGTTTCAATAAGGTGTTGCTGCATTCAATCTCTTGTCTATGTAAAACTAGTTCACCAAATGTTTGTGCACAAATGCATGTATAATGTATAAACATAAATGTGAAGAGGAGGTATATTATGCTTTGGGGGAATCACCAGTGTCAAAGTGAATGCTGTGTTTCTGAGAGAGAGTGTGTGTGTGTGTATGTGCTTGAGTACGTGCGTGCGTGTGTTGTGCTGAAATAGCAATGGTAATCACGTGCCTTAGTGGCTTCTCGCTCGCTCACTCACTCCAACTACTCGGGAAGGCCAGCTTAGATGGGAATGGGAGGTGGCATTGCTGCCGGCAAACTGCAGGCTCGGTGCGGGATTGTGTGGAATCTCCTCGCAGTTGTGTGCGCTGACCCCCTTTCCCCAGCTACACACACACTGACACACACATATACACAGCTCATCCCACTGGGCCAACACTCAACCAGTGGCTGTGTCAGGGCTCTAAGAGGCTCTTCCTCCTCCTCCTCCTCCACCAGAAAAGGGGTGCAAAAAGAGTGAGAACCTGCTGCATCTCTTGGGAGAGTGGATGGCACTGGGATTTCAAATATTGCCAACACACTGAGGTCACACACATATACCAAAATTGCCCCAACCACTGTTTTAAGGCCAACACTCACAACCAGTGGCTGTGTCAGGGCTCTAAGAGGCTCTTCCTCCTCCTCCTCCTCCACCAGAAAAGGGGTGCAAAAAGAGTGAGAACCTGCTGCATCTCTTGGGAGAGTGGATGGCACTGGGATTTCAAATATTGCCAATGAGGTCTTCCAAAATTGCCCCAACTGTTTTAAGTCACAATCAGGATAAGATTTCGGGTGAACTGAATTTATTTCATTAATTTAATCTACTTACTTGTTTCATTTAAATACATTATTAAATTGATTGATTTACTTTTACGCACACATACATGCATCACACTGTCTGCAAAGTTCCTTGCTTCATTCCTAGTCACTTTTACTTCACTCCAGTGGGGCAGTTTTTTTTGTCAACATGTGCCTCTCCTTTTAGCTTCAAGGCGAGTAAGGTATTACTAGGTATTACTAAGCACCCACGCTGTCAAAGTTAAGGCGTTCTCCATCCAGCATAAAGCCCATCGTCTCAACTGCCAGTGTCCAACTAAAGTGTGAAAAATTTACTTACTGGAGTCTCTCGAAAGCTTATGATACTCAACCACAAAATGTGTCACCGAACGCAACATTTCAATATCTGTGCGAGGGCTCTGAAGACCTTAGTCGGATAAGCTGGCGCAGGTTAAGCCTCAGATGAAATTGCCTCGAGGGCCTACTGCCGTGCTAATCCACCACACACTTGGCTCCGGCACTTGGATTACGCATGAAGTGTAATGTAAGAAATGTTAAATTATGGGCTAATTAAAGCATGGATAGATAATGTATTCACAAGCTGGAGCTCCACATCCAGTGAGCCTGACCTACGTCATCCTTTCCTTCTCTCTCTCTCTCTCTCCCCTCTCCAGTAATGAAAGAGCACCGAGGGAATGTGGGTTACTACGGCTATTCTAAACAGCTCAACCTCAGCTGTGGCAATGCAGGAAACCTGCGAAAGTACTATAATGGATCCCAACACTCCCATGCATCCATAAAGTGAAATTACAGACCATAAGACAAAGGAACCAAAGGAACAACTTGAACGTCCACTCCAGCTCCATACTTTGCCATGCCATATTTCTGCAGGCCATATCACAGGAGTGGGCGCTCCATATGGGAGCGTTTCCCTCGTCCAGCTGGAGGGCACTGAGGCTGCCTTCCACTACAGCGGCAGCGTAGCACAGCCATGTGCACTGCAATGTTAAATGCCAGCATCACCCCCCCCCCCCCGAATGCATGATTCACATTAGATAGACAATCTGAATCACCTTATTAATGTGACCGGCCATCTTCACTGACAGCCACACAGAACTAACGTGTTGCAAATATCTAAGAGCTGATACACAAAAACAAAGCTGGACTATTTCAGACATGTCAAACACAAGAACAGTCAGAGCAAGAATTACCCACAAAAAAAAAAATATTCAATTCAAAATAGAATTAAGCTTATTAGTCCTTCTGTGGCTACAAGTAAGCTTCTGTGGACGCCAGCATTCAAGCAAATTATCTATACAATCTTTGAAAAAAACAAAAAAAAACAAAAAAAAAACATTAACACTGACGGCTTGTATCACACACATAAATAAACTCTAGTATGCATTTAAAGAGTAATTACACAGTGAGCTAGGCTAATTGTTCTTTCAACAACACATACAATAAATACGACTCCAGTGCTAAGCGTCGGCACCCTACCTTGCATCCAAACATCAGCGATAGCGTGTTGTTGGAACAGGCTACTTTACAGTGGCAGAGCATGGGGTAGAAGCACTCAGGGTTTTTGACAATGGGAGACATTTCTTAGATGGCACGAGTGTGGCACTCGCTCCGACGGAAGCACCAGGAGGAGTTGAATGTGGACAGCACCCAAGGGAAACGCTTCACTCCAGGATGAGCCTCACCATGCATGCACACACAAACACACACACACACACACACTCACTCACTCACTCACTCACTCACTCACTCACGCAAACACACACATTGTCATACAAACACACACGCATACACATGCAAACTCCCTCTCTTGCTCACTCATGGAGCCACAGAGTGTATGCCGGTCAGATTCCTCTCTCTCTCTCTCTCTCCTTCTTTTGCATCCACTCATTTGCTCTCTACCTCTCTCCTCATCAGTTATCTTCCCTGTGTGTGCCCATTCAAAGCCTTAATACCTCTCACAGCCTGCCTCCCTGCCTCTCTGCCTCCTCCCTCTTTCTTTCCCTTATTTCTGTTCCTCTCTCTCTCTCTCCCCTTGTCAAAGCACAACTCTGACTCAGCCTATTCTGTAACTAGCGCCTGACAATTATTTCCTGCATGACATTATTATTATTATTATTATTATTATTAGTGTTAGATTATAAGATTTAAATAATGTAATTGCATTTCTTTTTTCTGGTTAAAAAGCATTTGTATTCCCACTGAATAACATCTCAGTCAGGTAAACTGCTTGTGGCCTGTAATAAAGCAAAAAAATATATATATATCTCCTTGCTGTGTAATACTCCATCTGCTCCCACACACTAATAAAGTCCTCAACAGTATTCATGAAAAACTGTTAAAATCCCACAGAATTATGTTTTCTGATCCCAGGAGATGAGAAAAGCACTCAGGAAAGCACTCAGGAGAAAGATTTGGCACTTTAACCATTACCTTATCAAAACAGCTGGCAACCATTTACAGTTGCATTGTGCTGATAATTTTGCAACTGAGAAACCCTGTGTTCTTATGGTGGCTTCTCTGCAGGACTGAATGCATGGAATGTAACATAACAGGCTTCTGGGGACACATTCTCCCTACATTATAATCACTTATGACAAAGAAAAGAAAAAGAAATGCTCTTTTTCAACATTCAGCGAATGATGAGCATTATCTCCATCCCCCCTGAAGCTGCAAAGAGAAGATGCATTACTCAACACTACACTGAAATCATGAACGGGCAGCAAAAAACAAAACGCGACTGACAAGACAAAGGAAATTGCAAGTTACAGACCGAAAAGCCAAGCTAAATATACCTGCACAGTGAGGATGAGCACATATGAGCATGTCCACATGTGAGCCTGCCAGTGTGCCCGTGTCCGTGCTTGTAGACCATGTGCCAAGGCACTGCTATGGGGTGGGCACACTGCTGAGGTGGGACAGAGGTGGCCAAACAGGTGAAAATTGAATATTTCGTCGCCCTCGCTGGCACTCTGGAGACAAGGACCCCATGCTTTGACTTTTACTAAAACTGGACAAAGCTCAAGCAGAGAGCCAATGCTGACTACTGATTTCAGCTTCGGTTGGAGCCGCACTATCTGCTATGGACAGCCTGTTTCCACTTGGACCAATAGAAAAGCCTTTACAAGTTGTTCCTAAAAATGCTGACCTCTGGCAGTGAGTTTTTTGTGTGCTCTCTTCCATTTCTAGAAAGGGATTTTAACTAAGGTCTGGCTTACTTATCAGTGAGCAGACAGACCAATGTGCTTCAGAGCCAAAGAAAGCGTGCATCTATAGATCAGTACATCAGTAACTAACTATTTTCAATTACTCATGAGGCTGTTCCTGTCTGGCCAACACACGTGTAAATTTCCACATAAGGTCATCTCTGTTCCATTTTAAGGAGAATAGGCCTCAAGTAGATCATAGTAACAGATCACTTGCGATCATGGGATGCAATATGAGGCAATAATGGAAAACATCACCCCCACACAGTAGCGTCAGTCAACAAATCATTTCAGTTAAATCATAGAGCTACCCGTGTCTCTTAATCTTCTTAACAGTTAAAAATATCTATTTTTTGAAAAATCTAAAATGGCATACAACATAAAAATTCATATTCATCCATTTTGACATGCTTGTGTACGCCTGCCCATAATTCAAATCAGTCGACAATGCTTGGTTGTTGTTGCTCTTGAGCCGTGGATGGCTTGATCAAGGCATAAGTGTAGCCTGTGAGGAGAGAGACTGGGGTGGCCTGTCAGTTGTTGTGTGCATTAAGGCAGAGACTGTTGTATGTTAGCTGTGATAAGCCCTGGGACGTGCATCTGAGAACAGACTCTTAAGCCTTTGAGCCTCAACTACTACAGGCACACGCTCACGCATCAAAACACAAACACTAAGGCCCACATAGTTAGCTGCTATGCTTCACACACACACACACACACACACACAAACATACACACACACACACAAAGGATGACCTCATTTTTGCATTGCTTTAATGAAGTTAATACTAATGCAATAATTAAAAGCCTACATACCATATTTCAATACAGAGAGGCTAATGTTGATAAATCTCCATCCACATATTAACAATACATTAAACAAAAAGCCAGTTTAAGCACACACACGCATGCACACACACACACACACACAACCACCAATGCCACACCACGCACGCACGCACACACACACACACACACACACACACACCAATGTCAAAGCAATGCTGCCAATAAAAGGAGTATTAAATGCACAGGCATAAAATGAGATTAATGAAAACCACTACTGGAATAAGGTTGACATCACTGTATGCCCAATACAATCAGAATGAGCAAAAGAAAGATTACATACCCATCATGCACATATTCCCTACATACAGTACACATGTGCCATGGGTCTACAGCAGATTATCAGTGATGAATGAAAATGGGGCTTTTGGCCATTAGATGGCATAGTAGGACTAATCTTTCATCATCTGCCCCAGTCCCAGTGTCCTTTGCTGCAACATACTGCATAAACCTGAACAGAATCAAGTCAAGTAAGTTAGTTTCAATGGCGATACACAGTGGTGGGTCTAGCTTTCTTTATGCAAATCCATGCTTGTAGCCCTGCATCATCAAATATTGCAAAGGGCAAAGACTATGTAATGAGCCTGTGCCACTTATGCAATCAAGGTGTTGGATGCAAATTACAATAACCCAGAAACCAGTGGCATTTTGTTTAAAGAAAAAGAAAAAGTAAAGCCACTTAAGTGCATTAATGCAGAGGGTCTTCCAGACTGAGGGCATTTGGTGAGCACCAGTAATGGAGCCTCATTAAGCTCTAAGAATCTGTTGTATTTTCAGTCATCTATGAAAGCGGAGACTTTTAGAGGTGAGTAATGCCATCAACAGCAGAAAAGAGAGAGAGAGAAAGAGAAAGAGAGAGAGAGAGAGAGAGAAACAGGACAGGGAACTACAGGCTGAATCAGCTCATGCCTGTTCTCAGAGCTTAGACCATTAGACAACCTGCTAACTCCAGTCACACAGATCGCAACTTCCCCTCACGACTAGTACTGCTGCTGACTGACTGACTAGCTATGTGTGTTCTTTGACACACTTCTCAAGACCTCAGCCACCTATCTCTACTTCTCCTTTCTAGTCTTCTTTTTCAATCTTGCCATTTCTTTTTCTTAAAGGCCCATTATATGAGAATTGGATTTCACCCCTTATTATCATTTTTCAATATGCTGATACTGCCTGACACTGTCTGGTAGACATTTCATTATTCCCTCAACATCAAAAGAAGACGACAAGAATAGTCTATTCTTTGTGGTCAAAAATGCTTTATTTAACAAGTTTGAATGAAATTTCATTTCATTCATTAGTAATAGACTAACTCAGAGTTGGGTAAATGAATGTCTATTGGCTTTGTACATTTAAAAATTATGCAGTGGGGTGGCCCAGTGCGTTGGAAAGTGACAACATGGGCCCTTCTTCTTGGCTGCTACTTAGTCACACAGCACAACACCAAACATTGCCATGCATAATGCTGCCATACAATCTAGGCAAAAGCATTTTATGGCCCCTCTATGCAACCAGAGTCCCTTCAATCCTTCTCAGAGCTGAAAATGGACATCTTTTCCGAAATGATATGAATTCTCAACAATCATCAAAACATGTCAGTACCTACAGTAAGAACACGTGCAGATTTATGATGATAACATTGAAAACAGCCATGATTGAAAACAGCCATGTTCATGAGACGATTCTTTTGACTGGTCCTGAAGTAGAAAATGGCGTGTGTGTGTGTGTGCATGCACAGAGAGAGGTGCTTCACACTGTTCCTTTACTGAGGATCACTGATATGCCAGACCCTGTCACTATCAAGTCACTTTGCATTGTAAAAGCTGAAGGGATGGCGCTGCATGAATAAACAGCAGTTTGATTAGATGTGATTTAGCATGTTTTCACATGCAATGCAACAAATCTTACGAAAGCCTGGCCATTCTCTGCCACATCCTATATGCACTAACAATAACCAATGTTGTTTTCAATGCAGTTCATTTGGCCCTCTGTCTCCCTGCCTGATTATGCAAAAAAAAAAAATGTCCAGCTGGATTTTAGAGAAACTTGGTGGAGGGGCGTAGCACGGGCCAAAGCAGAACCCATTCTGTGCTGGAGCAGAGCTGAATCACATGGCAGATCCACTCATTTAGTCTCACTAGAGGCACTGCTCTATAGCCAGCACTACTGCACATGTTGGCCTTGGAATAGGTCTGTGCTCTCTGGGCGCCTTTCTAGGTTCCAAGCAGGAAATAGTGCATGGTTGGCCACTGGAGTGCTGGCACTCACTCCTTGCTGGTGCTTTGTTGGATCAATAAGCTTGCAAACACCATGGCATCAGCTTCTTGTCCATATCTTACATAAGACTATACGGCTCCCCTAAGACCCCCAGCACTGAGAGGCTTGTAAACCTTTCAGCGAGTGAGGCATTTTCAACCCCCTTGCGGACAATGCCCTGAGGATGGTGGACAACATTACAATTTACAGCGACATGAGAAAGTAGTACATCTCAGCTTTGAAACATCTCTTATTGTATACCCATGGAGCTCAAACTTTGTCCTGCGATAAGACCTGTGACGGTACCCTGACCTGAACAAACTGTAATGCAGGCTTTTCTCTTGGGATAACACTTAAGATAAATGAGATTGTGCCAAGCCCTTGTGCAAGCAGTACGGGCTCACAGGGAGATGAAAGCAAGAGAGCAGGCCGTAGGTCACGACTGGCCAAATACAAGGAGCATATAAAATTGCAGACGGCCATTGGGCTAAGTGCAGCTCGTGATAGCAGAATACAACATGTTAAACAGTCGTGGTTTGCGTTAATGACAGTCTGGGAGAGCTGCTGGGCTGCTGCATCAGCATATTCTGGAACGCTCCATGGGAGGTGAAGAGAGCAGAGGACAGGGTGCAAGCTCCCAAGATAAAAAAAAAAATCCTTCTGCTTCCAGTTCCAAAAACATGGATCAGTAAATCAAATCTCTTTCTAAGGCTCCAGGAGTTCCTGAGAGACGAAAGCTGGCACATCACCAAGGACACAAGTAAGTACCCCTCCCGACCTGGACTTTCTTTGTGAAAGAAGTTGCCTTGGGCAAAAGTGTCTGCTGCCAAATCAATAAAAATGTGAATGCAACAGAGGCCCCTCACCTCACATGCAAAAGCTCTCTCTCTCTCTTTCTCTCTCTCTTCTCCATCAGGCCTCTGACGCTGCATCCAAGAAAATTCTGCTGTGGGTTGGCTACAACCACCACATGCAGCTCCACAGGCATATCAACTCTAATGCCCGATTTCCATCTCAAGGTGACATAGTGTTCTGATGCTGAACCTAATTGTAGGCTAACCCACAAACTGACCGTGTACGAAGCTAAGGGAGAGCAGATATTTACAACCACAAACAATGCCTACCTGCAGCGTCGAGCCCTTAAGGCTTCATTAATATTTGATGGTACGTTTAACTGGAAAACTGCCATGCCTGAGTCTAAAACAGAACCAGCGAGCTTTGACTGTGCAAGCAGAGCAACAAAACAAGAGAAGAGAAACATTTCTTTGCAAATGTTTCATTTTCTGGCATTCAGCTGAGCAATAAAGTTGATTTATTTTTGACCAAAAAAAAAAATCAAGCCCGACATGGTTTGTTTTCTTCAGGAACCCATCCTCCATGTATGACCAGTGTGTCTGGAGGTAAGTCTGTCCACAAATAAGGGACAGAAAGCTACAGGAGGAAATGTTAGTGAATACGGAGCACTCTCACACTAAGTGCTTTTCCACAAAACAATTAAACTCCAAGTTCTGCCAAAAGTTTCATACCGGACAAGGCAGCAGTAAATCTTTAGCGAAGACACAAGTTTTCCAGAGCATCGGCGTATCCCAGTGGAGCCCAAGCAGGAATGGGAGCAGTGAGAGAGACAGCTGCTCATCCATCCAAGCAGCCAGCATGGCCCCCCACCCCATGATCCCCCACCTCCCCCCGAAGAGACCATCCTTCTTGCTCGAGTCGGCACTGGACCCTGGGACGGCAGAAAAAAGAACATTCATTTGGACTCTGATTGCTCATCCTCCCCTCCCCCTGGTTCGCTTCCACGGTTCGTTTAATTATGGCGCTGAAGTCCAATTAAAAGTGCGTCTCCACAGCGGCACGAGGGCATCAAATGAAAGTATCCATGGAGGGTGAGGGTGAGGGTGAGGGGGAGGGGGGTTGTCTGAGCTCAAAGGCCTCCTCTCCATTCCCTGGTCACACATAACAGCTCCCCCACCACACTGAGAAGTCTGCCAATTTGTGGGCTGTGCAGCAACAGCACTGTGTCCTTACACATCAATACCCATTTCTTACAAAGGCTGCCATCAATAAGAACCAAGCCTGCTTGGACTTACTATTGTTGTGGTGTAGAATCTTCTCTATGCAAATGGCTCAATTAAAAAAAAACCCTAAAGAAAACAAGCAGATAGACTAACAAATACATAGAGCACAAAGCAGCAGTGCAATTTATCTATAACTAGCTCTTAAAGCCTTAGGCAGCTCAATACCTATATGCTTTAAATGTATAAGCCTACAGTGAAGGGGACTTAGTGTAAAAAATCAGAGTGGTTTTATTTTTTACTGTAATCATGCATCTGTTATCTAACTACTTTAGTATGTTTAGAGAGGTTGCTTACCAGTCCTCATTATTGTTGATAATTATTCTTTTCCCTTTGAATAACTCAGTCTTGACTGAATTACTGACACCAGCAATGCAGTGACAATGAGTTTGCCACTAGATATATAACAAAGATGAATGCAATGTGAGAATAGGGTCCTGCACAATTATCCTACTGTAACTTTAAATTTGACAATGTTGCAGTGACTGAATCATTGGGTTTGGATCCTTGGGTCTCAGAAACATGGTGGGACTCGGTAATGTGACTGGCTCACCTAAGAGCACTGGCGGGAGAACAGTGGGAACCCAAAGGTTAAACACAAACAATCCTTCCACTGTCAGAGTGTCACTTAAAATAGAACCAGAGATAATTTTTTTCCACACAAAAAATGACACAGCCTAACACCACACATACCCTGTGGTGTGTCATTGTGGAGGTGGTTGCCCCGAGTGGGACTATTTAGCCACCCTCCTCTCCGTAGCATAGCATTTTCAGAACACTGGTACTGGCACCCCTGGTAAAGAAATCATGGCATTTTGTCTCACAATGAAAAAAAAAGAAAGGAAGCAAATGTATGTCTGTCGAGTGTCCATACTTTTGCACAAAGTGCAACAACGTGAAAGAGTCTGGTCCACCAGGCTAAGGGGACCGCTGAGTACTAGCAAAAGTGATTAGATTCTTAGTTAGAGTCAGAGGTGAGCTCTGAAAAGAGGAAAGTGCTTATAGTACACTTTTCCTTCAGGGAGAAAACCTGTCCTCCATACCAAGCATCAAAATCAATTAAGTCTGGTGTGAAAATGTCAATAGATTAATCAGCAAAAACTCAGGACTAATTAACAAAGCAGAGACCCTCATTAAAAGACTGGTTTGAAGGGTTATGACATAAACCTCCTCAGAAAGATGAGAGACAGCTGATTCCTTCCAACCCCATAAAGAACTTCAATACTGACAAATAACACACACATATGGGGGGACCAAATCACTGCAAGACAGAATACTGAAATCAAACCAAGCACAACTTTGCTCAAAATATCTCTCCCATATGTGTATTATAGTGTGCATGCCGCATCTTGGATGAAAATTATTAGCTCATCTAAGTGGGCCAACTTGAACCAGCCGCTGTCACTTTGCGCTGCTTGCAACATATTATAACAGGAATTGGAGATAAGAAGGTTATGAAAACATCACATATCAACTGTCAACTGGATGTTCCTTATGGAAACAGCAAGGACACATACAGAAGCCTAAAATAAAAACATCAAGATAATCAAAAGACAGCACGATACTAGCACTTGACAGTGTCAACTCCAGCTGCATATTGCAGACTGATAATTACATATTAACTTTAAAATCTAATGATACATAAAAGCACGTCATTCTGTCCCGCTGTGATCATGAAAAAGCACAAATTGCTAACATGCCAAACCATTCTCATTATTAAAAAGGCAGTGCTTATTTTGATCGGTAAACCCTCCCTTAATAAAAAAAATCATTTTTTGCACGTTCAGATCCATGAGGGGGATGTACTTAAGTTCTCTCATGGAAAGAATCTCCTGGAGGGAGAGGGGAGTGCTCTCCACTGCTAGGAGATACCTGTGCGTATCTGTGTCTGTGTCTGTGTGTGTGTGTGTGTGTGTGTGTGTGTGTGTGTGTGTGTGTGTGTGTGTGTATGTGTAGTGAGTGGCGGTGGGATGAGAGGGATGGAGAAACAGGAACAAGACCTCTGTCTGTTTGCGGTCCCCTGCTTACCTCTCTGGGCCCTTGAGAGAGAGAGACAGGCGAGGAGAATAGGGGGGTAATCAGATCCGGCTCCCCCCGGTTCCCGTGTGAGAGCTGGACAGTTTTGTAGCGAGGGCCGAAACACGAGAGCCTCCTGGAACAATGGCCACATTCTAACGAGTGAAAGGGGACAGGGCAGAAGAAGAATGTGTCCGGTCCTCCTGATTAGGACTAATGAGGGTGGCTGTGAGAGGGTCGTGTCTTGGTGTGTGTATGTGTATGTGTTTGTGTGCTCTACCATCCCTCTGCTGCAAACTCACCACAATAAAAAACATGCTAACTCCGCTTTGCTCAGGTGGCCACTAGCAGCATAGTTGAGGAAAAAAAAGTGAGCAGCACTTCCTATTGCTGGGGTATCAGACTTGACCACAGTCAGGCCCTTTCTTGCCCCAGTGAATTCAGATACACAACCAACCTCCTCAACCCATCCCAGCCCCCACCCCACCCCCCACCCCACCACCACCATCTCCCTGCACCATCCAACAATATTTATCCATGCTGCGGCTCAGCAGCACTGTCACATAATCCACTCTGTGGAGTCACGGATCCTCCATTCACGTACACTGAGCCTACAAAGTGCTAGCAAAGGCAAGCACAGGCAAGCACACACACACACACACACACACACACACACACTTCAACAGCGATACTGCCTCCTTTACATGCTTAAGAGACAGCTCATGCTCCAGCCAAGCTGCTTGTCTGGGGAGTCATTTTTCCATTTTAATGGAAAGGCTCAGAAACTGTGAGTGAGAGAGTGAGAGAAAAAGACAAAGAGAAAGAAGAGAAGAGAGAGTGAAAGGAAGGGAGAGACAGAGAGAAAGAGAGAGAGAGACTGAAAAAAAGAAGTGAAGACAAAGAGAAATAAAGTAAATGAAAAATGTGTTTGTACAAGCACAGAGAGAGAACAAATACAAGTAGAGCAAGGGGGGGGTGCATTAGCAACACGAGTAAAACAGAAAGGAGAGAAGGAAAGAGAGACAGAAAGAAAGAGTGTGTGAGAGTCAAAGACTGTTGGGAGAGGGGGGCAGGAAGAAAGAGAGAGAGAGAGAGAGAGACAGAGGGAGTGAGGAAAGTTATGGAGAGTTGTAGAAGGGCGAAGCTTTACTGCAGTTGTTTTTCTTCAGAGGGAACCAAGCTGAGAGTCTCTTTTTAGCACAAACCCCATAGACTCGCAGTGGGTCTTCCTATTTCACCACACTAAAAACTCAGCCCTAATACTTCAGAGTGGTGCAGAGTTTTCCCCTCTCGTTCCCCCGCTCCCACTCTAGCGCTGCACGTTCACACACCCCCTTCGCTACTTCAGTAAGCACTCATCACTTATTAAGCAGAGTTGATTTGCTTACCTCTGAGCTCTTCTCCCGTTCGTCCTGCATGGCTGTAAGAGAGTGTGTGTGAGTGTGTGTGTGAGTGCGTGCGCAACTGTGTGTGTGTGTGTGTGTGTGTGAAGACTAAGTGCAGCGCTTTGGTCTGGTTCAGCCGGGTGTGTTCTGGCTCCGTGGACTTGCACAACTTGCTCCGTCTGCCTCCAGAGCTCTGGCGGTACTCATTGGTGCTGGTCCCGAGGAGCTTGCCAGAAAGTCTCTCCGATGTGGGACAGCTACGAATTGCTTCCCCATCACTGCACCTACCACCACTATGCGGCACGGAGCCTTGCCCCCCCCACCCACCCACCACCACCACCACACACACACACACACTCCTCCTCTACCCCTGACAGTGACTGGAGCCAAGGAAGAACCAACAGGCGAGGGAGGTGCAAAGAGGCTGCCCGGACCCTTTTCACTGCAGCACCAAAGGCACTGTGCAGCTCCCTCCTACAGAGCTTGCTGTGTGAGAAACTACACTGCACAATATGCTCCTGCCTAGCTTGGGATATACAGATGAATAGTGAGGAATAAGACACGGTCACTACGATAAAAAGTAAAAAAGCACTATCGTTTTTCATGAGAGGCAGCAGGTGAGAGGTAGGGGGTGATTAAGGAGCAGTCGGTAAAGCTGATGAAATCGACATCAGCCGCACCTCAGGACTGCTGCAGTAAGGTGGAGGGGTGAGACAAGCTGCATGGGGAAAAGCACACAGCAGCATCTTTGACTGCAGAGGGGCTGTTACAGGGCAGAGCCCTGTGGGAAGGGAAGATCCATCAGGCTAACAGCTAACATCTGTAGGCATACAAGGAAAAGAACCAAAGGGACCGAGCAGCCGTTTTAGCGGACATTATTCTTGGGCCAGCAAAGGGACCACTTATCCTCAGCCCTCCTCGACTCAACATGGTGTAATCTTTCCCAGTGGTGGACGGCGAGTTGACAGGGAGATAAATGGTGGTGTGGCTGATTAAGGCATGCCTCACCTGACTGTTACTGACTGGCTATGTTGAGGGCCGCAACAGCAGGTCTACATGGGGCGATGGTGATGGTGGTGAGAAAAGACATGCTGGGTTAATGAGCCTTCAGCAGGCAGGGTAGCTGCCTTAGTTTCTATGTCTACCACCAGCCCACCACACACTCAAACACACAAAAGACATTTGTGCACAGGTACACACACACACACAATACATGCACAGATAGACATGGATTCAGATACACACATTCTTCAGACACCTGAGATTCTATGTCTACTACCATCTCCACACTCACACACAAACATGTGTGAACACATACACACACACACACGCTCATTTCACATGAACTGAGTCAGTCCTCAAACCCACCTAAAGCTCAAAGCTCCGAGAGGATTAGAGTTGTCACATGCAGACTGTGCTGCAGAGGCAGAAGGGGGCTGGCTGTCACACTGTATGGAATCCATACAATACCTGAGCCTTGGAGGAAGGCTTATATTTGAGGCTTTGGCTCTCTTTCTGGAATAAACGGGTGGGTTGATGATAAATTAGCTTACATTCTGGGCAATTTTACAGCAACACTACCGTCAAAGCCCAAATGGAAGCACAGATGAAATACAGCTACAGCTGAGGGACTCAAATAAAAATGTGGAGGAAAAAAAAAATCCATTAATCCACCGTGATCATTTTCCTCGCATCACAGTAGTTAAATCAGGTGACTTGTGATGTACTGCATCTATAAGGGAACTCACTAATACTGTCAAAGGTAATGGTGATAGATAGTAATGGACTCATAGACACATAGAAAGAATCTCCATTACTGTGGCTACACAGCACAAGGGCTGTCCAGACCTGATCACATCACCTACATCATCATAATTAAAGCGCACATTAGGCTAAAGCCACATACGAAAGAACAGGAGAAGACTTGCATGGAAGCTAGCTGATATTTAGACACACTTTAGTGCTTCAATGCCAAAGTCAGAGCTCCAATGGAAAAGCTTTTACTTTGTACAAAATCTGCTGCGCTAATTTGTCCCATGGTTGCCATTCTCAGGGTTTCCTTGATGCAAGACACAGGCACTCAGAGAAAGACAAAAAAGGTTTAGTATGACTCACAAGCCTGTGGTCAAACTGCCAGTCCAAGAGTACTGGTAATACATATTACACATTGTGTTTTAATCCTTCCGTATGACGTTTCACATACTGGAGTGGCTCTTCATCCGCCATCGTGTTAAAAAGTTACTCTTGAATGAGTTGTTACAAGAATAAGTCTTGTGCCATCTTGTGGCCTTCAGGGGCAAAGTTACCTCAGTAGAAATTCAAATATGTAGCAAAATCAGGTGCATTTCAAGGAATGTTTTGAATGTTTTGTCTCACCATCATAATGTGCTAAAATGTCTATTTTGACATCCTTCTCTTATGCCAATTATAAGCAGAACCAAATTAAATGTGTTTTTGTTGCTGTACCTTTATGTCATCACATTACAGGAATAAAACAACATAGCTGAATCAACACCACGTCTCACCGTCGCTTGCCAGAGGAGCATTAAATGTGCGGCATCCAAACAGTGTTGCTTTGATGAGCCAACACCATATGCACCACTCTGTCATTCAGGACACTGCATCTTATTTGCATGCTTTAATGAGAGGTCCATATTTACAACCTATAATACAGAATTGCAGAATTTGCAGAAGTGCAAATTCATATCCGCATAAACACCTAGCTACAAATGAAACAACAGTGCGATAGTCTTAATGCACCAAACAATACAATCTGTTTTAGAAACCTCAATAAAGAGGCTTCAATAATTTCTAGAAAAACACACAAATTAGGCATGTCTACTCACACGACAAGCCATTTCCACATGAGACAAAGCAATGACGTGAGAGAACATGAGAACCACGACAGGAATCGTAAGTCAAGTTGTTAGTCAAGCTAAAAAGGACCCCCTTGGTGCAGGTGCACACAGCCCTGCCTTTAGAGGTCTGTCTGCATCTATATGAGGTTAGGAGTGGATGGGAACTGTCTTCAGAGAGAGCTGGCTTGCGAGCCCCAAGAAGACTGAGCAGCACAAGGCTATCATTACACACCCCACTAATTCCAGAGCTGCGTGTCCATGAGGAAGCGTGGGAGAGAGGGGAGGCAGCAGGAATCTGTCACACACTCGCCCTCAAGTCGGTCTGCCATCAGTAGCATCCCTGCATGAGACACACACACACACACACACACACACACACATACACACTCCTCCCATCCACACACAAACATACAAAACACACTCCTCCCACACAAATACCCACACACACACACACACACACACACACACACACACACACACACACTACCACATGCACTTACTCCCACAGTGACTCCAAAAAAACAATACAATTACATAAGCAGACACTAACAAGCATTTAACAGATCATTTAAAATACAATTTGGCTCCAGTACCATGAAATGTGTGACACGTTCTAATGAAGGTGACATTCTATATATAGCCTAAATGTCCAGCTAACAACCACTACAAGTAAGGCAACAAACGTGCCATAAAGACTCAAAGACCATCTTTTGCTGTATATAGGCCAATTGTTGATTTGTTGAAACCAATGAAAAACTTCCAAACATTTCAAGTAATTTCTAAGCACATTATGGTGTCAAACACAGTCAACCCCCTTTTTTATCACCCCCCCAAAAAAACAAAAAACAAAACAAAAAAAAAATGTTTTCTCCCTCCGGCCCCTGGGAAACCTGAAAGTGGAGCTCTGAAGTGGAGAGTTCTGGCAGGTGCTGCGTATGATGTGTGCATCTTTCACAGGCCGCACCCTCCAGTGCACATGCTCAAAGTGACTGGCACCCGCACTTCAACAGGGACTTTGGCTGCTGCATAACTTATGTACCAAGCGAGCACCTTCCATCTGCGGTCCAGAGACTCCAGGTGCTACAGCTGCTGTTGCCTGAGCTTTAGCTACTAACCCCTGAGTTACTGATTATCAAGGGCTTCCTTGATGCAAAATGATGTGCTCTACACAATCTCACATAATGAATAAGAATGCTGTTTTACACAAGGATGACAAATATGCTGGACTTGACTTGATACCAACACTGGTATCTCTGCAACTCTTACAGCACCTAATAACCTAATTCTGCATTGAGCACAAGTGGAAAGGGACTTGGAGATATATACTCTGAGAGAAGCGTTGTTTCAAGCATGGAGAAACACTAATTAGTCTTAATTTCATCTCTTCTCTCATAGAACACACAATGAGAGAGAGAATCTGCAGTAATTAATCAAAATGGGAAATATTGCAAGTAATGACTAGCAATATTAACAACAAGCAAGAGGGAGAGATAGAGAAAGAGAAAAAGGGAGAAATATAGAGAAACATTTAATCAAGACACTGTAGCAATTGTAAACCACCTTAAAACCAAAGTGCCCTCCAGCCTTAGAGGCACTACTGGCAGAGACACACACTCTACCACACTGGTTCATTCATGAAAACTAACAGAGTCGGGCATTAAAAGCTATATCACATATACTAGAAAAAAACTGCATAACGTAGATTTATACATTCTAAAAAGAAACCCAGTATCCCAGTAGATACAGGCAAGGTGCAAGACAAGGTATTGCCTCTGCTACCCAAATCATACTAAAACTCCACCATATTAACTTCTCAAAACACTGGACACTCAGCAGGAAAGCAACTACAGAATAGCACACCAGAGCACAAACATTTCTTTCTTTACAACCACCTGTGAAGCTCAACTCAAAAGAAATAATGAGCTTTTCTAGCACCCCCTCAATCTTTTCTATGCACACACACACACACACACGTGTATCACAAACGCAAGCACCACAACCCTGCTTACCTTCACAGTAGTCCTCAGTGCACAGTAGCATGCAAGAAACATGACAGGGGGTAACGGCATAAGGGAAGATGAGACGCGGCTCAGCTTCCTCAGTCACAGAAAGACAAAATCTACAGACATCCCAGCTATACTACTACAAGGGAAACAAGGCTATAGGTGCATTTTTAGCCTAGCCAGTCCAGCCATCCCAGCAGCAGCCACTCAGGTGGTGATGCCTGCCTGTGCTATGCCCTTTGTCATTATGTCAGTCCCTGGCTGGGAGACACACACAGAGCCATGGTCGGGAGACTTTTCATGAGCACACCGAGCTGTGCGATGCTTTACGGCTGGATCTAGCTGCTCAGCTGACAGCAGCCTCTAATATAAGCAGAGTGAGGAGCAGGGAAAAGGAGGGAGAGACAAGGAAAGAGACAGAGTGAGGGATGAGGGAGGGAGAGAGGGAGTGAAAGAGAAAAGAGGGGAGAGAGAGGGAGTAAAAAAGATAGGGGGGTGAAAGAGAGAGACAGGGAAAGTGAGAGAGAAAAAGAGAGAGAGACAGTGAGCATTCTCAATCAATTCACACGTATTCCTAAGGAAGCAAAGGTATGTAAATAATGTGTGTAGCTTTATAAGGGTAGTAGCTCCTGAGCGTCGTTCCAAAAAACAAACGAACAAACAAACAAAACAAGGAAGACAGGTGGCGAGGGGGTGGATGTAGTACTTTTTAATGTTTCTAGCATGCAGATGCCATATCAGTACACACACGCACACACACACAGTTATGTAATCTTCTCTTATGCCTTGTTCCAGAATTTGTCAAAATGAGCAGACAAAATCGGGTATGTGTTACTCATCGCTTATTTTAGTCAGTGTAAATATTTAGTATTTATTTGCATGCAACACTGAGACGTGAAAGGGAACGCGTCATTCACACCACTGTGCCACACATTACATCTAGCTACAGAGATCTATGAATGACAGCTATAGCTGTGCAGTAGTAAACGGCACACCTGCTACACATTCATCCTCTCTCAGTGGAGTGAACCTTACTGGTGATGCTACTTATCAGATCTGGTATACTAAGCAAAAAGTGGCTCCTGAGCCCCCCTTTCTTTGACTCTGGACGAGTGACAGTAGCCTGGGGTGGGTTACCAGGTCTACTGCTTAAGACTGGCCCGAGATCTTCTCCAGCCCGCCGGCTGCCACCGCCACCATCGGCACCAACCACAACTCTACGAGAAGCATCACAGATGCCTCCACAGGCAGCCACGGGAGGGTGCAGGACGAGCAATCCTCCACCAGGGGGCGTCCTCAGAGAGAGCGAGCGTATACTCAGTCTCCTCCATACAGAGGAAGCACTGGCTGACTCCACTAACATGAAGCTTCACAGCACATTTAACAACAATGCCAAACAGGTCCGTATAAATAACACTGTGACTTACTGACTGCCATGTTGGTTGAAATCATCTCAACAATGTTTATAATTAAGCACAATGACTAGTTGTACATGGTGCAGAACGTGTAATTATGTTATGACACTGATTGGATGTGCTGGTGGGACCTGCTTGCTGGTAAAGCTCTGGGCTGCTGAAGTGTGTTCACTACTCAAGATAGACAGACAGCTAAATTATGATGGCAAAGAACAAAGACAACAAGCACAAGAGATACAGAATGTATACACAGACACAATTTGAAAAGAATGGGCCGAATGATTTCTATTGATTGTTTAGGAATGATGATCGATTGTCAAATCAGTGAATAGATGACTACCAACAGCAGAAGTCAAGCCGAACCAATGCATATACATCGACACGATCTAAAAAGAATGAGCCAAAAGATTTCTAATGATTGTTCATGAATGGTAATCGATGATGCTTCAAGTTTCTATCCATGACTGAGTCATGGCTGCTTTCCTAAGACTTTGCACAGCTGGGTTCACTCTGGATCTCACTCATTGCTGGAGATGCTGGATGCCGGTGAGCAGAGGACCGCATGCCACACACGGCCGCCGCTCCCACTGCTGGCGGAGCTGCTCATGCGGGTGGTGTGGCGATGCCTTCTGCAGGCATCAAGCACAAGACGGCATGCAGTGGGAGGTATCAAAGAAGCTTTACTGAATATATTTTTGGTGCAAGCCTCCCCGTTACCGTGGTAACTAGTTGTTCAGTGGTTAGCTGCCTTACAGTACAGATGAGCAGGAAAAAAAAAAATCCTGTTCAGTTGCAACGGGGAGAAAGAAAGCAAGGGAAAGAGTGGGAGCAAAGTAAAATGAGAGCAAGGGGAATAGAGAGATAGAGAGAGAGAGAGAGGGAGATATGAGGGGGAGTGTGTGTGCGTGCATGCGTGTGTGTGTGCACGGGGGATCTTCTGCATCCATCTTCTCCATCCATCCACCGGCATCCATTCTGTGGGTAGGATGGATTACAAGACTTTCAACATGATGACTGAAGTCAAATAACCTACACGTCTCATGGCAATTTCTGCATAAAGGAACCAAGAGTAATTTGGAAAGTGTTCTGGAACATCAGGTAGGAGTGGGTCTACAGTAGGCTACATACAGTAGCTATTGTGCTGAATATATTGCACTTAACAGAGTTGTGACCACACAGAGGACTCTAAATCTACTAGAAGCACACAGACATCAATTGTAGCAGCCATCATCTCCATACACTGACTTTCACAAATGACTCAGAGCCAAAATAGGACTCTAATACATAAAATATAAAACAGCTCCATTAGGAGGGCAAAATATTTCATGTTGCCATCAACAGCAAACACAAACAAACAAACTAAATAAAAAAAAAATCCATGGAGTGCCACAAAACAAAGCAAGAACAGTGAGAAAGAACCACTCAGATCAACTATCAATCAAACGACAAGAAAATGGATCCCGGGCAAAAAGAGCGATGTGTGCAGAAAACAAAACTGCTGCCTGGACAGGAAGACAAACTAGCCGACTTGCCGCAGAGAGACAAAGCTACTTTAACAAGTATAAATATATCTCTTCCTAGGGGCATCTCCTGCTGGAGAGATGACTCACAGACACACACACACACACACACACACACACACACACACACACAGGCATAGGTGGCTGCAAAGGTCAGAGGCAGGAGGTTCACCAACGCTGAGCCAAGAGGTCTCTCTCCCTTGGTCCAGCCCACATAGCTCTGGACTCACACATCTCTCCCACCCAGTTTGGCCTCCACACTCTCACCCAAGGACACCCCCCACACGCTGAGCATCATCCACACACAAGCACCGTTCCTCTGATCCATGTGACGTCAACTTGGTGAATGCAAATAGCTGTTGTAAAAAACACTCATTGTCAGTAGCGCAACATTTTTGCCATTTTCAATGACACATAGGGGTGTAGGTTCGAACCCCACTCTGCCTGACCCCATCGCCTACCCTTGAGCAAGATGCCAAACCCCAAATTGCTCCTGATTGCAGGTTTGCATGGCGGCCTTCGCCACCAGTGTGTGAATGCATGTGTCTGAATGGGTGAACATGAGGCATACGCAGTAAAGCACTTTGAGTGGGGTAGGAGTAGAAAAACGCTATATAAATGCAGACCATTTACTTCATCCCAAAACTTCACCAGAACAAGTCTCTGTGATACAGAGACCTCTACACCAGAACAAAAGGTCCTACTGAAAAAGGTCAGTGAATTCAATTAATTAGCAGAAGCATTCCCCTTACTTTAGACAGCGGGCTTAGAAACAAGTCAATGCTAAATAGGTTACACAACAGATACCCCAAATTCACTTTTCACAGTGCTGTAAATACAACATGGTGCATGGTATTAGCCTATTTCAATTTCAAAACAATCTAAATTTTAATTTGTGCGACTGCACTTGTGTCACCCATCTGTTGCATTTTAATCAGATTAAAGATGTCCACTGAATTAGGGAAGCCCTCGGTAGTTAGCAGTGTTTTCATTTGATGAGTATAATAATTTCGCTCCCTCACATGGGTACATGAGCAGCACCTCCCGGCAGGCCAAAAATGAGAACCTAAGGCAGCGCCCAAGCAGCGACAGCAGCCTCCTGCAGCAGAGCTACCATACAGTACCATTGCTATGCCCGCACTTGCACCCCTGCCCATGTCCCATCATGGGTCAGGCAGTGAACACATGGGGCCATGTCCCTGGCAGGCAGGCAGCACACGCCCCCCTGAGATTCATCGGCCCCTGGCACAGTGACCAGATGGAAGATCACCCTGGCATCACGCCCCTCTCAGAGGGTCAGCGCCTCCTACACCACTGCTGAGAGTGAGAATCCCCTAGCTGGATATAGACCTGCTGGCAGGCAGATTCCAGGCCCACAGCACTGGCCAGCAAAATGCTCTCCACCTAATAATGCAGGCAAGGGATCTCTATATAATTTGCAATTCATGACACATCTTGAGCACTAGATGCAGAACAAAACAGTAATTTTTAGTGACTGACTCCTTATAAGGAGGCAAGAATGCAAGATGAAACAATCACAAACCAGGACAAGAGAGAAACAAGATAAGAAGGCTGCAACCATTACCTCATCAGATAATGTCCATCAGCATCCTTCAAGAGCCTTACACAAGATCTCACTGGACACCCCGGCGTTATAAACTATGACCCAAAACAAAAGACGTCGGCTGGATGTTTTCCCTCAGTGTCGATTCATGCAGGATCCTAATTCAAGCAATTCAGCCCACTACCTCTGGTGCTTATAATTTGACAGCTTTAATCCTCTTACTTAAATATAGTTGGAGGTCCACAGCATGCTAAAGCCTTTCTGAAGACAGATCTTCCAAAGTGCTGACAGTCTACAGAGCTGCAGGGGGAAAACAGGCCACACAGTGTTAAGAAGTCAGAGCCTCAATGCTAAACTTTCCCATACTTTTTTATGCACAAGTACTGAAATGGAATCGATTAGAGATCGATTCAAATCGATTAGAGAATGACGTCAAATGGATGCTGTTTGAAAATGTTGCAAAAATGTAATTTGATGGTAACAATGTTTTCGGAAACACTCATTAGGAAAAAAAAATGCTAATGGACAAATTATGGATCATGTGATTTGAAAACATGCCGAAAGCCTGATGAAACAACAGTGTGATGAAAGACTTCATAGCACAGAGGATACATTTGATGTCTCCTGAAAAATGTGCAAAGCACAATAAAAGCCCACTAAAATGCTGCTGATGACAACAACAAATACTTTGGATGCAACTTCCTACTATTGACTCTAGCTTACATAAACATCCATTGGTTCCAGCATTTAAAAGAACCCTAAGAGAGAACTGATTTTTTTTTACTGTATTTGACTTTCACAACCAAATCTCTCCCATCACCATTTAGAGTATATTATATCACAAGAATAACTACTGTTTTTTTCTGGTAACTACTGTTTTTTTGAGAGAGTGTACCAATCATGCTAAACCAACTAGCCTAAACCACTTTAAAACCTGAATTGGAACAGCACTGATATTTACCATATGGTGATGGTACCTTTGGTCTCTCTGGAGTGCAATTATTTCCACAATGAACTATATTATTTATAGTAATCTGACATCAACCACAGCTTCAGATCGAACAGCTGGCACAGAAGAACCAAGGTCAACAACAACAAAGTAAACATTTTTAAGACGCAAACACATCTGACCTCAATGCCTTCAATTCAAAAAGCATGTCACAAATAATTCTTTCCCAAACCGAGATACCCACTTAATTGTAATCAGGGAAGCAGTGCGTCTTTGTGATTTGTTCTGCTATTTCTTTTTCCATCCAGACTGTCACACAACATTCTTCAGGCAATGTTACTAGATGTCAGTCCCTCAATACTTTACCTGTAGCCAGTCTGCCAGTAAACAACAAAAGAACACAACAAAAGAAATAATCCATTCAATAGAATTCTCGACCCTGAACAACGAATAATACTTTTTCTTTTCAAATTCAAATAGTTCAAAGTCAAATTCAGCTCAAATTCATAGTTTAAAGGAGGTATGTGTAGGTTTAATCATCTAAAAATGACAAACAACAAGGCTACAGAATGTGAAGAAACAAATACAGTATATCATCTGTTTACAAGCCATCATCAGAAGTAAGCCTGCAAATCCCCCTCTCTTACATCACAGTCTACCACTTGTGGCTGCTGGTTTAAATACAATACAAAGGCAATGTAAGGCTGCATTCAAGACCATTCAAAACTTTGAACTGATTGAACTGAACAACTGATCAGCTCTTAACAGTGATAAAAAAACATCTAAATGTGACCATCAGATCAACAAGCCTCACAAAACACTCCTGCTTGTGTATCTAAGCAAAATCAGACCTATTTGAATTGCCTCGAGCACGGCACTGCTTTGAGACTGTTCTCCTGGCAAACTTAGCGTGGATGTCCGTGGCAAGCCCAATCCCAATCCCCCTGGCCGACACAGCGAGGTCACGAACCGTTGCATGTCAGTGGCCTTGCCTCACAGAGGACGAGGTCTGTCGGTCCTGTCAGTGTGCAAAGAGGAGCAGAGGCAGGGGATGTATCAGAGCACACAATATGGAGGCAAGAGGACCAGGTGGGCGATTGTGAGAAGAGATAGGCTTCTGTAACGCCTCTTATCTTATCTTTATCTATGGAGAAGCATCAAGCCCAGGCAGACTGTGCTTAAGGGAAGTCAAGCCAATCCACCCCCCCACCCCCACCCCAGTGAATGGGAAGATAAAAAAGGCACAAAAGGTTTTGAATCTGTGTAATGCACAGAGGCGTCCAATCCATTCTCTCTACATAGCCACACACGCTTGAGTGATACCCATGCTAGACTTCCTGGCAGTTCCCATCCCTGATGCTGTGTGCATTTGTGTGTGTGTGTGCATGCTTGCCCATTTATGTGTATATTCACTGATGCATAACTTTGTACATGATGACCAGTGAATTGAGGGCTCAAATCAGACATGATAACATGCCTGTTCATGAATATTGCATGGAAAAATACATCAAGCAGCCTTGAGTACAAGCTGATGGCTTGGAAAGCTTGTTTAACTGCACAGCTGCACTGAAGGTTTGGACTTAACGGCCATAGCAGCCATACACATTTACACATCAGACTTAATTAGTCAGGGTTAGGGCGATAACATTTTTCAGGCTATGATCTTTTTTTTTTATGAAGTCAGATTCAATGCAATAAAGATCTTAAGATTGAGGATCAACGATGTCTTTATCGTCCCCACAGGGCAACGTATAGTACAGGCAGATGCTAGTTTATTAGTTTAGCAAAGAAAGGCAAAGCTTCTTTATTAATGCAGACTCATTTCTACTTCACTACATTGACGGTGTGGCCCACTTCTACTGTTAACACAGCCTCTCCTTTCCTCCATGCTCTCACACTCTCTCACTTAGACACATGTTGGCAGGGTTGCAATGGAAAGTGACCTGCACTGCTCTCAGCTAATAATGGTAGCTTTAAACTCATCCACAGCCAGGCCAGCCTCATCTCACCTCTTTAAACATCTATCTACTATCTCAGTGGCAGTGGGGACCTGCTGGTCCACCTCTAAGCAGGCCAAGAGGATTAGAAGTGGACAGTCGGACAGGCTCCTTTCCACAACACTTAGGCGAGTTATACACAATGGCGGATCGCATCACCTATACTGATTAGTGTCACACCGCTACTTATCAAAGAGCAAGGCTGCGCAGACGCTGACTGATGCTTGATGAATGCAGAGGAACCCCACATAATCCTACAGTTTTTAGAGATTGTGTGGAACAAAATGTGAGCATCAAATTCTCAGACATTTGAATTTGACAAAAAAAAAAAATTCTGTGACCTGAATTACTTCACTGATTAATGAATGGAATGCTTCACAAATCATTCATCAGTATTCATGTCCAACCACTGTTATGCACATATGAGCTGCACTTTCTGACTGTCCGAACCAAGGTAAAACCACTGCAGCTGGAATCAGGATAGCAAGGACTTTTAAGGGCTTTGTGCGCTTCTACGGATACAGGCCTGCCATATTATCATACGGTTATGTATACTGATGTCTTCAAAATATGCTTAGTGGATACGTCCATCAGCAGCACGAGCACTCTGTGCGTTGTGTAAATCTACTTATTTTAATCAAGCCTGGACCGTTTTCTCTACCTATTCATACTCAGTTAACTCCTCTATTTTAAACTACTACCATGTACCAATAAGGAACGTAAAATACTGTTGGTAATCTAGCTACCTAGAATTTGCTGTGGTTCCCAGAGTTTTTAATCCCAGGAAGCAAAATAAAAATCTCATTACCATGACTCTCATATTATGTCATTAACATTGACTCTCCGGCCAAAACATTTTAAATGTATAATCTGTTTTTCCAGAGAAAGATTGTTAGTAGTTAAGCTCAGCATCCAATGAGATCACACCGCCCCATTCCCAGATCTTGAAGCAACACGATGGGCTGGACCGCCTTCCATTAGGCTGTCACAGCTATGCTTGTTCCCACTAGCAGCACTAGAACCGGCTACAAACAGAGTTTATTTTCTCTGAACGCACACACTGTGTACCAGAGGATCCATGTGGAGCAGTTAGGTGAAATTGACAAGATGTCACTGGCTTCACTGGAATCAAACCCCGCACCTTTAAATATCCCAGTTTCACACATACTGATGTGGAGGTGACACCCCCACACAGTTGCATATTATGAGCTGAGAAGAAGCCACGCTAGCTACCTGTAGCATAATAATACACACAGGCACCCAGGAGAGGAGGAAAATCAATGGCCTCTCCTACATAGCACGAACCGGCAGCGGAACAGAGCCGAGCCCCCCGCCCCACACACACACACACACACACACACACACACATACACACACAGACAGGCCACCTGAAGGTGGCCGTCTGGCTTGGAGTGACCACGCGCAGCAGTGTAGAGAGGGCTCCATCTCAGGCTTACATCAGCAACATGGTAAATGGAGAAAACTGTCTAAAAACGGAAGCAATGGCGCTGGTGGGATACTGACACAGTGTACCAGAAAAACACTAAGGCATTCGGAGCAAATGTAGGAGTTCTCTCTCTCTTTCGCTCTCTCTTTCTGTCTCTCTCTGTCTCTCTCTTTCAGCAGTGACACGGTGAGTGAGCCCTGCAAATCTTACGTAACAAACTCTGCTGTGTGCTGCTGAGTGAAGACTGGGGGTTGGGTTGGTTATGTGTGCTTCGCCAAGGCTTAAAATAGAATGAGACACATCTTCTCAACACACACACACACACACACACACACACCACTTAACATGCAAGTACAGGTAATGGAGTGTTACCACAAAGTACAAGGAAGTACAAAGAACAGTCAACTTTTAAGCATTCTTGTTTTAATCGCAAAATAGCCTCAAGGTTATCACCTTCATTTGACATCACAGAAATACTCTCTTGACTTCACAGTTTTGAAAACCTACTTATCATGGTGCAGGTGCATGCTTCAGCTTCATAACACATTTTGAATCTGAAGGATTTCATCTGATGAAGATAATCTTAAATTTCACACCGGATTTAGGCACATTTCGTAGGCTAAAATTATCCTCGCCATAATTCTAAAGAAAGCCAGAAGCGGTTTTCCTCTTCTCTCAAGATGTTTATTGAAAATATGGAGTGGATTCTCAATTTGCCGACATACTGTAATACCGAATGTATTACAAGTCACAAGGCATTACAATCTGCAGTCTTGCACTGAGCTCTCCACCAGCATATTTTACTATAGCCCATCTCTGCATGAATCACAGGCCTGCAGAACTAATTTTCCAAAACAAAATGAAGCTAAAGGAAAAATAATGTTTAAACATTTCACTGAAAATATAGATTTTTGAACTTTACAATATGTGGGTTTTAAGGGCACCAATTTCATATGTGATACGAGTCAGGCGAACAAATCGTGCCAAAACATGCTTTGATGTTCTCATTGCTACAACAATCAATCTTTCATCACCGTTACCTCTGATGAAGGATACCTCTACCAATCATGCCAGGTGAATGCTTTAATTAGGCTTCCATAACTTTTTGGTCCTTGATTTTACAGCAAAAGTTCCGTGTGAAAATTACAAAGACTGGCTAAAAATACCAGGTGAAATTCACACTAGGAATCAGCCACACTTCCACTAAGCTCACTTCAGTGAGACACAGCGATAACTGCATATTACACCCTCCCAAAAAGATTTGTCTGGAAAAAGGAAACCCTCATATCAGGCTCACATTAGTGTCTTACACAAGGACCAAAATAGCATCCTTTGTTGGTTCCTCATCAAAGCAGAAAATCTAAAAATTCTTGGGAGCAAACAGGGCATAAATAAAGGCTGTGAGGAATGCATGAAAAACAAACTCTTCCCTTTATCCATTTAGCATTTAATCTCCTAAAAAATATCTAGAGAAAGTAAAAGAATATAACACTGTTGGCATGTCAACGCTCAAAAAGAATTTGTACTGGAGTGTCTCCACAGCTAGCAGCATTACATTTGGAGTCAAAAAGAAGACACGGTAGGGTGAACATAGGGGAACGCGTACAAACATGGGGAGTGCTGCAATCAGTGGGCCTCTCGCACTAAATCCAGACACAAGAGAGGCCAGGCTTTACATGTGGCTGTTGAAATATTTACCGTCATGCGTGTCAGCACAGTGCTGAAAAACACCTCGAGCTTATGGGCTACAGAAGCCAGTTGAGAGGTGCTATCCATCCACACACACACACACACACACACACACACACACACACACACACACACACACACACAGACACACACACACACACACACACAGACACACACACACACACAGCCGTGATAAAAAAGCAATCTCTCCGACGAATAGGCCCACTGTCATCTCTGTCGTTGGAGGCCTATGATAATGAGGCCCAAGCCGCGTGAGTCAAAGCCTCTGGGCTACAGTAAGCCCTTAAACACAGGCAGGAGAGGCACAGCACCTCCACCTCTCACGTCACACACCTGCAATAAACAGAGAGGCAGCATGACCTCCTATGTGACATTGGAACGTCAAGAACATCCCTCACTCTTTATTACTTCCTCAAGGGGGGGTGATGATTTCACTGCAGTTTGGTTTCTATGTTTGTTTGTTTTTTGCTTGTTTGTCAGTAGGATGCAAAAATTACCAGCCCAAGATTAAAAAATGGTAAGCAGTGTAGCATGGGCCAAGGAAGAGCCCATTCAGTTTTGGAGAGGATTTGGATGATGGGCAGGTCCAGGGATTTAGTTTCCATTTCTTTAACACTGTGAGATGGAGTGGGGTTTTTGGCCTCAGAAAATGGACTTTCCATGTGCCCTTAAGGTGATTTACTGAAACAGGAAACCTAATGTTTTTAATATATATATAAACAAACACAAACTGAGCACTTGTGGAAGTTCCCTCATCATCAAATTCTTGCCCACAGGTAGGTGTCAAGATTAACTTTTTGAAATATGATTATCTACCAGCAGCCTCTGACAGATAAATTGGTGCAATTCACCAGTCATTTAATAGTCTGTATGACATCTATCAGCTGCCTTCAAAATTCACCAGCATTTGGCGCTGGTGCAAATCATTTGAGTGCTGCCCACAAAACAATACCATTAGCTTTCTGGGTCCAATACCCCAGAAAACAAGAGCAGACCTAAAGACTTACTGACCAAGTGCACAGTACAGAAGCTAAGCCATACAAGCAACCGCTGCTTCTGAAAGGATCATGAAGCAAGGGAGCACGAGTGGACCGTTAATCACGAGTAATAATGACTGGAGAGCTGAAAATGAAGCCACACTGCATGCTAAACCTAAGTAAGTGGATCACATTTAGTCAAAGGTCAACATTGGTGAAACTGATACTGCTACAAGCCTTAACACTAAAATGATATGAAGGTAACACTACCTATAACAATGGTCCCAGTTTGTAAATAGATGGCAAAGTAGACATTGCCAAATGGTTTGTTTACAGTTTGTTGATAATATTCCTGTAGCTAAATGGTCTACCATTAAAATGATATACATGTACACCATTTGCATGCCCATCTGACACTAAAAGAAATAAATTACACACAGCTGAATAAGTTTGGTAACACTTCATGGGCCAGATAATGTTGCTGTATAATGGCTACTTTCTTATTGTGGACCCTTACTGTAAAGAGTTACCAAACTGACTTTAGTCCACATCATTGTGAAACTGTATCCAGTACCATGATGTCATTTTGACTTCATTATCCAGACCACAGACCATTATAGCCGACATAAATCTCAGCCGTGCATCCCCAACAAGACCTGCATGAATATTTCAGCATGCTTTTAGGACAGCAATCAGTACAATGAGTAAACTAGAATGTTGACATCCATGATGTAATATTCTTCTGGGAATGAGTGTAGGCTATGTAATATTGGTGTAACTGAGAGGGAGAGAGAGAGTGAGAAATGAAAAGAATGTTCATTAGACAGGATCTCTCCTCTACAGCCAAGGAGAGCAGCTTTTGAGAATGAAAAAAAAAAAAAAAAACATTAAAATAGCTCTCACAAACTCTCATTGGGTTTTCATGTTTTTTTCCACAAAAGTGAGCAGGTATTTTAACCAGTCAACTCCCAGCCCTCATGTTCTGTACTCCAGAAACACCATAGTTGCTTGGTTTGGTCTGTTTAGGGCTCCGTCCGAGCCACTATGTTTTTTTCTGCCCTCAAAGAAGTTTCAGTGTTCATACACACACCTGGCACACGTTAAATGCACAGCTAGGATTCCATGAGAAACATCTAACCAAATGTGACCGACCACAGGCTATAAAGAAAGGAAACAACATACAAAGCCTTTAGTGTCTTCATATCTTTGAAGCCCATGGTCTTCAACAAGTTCTCACCCCAGACTGATATGGCTATAATGTCATTTAAATCTTACACTACACATCCATTCTTCAAGAACAACTGTGTGTGTGTGTGTTTTTTTGTGTGTGTGTGTGTGTGTGTTGTGACACACAGCATAGGAAACAATAAGCCTCAAACAAAAACTAATCCCCCAGCACCCAGAACTGATTGTGACTGAGGTGCCCCAAAATAACAGTGAGTTAGTGCTTTTCAAACAGTCTTGCAACTCAGAGACTGCCTTTGGCTCTGCATCAATTATAACGGCGCAAGGCTTTCAAACAGTTTCATTATCAGCTGCCGCGGTCTGAAGTTTTCCCGGCAAGTTCTGACACGTCATCTCAACGGACGCAAACGCAAAGGGGGGTTAAGCCCTCTATACAGCCCTCTCAGCTTCAATAGATCACAGAGACGCAGACTAATGTTGACGGATGCACGCAACTTAAAGACACAGAGGAGGGGGGGGGGTATAGAATATAGAAAGCAGACATTAAAAAGTAATGTATGCAATGACTTTTCAAAGACAGTTAATTTCTCCATTTAAACATAAAGGCTAGACAAGATGACGGGAGCAGGGGAAAGACAATGGAGAGGATGAACACTGGAGATTGGCAGACACACATCCTGCAGACACGGAATGTAAGAGCCACAGAGACACCGCTGGAACAGACAGGGGGGAGACGCTTCTTCCCTCACGCTCTTTCTCTCTCGCTCCATCTCACGCTCTTGCTCACATACAGTCCACTCTATCCTTTCCCTCTCTCTCTCTCTCTCACACACACACACACACACACACACACACACACACACAGACTCTCTCACAAACCATTCCTTACCTTAGTTGTGACAATACACAGACAATCCATTCTGGGCTGGAAAAAAAGCTCAACCGGTTCTTGTATTCATCACCACCAAATTAATAAGACAAGGAAGGATGGAGAGATGTGTGTGTGTGTGTGTGTGTGGGGGGTAGAGGAGAGGGAGAGAAAGAGAGAGAGAGACAGAAAGAGAAAAGGAGGATGGGGAGTAGTAAGCCACAACGGAAGAAAGGCACACAGAAACAGCTAGTGGAAACAGCCCCCCTCAGAGAAACACGAGTGCTCCTCCACATCAGCACCAAAGCCTTCCATGGTCCTCCTATTCCTCCTGTTCCTTAGCACGATCTCAAAGTCCAGCGCGCGCACACAGACACACACACACACACATTGCCCAGTGCTGAACTGTACGTCTCGGGCAGGGTTAGGAATGGACTGCTTTTATGCCAGAGCATTCCTTCTCGCTCCTCTCCTCTCCTCTCGTCTCCTCACCACTCTCTTTCTCTCTCGCTCTCTCTCTCTCTCTAACTCATGCACGCAAACAGAGCGAGCCGCCGCGCCACGACTGCACAGAGTGGAAGAAGGATGAGAAGAGAGCGAGGGATGACAGAGTGGAGGGAGGAAGTAGGAGAGAGAGGGAAGACAGAGTGGAGGGAGGAAGAGAGAGAGAGAGAGAGAGAGAAAGGGATGCACTACTAGTGATGCTAACAGCTGAAACAGGCAGCTGAGCGCAAAGAATCAGGTTGCCCCTGACCAGCCTCACTCTCACAAGCCAAACAACACAGCATAGCTTTTTTTTCACATGCTAACATAAACAAGATCTACATTCCCAACCCCCGACAAACAAATTTGTTTTTCTCTGGGTACAATCAACACACTGACACACAGTACGTAAGCTATAGACTGACTGTACATGGCATGAAACTGAATTGGTACCACAATTCAATTCAGTTGGTACCACAATCCACAAACTTCTCAATGAGCACTAAGTATGCAGATTCACAGCGCAAAAACAAAATTACAAAATTATCTTATCTAAAGGTTAATTTTAATTATTTACCCATTTTTTTTTCAAATATGAATTCACAACTACTCTTAATTTTATTGTGCTAATTGCAATCAAGAATTCATTTCATATCGAGATGGCAAGAGCTAGAATTGAAGGAATACAGATCTACTACAACTAGAAAATGTGGATCATTCCAATTGATGCTAATTTGCTCAGTGCACTGTGCTTACAGTAGTGATGTTTCTTAACCGTTTCCGGATCTGCACTTGTGAGTGAAATCGATAGTGATGTGATTCCTCCCACAGAGAGAGAGAGAAAGAAAAAGAGAAAGACAGAGAAAGAGAGACAGAGAAAGAGAGAGAGAGAGACAGAGAGAAAGAAAGAGAGAGAGAGAATGTGCCAGAGCCCCTCCCAGCTGTGTGCACAACAGTGCCTGCTGCTGCTGCTGCAGAGCTGGACTCTGGGGCTCAGTGTGTGAATCATACTGAGGTGGGCTCAACCTACTGATTCTGCTGCTGTTATTGCCTAAGCCCCATTTACACAAACGCACAGCCTCATGCCCGTGCACACACACACACACACACACACACACACACACACACACACACACACAGAAATATAAACAGCGGTACAAGTAATGGCATGAGATTGGTTTTCAAGAAGTACAACTGCATACAACACCTTTCACTGACAGTAATAACATAAAAAACATTGTGTGTGTGTGTGTGTGTGTGTGTGTTTGTGTTTGTGTGTGTGTGTCAGGTGGTGTGGAGAATGGAGTGGTAATGGAGGAAGAGTCAGAGTTACTTAAACAATACCACTGTCCAGACACAAATAGCAGGACTGTCATCTCATGCCAGGAAGTTAGAATATGCAGATGAACACCAAAACAAGCATAAACACCAAAACCCACACACTGTCCCCAACAGAAAGCCGCAAATCATTCGGTCACTTCTTTCAGCCACACAGATGGAAACAAACCATAATAAGAAATGGTCAAGACCAGGATGCCTGCATGCAGCTGCCAAAAGAGGTCCAGGTCACTTAGTGGGATAACCACATGGACACCTGGTAGAAGAAAACAGTCTGGGCTGGTCAGAGCTACTTAATTAATTAAGGAAAGGTCAGGCTAAAAGCAACACAGCATTGGGCAAAGGCCAAAAAGAAAAAAAAGGAAACTGAACTTAAAAAGGGAAGAACCTTGGTAAGAAAGCATCATCTGTAAAGGCAATATGATTTAACATTATACGATTTAAAGCAGACTTTGTTGTGTTCTGTGCAATGAACCATGATAAAATACTGTACATATCCAAGGAAGAGCTTTCACCCATCATAGAACTCAAATGATAACTACAATATTTCACAAGAAAATAAAAGTGTAAACCATGAAAAAAAATCTGCCCTCAAAGGGTAATAGAGTAATATTAAAGCAGAATGCTGATGGTTTTCCATTGTAGGCTGTTTTTCTACAAGGGCACGATTTATACACTGGTGTAAAGAGAAAATTACGTTGCTAGCAGCCTTCAATTGAAAGCTGCCAGCATTATGCTTTAATCAACACACCCTGGGAAAATTTCACACCTCTGACAGGCATCAAAATAGAGCAGTGGAGCACAGCTAGGACCTGGGAAAACTCATTGGAAATCTCAGTTCCAGGGCCGTAGCCAGGATTTTACAAATACCAAGGTGAAAAATGCTAACGCAAAAATCCTAATGTTGTACGAGCGTGCGAACTGTGCCATGCGAGAGACAAGAATTGGAGTATGCACTTTTTAAAATGAAACCTATAACCTAAACCTACCTGACTCATACCAGCCACAAAAATTCACTCAGTAGGCCAAGATTATGATTTTGAGTGCATATTAAAAAGACATATCATCATATCAATCATAATATAACTTAACAAATCAACACAGACCTAATACCAGTCAGTTTAGGTTAAGTTTGGGAAAGGTAGGGGGGTTGTCATTGATGTCCAGCATACCCTTCACTGAATTTCAATAGATTAAAGTATGCTGTTGCCTACCTGAGGTTTGGGGCAAAGTACAATGCAGTAGCCTAGGCCTACAATAAAACCTGCATTTTTGTACTGGGCTAAATGCAATACAGTGCAATACAGTTTTATACATGACCAAAATACTGCATTTCTTACATTATGAGGTCTAATGCATTTTCAACCTGCAAAAACCTACAAAAATGATACTATACTTAACATAAATAATAACAACTGTTGAACTAAGTCATTAAACCAGCCCCAGGCAGTGGGAATGTATGGTACATAGGCTACATTGTGCAGTGAGCATACAGGTTGAAATGCATAGGCCTATTACTTTTTAAAGACTGCAGCAGCCCTTTAAAGCAAGTAGGCTAAATCTATTTTAAAGACTTTCATTTTCCACAGCTTTGACAACAGCATAGGAGGCAGCAAATCATCTGTATTGTTTTCACTAAATTAGATTTATCTTTTGGATATCCATTTTTCTGCGTTCCCATTCTTTGTTCTTGCTTTGAGAAAGAACTGACATTTTTAGCTAACATTCTCATTTTGACACATTACATGCATCTGAAATATGCCTAGATACAGGGATGTAAGTCTGTCAGCTCTACAAAAAATAAAGAGGACATGGCTTCGGTGTCCTCAATGATAACTGCAGCCATGCTCAATTCTATTAAGTACTGTATCTGTATAACAGTTCATATTTTTACTTTTATTACTTTTGGTAATCTATGTTATGCCAACATTTCCTGGTCAAAAAAAATAGCTGTGGCATCATGTCACATTAGAGCAACTAAACTAGAGGTTACGTATACACACATGCACACACACACACACGCACGCACGCGCGCACACGCGCACACACACACACACACACACACACACACATGCGCACACACCACGACACAACAGCAGTCACCTTAGCAATCACTCTATGACGGCACTGAACTCATCAGAAGCATTTACACTCTCCCGCTGTCCCCTCTCCTGAGGCTGAGCTTTTGTACCATACCTGCTGCCTGTCCAAAACCACATCGTCAAGCTGCACCTCTTCACACAGCAGTACTTTTATTACAGCTATCATCTGTGTACATGACCGGAGCACCGCATTCTCAGTGCTACATGCAGACATGAGGAACCGGCTGAGCTTCCAACAGATGGATGTCAAAGCGGCTTTCTGTGATCACATTATGGAGCCAGAACTCTTTCACTTCCTTTGCACTGCCCTCTCCTTTAAGCAGCCGAGAGCAGGAGGGGTTGTGACCTTTGGTATATTAGTATTTAAAAAGGAAAGGCAACCTCACTGGATTTGGAGCACGTAGTTTCCTAGAAATCAGCAGCTACAATCCGATTCACACCATGACCCAGTGGTTACACATTTCTTAAACCGTGATGACAAATAAATAAATAAATTATGATGATAATGCCATCACACCCTTTGAAATATAATACCATTTGCTGAGACATAAAAAAACCTAAATTCTCCACACATAGTTTAATGCTAATTATTTAAACTGAGTTTCATCATGCATTCCAAGATAAAATAGTCTTTAGTAGTAGTAAGGACTACTTATTTATAATGCAGGGCACTATTAACTGTTTTTCAGAATGGAAGAAAAAGGCAACCAACAAAAAATATGCATAATTCAATATGTGTGACTGTGCACGTGCACAGTATTTGTGCATTCTGTGACCTGTGACCTTGTAAAGAAACTTATGTTATTATTTCAATAAAGATCACATATATGGCTTCATCAATTATCTTTACGTTACAAGCATAATGTTGAAACATCCATTTCTAGTTATGCCCACTCTATCCTTCCATAATCGTATTAACAAAAATTTGGCTCAAGAATATGCACGTCTGCATGCTTTTCCATCAACTGTGTAAGGCAAATAAAAAAAATTAACAGTAGGCTAATCAAGTGACGTCTTCTGACCAGTGTCTGTCTATGGACAGACACCTTGTAAATGTAAATATACACAAATTTAAAAGTTTCCATCAATGCATTTTGCATTATTTGCATCAAGAGTTAATCCACCCCCCTCAATGGAATTAAATTGCCATTTGCATTAGGGGACTGATGGGAATTTGCAGGTGTTTCCAACCAAGGATTTCTTATTCGCATAACTTAAATGCGCATCAACTAGTTGGATGGAAACCCAGCTCTCGTCACGATAGGTTGCAAACTTTTGCGCTCTACTTGCCCTCTACCGTACTCTTCATTGTCGCAAGGCAATCAAAGTTGTTGTTATAGTAAGCTAATCAAAGTTGTTTTCTGCTTTGCGATATGATATTCAAGGTGCTGCATATAATTTGAACAAACTCACAGCAAAATGATAACCTTCATTCTTAATAGTCTACCTCTAACACAAATCAAAAAAATGATTTGCATGCACACATACCTACCATCTACTTCATGTCTATGGCTGTTTCAAAGCAATATTTACTGCCTTTCTATGTCAATTGGACAGAATGCAGCCCCATTGCCTGCCCAAGGGAAGCTAGCATTACTGCAGCCCGGCTAGAGCTTGGATTAGCTGCAGAGCTACTACAGCACTGTCCACTGAGCTGCCCCAACTCTCATTTCAGGACACTGGCCGAGTCCCAGTCTGATGATCCTGAACCAATGGACAGCTTTCTCCCATTGTTGGTGCTACCACACCTAATTATCTTCACCCTAGGGGTGCTACAACTCTTCCAACAAACAAAGCTCACCTCTGTGATGAAATATCTGTTATATGTTACATGTAATAAAGCGCATACTAGGATTAAACACTTTCATCAGAAGAAATATTTGTCATAATTTGAGGTTAGGCTTTATGATGTATTATTATTATTCTTTCCAACAAATATTGGTAGCACTAATTGCATCAAGAATATCAGTGATTTGTCTTTTGCAAGCTAAGAGTATATTATTCTGAGAAAATAAGTTTTTTTTTTTCCCCGAAACTCAGTAAAGCAAGGCCTATTCCCAGGCCTATTGCACAGTCCTCATTAGTTTCCCTAGAGTGTGAGAGTAAATGTCTGGCTGGTGTGTGTGTGTTTGTGCACGTGCATGTGTGCGTGCGTGTGTGAAGCACTGAAGGTGTCGGTGAGCTGAATGTGTGGGCGACTGCTGGCAATTACCGCTGATCCCGCCACCTTCCCCATCACGAGGAGAGCAGGGGAGCGGAAACACATCTCCCAAAGAGCTCAACTGCAGCTCTTTCTATCTCTCTCTCTCTCTCTCTCTCTCTCTCACACACACACACACACACAGAGCTTGTCCATCATTAGAGGCCAGTGCATAAGCGAGACTGGAGTGGAGACCCAACCAGAAGGACCAGAGAAGACCACCATCGCCACTACTGCTGCTATGGCATGCTCTAGACATGCATTTGCCTTCATAGTCAATTATTACTCAAACCACAACATAAACTTATAAACTATTTAATTAATCAATTACATTAGCAGTGAATAAATCTCCTATCATAAAAATGCATCTTTTTTATTTGTAGACATGTACAAGTGTTTAAAATTAGGCAAATTTCAACTCGTTCACTGGCTAGTGTGAAAACTCTATAGGTTCAGTTATGACTGAAACTGTGTGCTACAAGTATGCATCAGAACCAATCAATGTGCTTTCAGTGGTCAAAGCCACATAGCCAGGCTCTATGAGCACTGAAGCAATTTTCAACTCCTTCACTTGACAGACCTGTGTGAAAACTACTTGAAATGGTAATAAGAGGTTACTGTCCTCATTGCCTCAGACTCTGCTTTAAGAAATGTTCCAACTCCCTCGCTGATTAAGCCGTAGCGGTAATTAACGCTGCGCTCAGATCACAGCAAGAGCTGCACCTCTCACAGCTGCCAGCGGCAGCCAAGGGGGCGCCGGACTCTTCACAAGACAGGTGTGCAAAAACAGACTCTACACTTGACTCCTAGAGAGCAATGAAGTGCTTCGCCAGTATATGTGGCTCGTGGTCACACACACACACACACACACCCAGACACACACACACAGACACACATTCACACATCTGGTAGCAGCATACAAGTTTAAATAGTATCTCTGCAGCAGGACAAATTTTGAAAAAAAAAAAAAAAACCCTGGCAAATGCTAAAATGCCACCATCACAAAGAAGACATTTTCTCTTCCAGCTTCAGACCGAATGAGAGTCTGTCCTTTTCAGGACAACTAACAATGAGCTGTCCTCAAGGAGGATTTGACTAGAGTATGTGTGTGTGTGTGTGTGTGTGTGTGTGTGTGTGTGTGTGTGTGTGTGTGTGTGTGTGTGTGTGTGTGTGTGTGAGAGAGACTGTGTGTGTGTGTGGTCTTTGGACTTGTGGGGTCCTTTTGGACTTGATGCATTCCCCCCAGACTGTAGCTGATGGGAAAGCAGCAGGACTCACCTCTGTGGCTGTACTGCTCTCGCTCTGCTCCGCTTTCTCATTTAAGTCTGTGCTACTTGACTCTGTCTGCTGGAAGAGGAGAGGAGGAAAAAAAACACACATTTCAGTGCCTCTGAGCAGTAAGTGCTCACCATCACCTTACGTCACCTACTGGGTTTAAAAATGCTCTATGGCGAAACAATCGTGAAATGCATTTGTTTATACTAGTGGTGCTGGTCAGTGGTTGTCAGACAACCTAGAGTTCTATTAGAATTTACATAAAACTACTTATAAACAAATACAAATGATAAGGACTAGTATTTGTATTGTTTATTGCAGGACATATGGGGAACACACTTATTTTAATGTAGGACATAAATTACAGCAACAATCAGCATATATTCTCTCAGATTACGCCGTGCTAAAGAGACAATGAGAAGACAGGGTGGTGAAATCAAACACTCTACCCACAGCTGTGCTTTTACTCTTCAGGCTGATTCTTCACACACACACACAAAAACACACACACAATGTCTGTATGTGTCTGTGTGTATATATATATATATATACATATATATGCGTGTTGTATAACACAAGGCAATGAAAGTGCACAATTAGCCAAGAGAGTAAGCTTGGTGGGGCTGGACAGACCACGTAGTGCACAGAGACTGGGACAGCCTCCTGGGCCAGCATAAGAGGGCTGCTACAGGGGCAATCAAATGAGTGGCACCGATGGGTGCAGGAAGCATGGCAGAAGACAGCAGCTTTACAGACTGCCAATCACCATAGGACTTGTCTAATCCTCCAGTTGATCCCCAGCTACTTAACTCCCCCACTATTTATCTACCTTCATGACTACCACGGCTATTTTTGCTATGAGTGCACACGCAAAACAGAGAACAAAACTAAGTATGAGCATCTTTTTTTTTTGTGTGTGTAAGGGTCAGTGCAAATCAACGTACATGAGGGGCCTGACTGTATGCTATGATATTCAATTCAATTCAATTCTACTTATACAGAGCCTTTTACAGCAGTATTGTCGTATGGCACTTTACAGAAAATACGGATATTATAGCAAACAATGACATCAAAACAAAGTCATCATCTATGCTGACATCCCTTCCTGAACATTGATGATAACTAGATGCAAAGGTCTTGCTCAAGTAGCAAATCATATAACATATAAAAGATTGTAGTTAAAAAATAAATAAATAAATAAAAAGCAATTATATTTTGGAAATCACTGCATTTTTCTCTAAAGTGTCCAGTAACCATGGTATTCAACTGCAACACTGTAACCAAGCAGTAAGACCAACAGAAATTAAATAGGCAGATAGACAGAGATAGATAGATAGATAGATAGATAGATAGATAGATAGATAGATAGATAGATAGAATAATACCACAGTAATCAGAAGCAGGATGCAACGCTGTCATTTAAAACCCGTTTGACAGACAGGTAATGTACTAGACTAAGGCTAGACACTTTATTTGGACTTGCTAGCTTGAAAAATTTCTAGTCACACAATCATTGCACATGCCCAAAAACATAACCCCTTAAATGTCAAGGTTTATAAAGGCATATGGGATACATTTATACATGATAATATGCCCAGAGCTGTTATCCCATAAAATTTCACTACACTCCCCATGGTCTTAACATGCACTGCAAGGATTTTCTTGGGTTAGGGGCGTTGCTTACTAACACCAAGCAGAGTTTTGCAGAGCATTGAAAAGGGGTTGGATCAGCTAACTGTTGACTTACCACTCCCAGCAGTTTAAGAAGCCACAACATCTTTCCCCCTGGACAATGTCTCTGAGAGGACTTTCTGCTCATGTTTCAGAAAATACATCCAAAAGGTCATCCATAACTCCTGATTAAGCCAATCCAACAGCCACATCTTTGCACATCCACAGCCAAGATTGCACGGTTAACTGGTTTTCAAACAACAGCACTTCCTCTTTCCAATTATCTAATCTACTTCTCTAAGCTGATTGGTCGAGTGTGAACTATACCACACCAATCAGTCCTCCACTAAGGATTTAAAGACTATATTTGCAGCAAACACTTGCCAAGGAATAGGCAAGAAGAGCAACCAGAGGGCTATAGGCTACAACAGACTTAGCAACCCTCAAATTAGCAACTAGCTTGTCTGAATCACAAAGCACTATATGCTTTAACCAATGGAAAAGTTAAATATTCAAACAAAATAGTACATCTAAAGTATAAGAGATACTATTATCTTATATTACATTACATTATGTTATATTTTCTAATTAACGATGGAGGCCAAGCATGAATTGATGAACACAAAGACGGTAGACCAACAACAGAAGAAGGTGCACCCTCTGTCTCACCATGAGATGTTGCAGAGAGACTTTTCACAAAGAGCTAGCTTCCCCCTAGTGGATGGACACAAAATAATACCTGGAGATTCACTCTTGTCTCTTACAAAGGAAAAAAAAAACAGTTGATATGATGCAATTAATGCATGACTAAGATCTACAAAAAAATATAGATAAATTGAAGTATAGAAAGCAAATGAAAGGCTACTTGGGAAAAAAACAAAACAGCAAGCCATAGCCTACTTACAATGAAACACAAGCAACAATAATCCCGTACAACCATTGTCTTGGTACAAAACTTTGACATCTATTATGATTATGCATTATTATGGTGTCTGAAAGAGGCAGGGCAAAATATGCAGTTTTTTCCCTCAGTTTTACAAATAAGGCTTTTGTATTCCCAACCAGTCTGGTGCGCCATCCGTTTCATTTAATTAGAATGTCACTGGCCTGCTTGGGACCCATAGATCACAGGCAGCTCCTCTAAACACGGCAACGAGCAGACTCCAAGCCCATTAAAGGCTGGGTACTGGGCTACGACAGGTCAAAGGGCCTTTCCATTCATCAACATATAGAGAAATGCATTTGCACAAAAATGGGCAAGACCACGGCAGGACAGGCTCTCCCGGAGCAAGACAGCGCACCAGGGAACCGTTGAGGTAAATAAGCACAGGACATGTGAAGAAGGTCAGTTTAAAGTGCTGCACTTCTCTGGGAACCTCAGGCTAAATACTCCCAAAAAGACACAGCACATATGCAGGAGTATAATTAAAGTGACCTGTAGAACATTTGTGAATCATAGATCTTCATGTAGAAGATTTGTAAATCATGGTTATTGCTTCACCCAACATGGTATTGTTTTAATTGTCAATATCAATTGCATTAAATAAACAGGTTCAACCTAACCTAGCATACCCTACTACCAAACTACCAAACTACGGAGGGTTTGTAAAGAATACTGTACATCACTATACTGCTGTGACTTCGCTATTGGAAACATTCAAGAGTTTCTGTTCCTACACATGAGAAGACATGTATGGAGGTCATTCCTAACTGTTAAGAGTTTTGGGGGTGAAGTTAGTGTGCAGTGCAGATTGGTGGAAGGGAGGGGGGCCAATGTGGATTGGGGCCACTCTAACCTCCTGTGTGGGGTAGGCATGGTGCAGCATTGGGGTGGGCGATCCGGTGCTGGGGCTCTCCCATTTCTCTGCCATGTGGTTCACCTCCTCCAGCTTCTGCTCACAGCTCTTGTGGGAGTTCAGCAGCGTCACTTCATAAAACTCCTGGATATCTAAGCCAATGAAAAAAAAAAACACACACACACACACACAGACAAGACTGTGAGTTTATCTGCAGGAGACCACAGAAACATGCACAAGCACACACACACACACAAATATACACACACTCTCTCTCTCTCTCTCACTCTCACTCTCACTCTCACTCACTCACTCACACACACACACACACCCTTTCCTAATTCCAATCCCCTCAGTAAATGGGACTTTGGATTATAACCCATCATAAGTACTCCATTGGCTGCATCCCAAATGAAATGGGGGCAATTTATTAAATTGATTTGTTGGCAAGATTTTTTTTGCAATACATCTGAATAATACACCCAAAATGGTAAGTCCTCGGCTAAGTTCTTCTCCCTGGGCGACACACACAGAAGGTCATGCACTGAGTCCAGCACCATAATCACATTCCTTCTGCGTGTCCCGATACTGGGCTTTAATTTATAAGCTCAGAATGAATGGCCATAAATCTGAAGAGGATCACTGTTATGATTAGATACTCTAAGGACATGACCTCCTGCACCTGTTAAATACATAAGTGTTTGTTTGCAAATTCTGAACAACAGAGCTCTGCAAATGCCCTATCACTTAGTGTAAGCAGTGTCACTGTCAAGCTCATTTGACATGCCTTTACTGTACATTTTAAAATGGGAGGATAGACAAATTCAATGCCATTATAAACAATTGTTTGCAGCGCTAATGCAAAAATGTGCAGCCAGACACTCCTCCCAGACCTCCCCATGAGCTGAATCTCCTAAATCTGAATCTGTCGCCTGACCTGTGGACTTGCGGCTGTAATTGTATGTTGCCATCGCTGAGAACAACAGCTTGTTCAACCCAAGACACCCGACTGTAGCCTGTAGCTGTGGCTTGATGCATTTAGATCTCAGTCTGCAGAATTGCCTGGGTTTGAATTCAGTTATTGCACAGACTTCCATAGCAACTAATAAATAGCAGCTTATAAACAAAAGCTTGAGCAGAGGGCATGTTTGTAAGGCATCAAAAGTATCATTCTGTTACTTTGTTTAGAAATGAAGGAAGTGATTTTATATAATGAAAACTAAAATACTTCTACCTCATACTTCTGGACTGTGGGACAATAGTCAATTGCTCTATGCATGATGACAGTTTGCCTTTTTTTTAACGAATGACAGGAACAAACAGGTACAGATGGAGCCTATTCTACTTTTTCACTTTCTGCATTAGCATAACTAAACAACTTAATGTGTTTTTTTCTCTTTTTTCCCCAACGGTAGAAATCTACCACTTAATGTTTTTTTTTTTTTTTTTCAGTTCTAAATGACAATGACAACAATCGGTGTTCATTGCAAGGCTGCTATGGGAAGAACCTGTTTGAAGTCCTGCCACTACGTAGCGTATGATAGTGAACAGACCCCTAAATATTTATGTCAACTCAAGAGCAGCCTACACATTTAATATGGATGGACTGGGCTTTTGGCTTTGACACAGCTGAACTGGTATGCAGACAGAGTCGCATAGTAAATCATTGGACGGTGAAACTTACCCAAAATCCACAGCAGGCCTTCAAGCTAACTAGAGGCAACATTTTATCTTTACTGTGAGTCATTCACAGCGATTTTATCATTATGAAATTCGCTCAGTTCTGATCCACCCATTGGCGAAGCTGATAGCTTCACGACATGAAATTATCTACAATGGTTAAAATGGCAGAGTTTGTCATTGAGAAACCTTGACTTCACACTAAACTTGCCTTTTATTTACATTTAGTCACATTTTCACGTTAATTTCTCGTTTCTAAAAACCCTAAGTAAGAAAATTTGGTACCACACCACCATTGTGTTAAGCAAACGAACAATTGTACAATTATGATATCTGTATCTATAAACATTTTAACTTCATACATAAAATACATGCATCCAAGATAAGAGATCAAGAGTGCTAGCTCATACAATACTATCCATGTTTCCAAACATAGAAGCACAAAATCTAGTTCATGCCTTTTCAGCCAAGACAGCTCAGCACTTGAAAAAGACACAAATCTCTCTCCCATTCCATGAGCCCCTCTCTCTAAGTGAAGACGAACAAAGTAAATCACGCCACCCTGACTTAAATTTATGTAAATCCAACACTCAGAGGGCCGGCTGGGGCACAATAGCTCCAGAAACCCACAGAGCTTTAGCGAGGAACAAAAAAAAAAGAAAAAAGCTAACTATAGTAACTATAGTTTTAGAAACCATCCTCTCTTCCCATCTATGTTACGCAATGACAAAAACACATCCACGCGGCCGTCGACAAATCTCGAAAGTTTTTGTAACTTGAAAAAGAAAAAAAAGAGTAACAAGATGACTTACAGTGTAGTAACACTTCCTGCTTCTCCAAGGACATGACAAACACTGTCTGCTGCCTGTGCTTTGTACCGCGACGCTGCTCTGCTCTGAGGAGGCGCCAGATGCCTGAGCTAGCAGCATCTGAGCAGCCAGCCTTAATCCGACCAAACGGGGAGGCCTCCTGTTCCCTCCAATACAGACAATGACCTTACGCCCCCCCGGCCGACATCCCTCACACACGACAGCTGATTTCTAATGCAGCCCTGTGTCTGGTGATGTGCTTAATCATGGCACCACACAGCTGAAAGAAAGCCATTTTGTGTGTGTGTGTGTGTGTGTGTGTGTGTGTATGTGTGCTCAAAAGCCACACACCCCACGTGTAAACATGCCCTTGTATGACAGGTCATGTGAGCATGTTGGAGTGTAGGGGTTAGCCTGGGCTGGGTTAATGATGGGATAGGGGCAGTGCCACTGGGACGGTATTTAAAACTCTTGGCCTCTACAAGCAGGTCACAATGGGGCCAATGAGATCACACAATACACTTTCACTTCCAGTGGGCCTCTATCAGTAACCAGACTAATGCCACCACAGTACTTCCGCTCTATATTTCATATTTCTACCGCACTATGTAACAGTACTCTGGGAAGACATCGGATTTAGTGACTAGAAATTCTAGTGACCAATCAGAGAAATTCTGAAGGCAGACCCAGTAGTTTTCAAGTTCAAACAGTGCACATCCACCAGGAAGTAAACATATCCCTATCGAGAGTTTTACACAAAGTGAAAGAGTCTGGTTCATCAGGCAACTCATTTCAGGAGAGAGCAACATGATTCACACGACAACTCCTCTCAAAAACCTAGCCACCACGAGCTTGCCTGTGAAAGACTTAAAGGTGAGCTCTGCCATTCTTATTCAGCCAATACACATTCTATCAGATTGCTCTGATCAGGGTTGCAAAGGAGTGTAAAACTTCCAGTGAATTTCCATAAACTTTTAATAAACAAATTTGAAAAAAAAAATATCGCATTTGCAATATTTCCAACTGGACCAAGTCAGGAATCTCCCACCAGTAGCTTCCCATCTGCTTAAGATTAGCTGCAGAAAGCTTGATGGTACTTAAATCCTGAAAGTGAAAAGCTGAAAGTGTTAAACCATTGCTGAAAATGTTCACACAAATAAACAGATCATAGAGGGCCAGGTTAGAATAAAAAAAAAAACTCACAGTCAAAAAGACAGTGACAGTTTTAGACAGGGTAACAATGAAACAGTCTGACAACTATCTGGCATGGTCAAAATTATGTTTAGGACTATACAGGCCTAATTGTCTCTCTAGAAAAGGACAGATAAATAAAACTGATAAGAGAGATAAATTATGTAACATTTTCAAGCACTGTAATAACAATACTTTGACTGCCATTACAGTGCATTTTAATGCACTTTAATAATGTGACGGATGCTGGATGCTGTCAGTTGTCAGCTTGAACCACAGATGCTGGGGTCTCACTAACGATCCCTCCTTTTGCTATTAACTGTAATCCAGATGGGAAAATACCCATGCACAAATTCCTCAAAAGTAATCATAATCCTCGGTCACTATGTTATCACTATAAGTGCACTGGCCTAATTACATATGAATGGAAAAACTAACAAATGACTGCCAACAGGGAAAACAGCTGTCTTAATAAAAAAGCAATATGCCACTCCACCTAACACATTTTGTGCAACATAAGCACAAGTCTAGGGCATAGTTCAGTGCAGTGGGTACATCAGAGGTTCTGCCCCACAGAGCTTGATGTGAAACAACAAGTGACTGTGCTGAATGAAAAGCAGCAGGAGTCAACACGACACAAAAGGCAAAGTTTTTTTTTTTAAGTGCTTATTATGCAACAGCATTAAAGACGGCATGAGAATACTCACTGCTATGTGCCACTGCACAAAGGATTAAGCATGTACTTTAACGTCCATCTGTCTGTAGCCATACGGGGCCCATTCTGTTTTCCTTTCTCTGCAGTGAGCTGGTCCTCTGGGCCTTCTGCCTCATACAGTAGCCTACTGGCTAGGCCTTAGTGAATGTGCTAAGAGCATTTATTCTCCACTCACACATGCACTCCATGCAGGGGCCAAAAAGTGTCAAAGCTACAGGTGCAGCAGAGCTTTAGCTGACTGTGTGTGTGTGTATCTGTGTACTAATGTGTTAGAGTGTATGTGTGAGGGGGTGAATAAACAAGCTCTGATTTCCAGACTGTGTGACAGACTATTCTCCACATGGTCTCATGCTGGGTCCACAAAGACAGACACACACACACACACACACACACACACACACACACACACACACACACACACAAATACAAACAGAGAGAGAGAGATAGAGAGAGAGAGTGTGTGTGTGTGCTAACAATACCCTACAAACCTAAACAAATTAAGCCCTCAGTTAGTCCAGGGCATAAAAGGTGTGTCCAAAAAGCAGCTCAATAAGCCTAATCCTCAGCAGTCAGCAGTGGCCATGCACACACATGCCCTGGTGCGAACACACATTGTGCAAGACAGTTTTGGAAGTGGTCCCAGCCAACTCGTTTCTAGACAGCATCAAAAGTTTCGTTAGACAGCAGCAGGGCTGAAGCCAGTAGTCGGTCTGAGGCCTTATAGCCACTGCTAAAGCCATGGAAGTTTGCCCACTCACTAACTGTGTGTCTGACAACCACACTGGCATAGGAACGTGGAGCGACAAACACACATACTCCTTTCGGTATAACACAGATCTCCACACAAAGGGTTACAGAGTACCAGTAGGCCTGAAAACACAAGTCATCTAAATAATGGAGCCAGATCTGGCACCATCTGTGCCATTTTATTACTCAGTAGGGATAGTGAGAGCCAAACAGGGTACAACTACACAAGTTTACAAACAGATTGGTTCTATTTCATTCAGCCCTACACAGTGCATGTTACAACAAAGCCACATCAGTGCATCAAAACATCAATACCAGTCTTCAACACCAGTCTTATTTCCTACTTTACTGGTTTGATCTACAACCAGTACACAACCAATTTTAAAAGTATTGTTGGCCATATGGTAATACATGGAGATCATACTTAGAAAAAAAAAATTCACATCCTTGTGTGGCGTTTGAGGCTATAGCTGCATGTACCACTGCCTGCAGACATCTGTTCAGTCAAATATAAAAATTTAATGTACAGCACATCCATTTTAAACCCACGTATGAACACCGTTTGCAAAATGGTGCCATGGGCACAGGGTGGGAGAGAAGTAAAGTGGCAGAAATGCATTACCGTAATTTCCTGATTATTAACTGAGGTTAACACAAGGATTTTTGTAAAAAAAATTTCATCCATGAGGTCTATATGTGGGTCAGGGCTATTTACAGAATTGCAACTCTTTTCATCATTCTATTTGATCTGATCTGATTGTAATTCAAAATAATACAAGGGTGAGGTCAATACATGTTTTTTTTTTTTTTTTTTTAAGTTTGCATAAAAGAGAATTCAGGAAATTACTGTATTTCTATCTGACCTATTAATTAGGCCATCATAATTTTACTACTTAATTAGGCGTAATTTGGCATGTGGCAACCCAGTGCACCAACAGGCATCATCTCATTTTGCTGGCACTACCACACATACAGATTCCAATCAGCTGAGCCGAGGGGGTAAAGTCATCCACTGGGTTTCCAAGGCAACGGTTTCAGTGCCACTGGAAAGACACTCATCCACAGCGTTAAGCATGCACACAATGCAGATCAGCTGTTTCCCCCCTTTCCAACATCAACACCATGGAAGGTTATGTAAGGGGTGGGTGGAGTGGGCTTCATCTCTCTAATCTACCCTCCTCTCCAGGGACAGATTATAGCTGCAATTCCTCTCTATCCTATCCTATGGCCACAACTCCTCCACGCAGACAGAGACACCACATAATACATTTCAGATTCTTAGGTCAGTGACAGATCATAAATTGACTGGCAAATCGAGGCACAAACAGACCACGCCAAAACCACAACAAAACAAACTGCTCCACTGGTAAAGTCTTGAACCATAAAATGGTCATCATGGGACAAGCTGGTAAAGGAGCAGCTGGAGTTTGGAGTAGCTATTACACTGAATCTTACCCTAAAATCTTACCATAACAACACAGTAATTCCTTGTTATTACCATTTTGTTATAGCCTTACTACCACAACAAATAGGTGGTTATTGTTAATAAATAAGAAATAACATAAAATAATTCGGGAGAATGTTATAATTCAGTAATTGTTTAGTTATTATTCTGTAACTCGCGTTGTTAAGAGTTGTTACCATGATTTTACCAACTTATTACCACAAAACTACCCTCTTATTACAATCTGTAAAGTGTTACCGAATTCTTTACTTCAATCAATTTAGTAAGTCGAGTTTCAAGTGTACCACAACAAACACATGGTAATCAAGTGAGCTAGACTACACCTATAAACAAATAATGACCATTATGCAAGTTTCACATGCCTCCATTTCCCTGGAATGCACTGACATGGAAATATCTGTTGCAGTCGCTACTATGCAAGATGCATCTCAACATCTTTGTTCTTCCTCTGTTCCTGGATGAATGGAGGAGAGTGATGATTTATTTAGCGGTGGCGGCGGCTGAGCACTGAGTGGGAGAAGCCTCTGTGGGCAGTCACAAACAGGACAGGAAGCTAGAACAGAGATGTGGGAGGGGAGTGGGACATGACCCTGCTGCAGACTCTCTCTCTCTCTCTCCCAGCACTATCACTACGACACTGCTATACAGCTAAGCAACACAGCTGATCTCTTCCCGTGGCACCCTGGCAACCATGCACCAACAGTGGGAATCCAGAGACTAGGCAAGAGGAGACCAAAGGAGCAAACATGAAGGGTATGTGAGGAGTAATCAGCAATTTTATGGCTCATTTGCAAAGAGACAGGGAGAAGGATGCAGAGATGTGGGATGCAACTGGACGTGAGCCTGCAGCAAACTTTCTGATGCAAAAGACCCACCAAAAAAACAGCCACACAGACACTCTCCTCCACTACTTGCAGACACCTAGCCAGACTGGGACATCAGGGCCCAGGCCAAAGGCAACAAAAGGAACAAACACGATGGGGGTGTGAGGAGTAACCTTCAATTTTATGGCTCATTTGTGCTTTTGAAATGCTCTCAGGGGGTCGCCATCAATGGAATTCAATATGGGCTTCCAACTAGAATAGTTAATAGCTAAATCAGCAGCTAAATGAAATTTAATTCCTCTTCATCCATTGCATGGTTTATTTATGGTAATATTACTGATTAAGCATGAAAATGAGGTAACTTACTCTTTTAATATCTATGGATATCTAAAAGATCTTTTTTTGTACCCAACACATGTTGTTGTTTTTTTAATCAGTACTTCTGGGTGGTATATAAACATTAAACATTGAAATGAGAGGTAGTCCTCAGAAAGAGATACAAAAAGGAAAGCTTTAGTACTATATCAAAGACTTTCATAAAAACATAACAGATACAAGCCCAGAAAAGGTATGAGTGGGGTGATCTTAACACTAGGCATACAGTGTGTTTTTTTGCAGAGGGTCAAGTCAAAATGTTCAAAAAGACACCACAAAAGATTTTAACGCTTTAAACAAGATGGAGAACCTTTTCCCAGATGGATCATCCTTCTGGAAGACCAGCCAACCTACCCTGAGATTAGCATTACAGCACCCTGTCAATGTCATGTCACACTATGAGGATATTCATGAATTTACAAGTATGTGAACAATACTTTCGCGACATGAGCTAATACAGCTGCACATTGTCATTGATTGAGTTTTTAGGAGAGAGTAAGAGAAACTGCTCTCTCTACACAGATGTTTCTTCAAACTCTCTTCTACACAACTTGCAGCTGTCATAACAAAACATACACTAAGACCGCCCCCTAGTGGACAAACAATTACATAAGGATCTAAAGTCCTCCAGTCAAAAACAAGAAACGAGGTCCCCAGGTCTACTTGTACCCTCGTACAGATGCATTTCATTGGGGGACAGTTTTCCTTATATAACAATACTCAATTCAGACTGTATACACTTTATACCCTAACCCTAAAACTACCACCAACTATGACTAACTATCAGACTAACTATGATTAAGATTAACAGGGAAAACTTCATGGAATTCTGTATTGTGCTGTGTCTGTGCATCACTCTGACATAACTCTGGGTGCTCATGTGAATTCTCCTTCTTACTTTTTCCTCTCCCAAATGACACACACACGCATGCATGCACACACACACACACGCACACATACGTGTGTCCTCACACTGAAACAAGTGCCTGCCTACAAGCTGTGCTGATGTGAACTCTTGAGCTACAGCAGACATTTTGTATGCATCACTTTTGGTAATTTGTGCATGATTGTGCAATGCCTAACTGTTCCATCTATTGAGTTTTGTGTCCCTCATTTTGATACATTCAAATGTCAAGCACCTCTATTCCGATGCATGCAAAACACAATGTACTGATACATAAACTGGGTGGTTTCTATTAAACTCAGAAGCATTATGGAACTGTGGAGTGTCTTATTGGGGCTATGGTTATATACTCCAGGCTATTGCTTTAAGCACAAGACTCCACCCAAGAATCCACCCCAAAAAATTCACATTAAAACAACAGAATATCTAAAACATATTTCTTCCCAAAAAAGCTCAACCACAGCAGGCAACATTTAGTACAAAATACTGCCCTATTTAAGAAGCCCAACCTGTATTTAAACTTTCTCATTAGGGTACTCACTAGGGACATTAGGCCATTGGTCACTGGGTTAACAGTATTTAAGTGAGCATAGATTCACTTAGCTTGAACATTAAATTTAAAACTCCAGGACACTATTCGCACACATCCGTCTAGCCATTTCTGTCATCTCCCTCACCTTAACAGTTGTTCCGTGGCTTGACTTTGTGTTGTCACAAGAAGGCACTGATCAAAATCAGCCTTTAGGTGTGGCTCAGCAGAAAGAGATGACAATGATAACTCACAGAGAGTGGAAGCCTGGTTATCCTGGTGGTTATTCTGACTGCAAGGGTGCCTCCTTGCTGTTTGCTGGCATGTTCTGTTTGCATGGCGTCACCAGAGAGCAACCCGGGTGGGATTAGCGGCACGCCCATAAGCCCACAGGAAGCCCAGATTATTCTGAGGCTGAGGTAAGGAGTTGGTGGCACGCAGGAATCAAGTCTAGTTCCATGCAGGAGGTCCTGTAGTGTAGCCATGTCATAGATCTCATGTGACCACTGGGACACAGGTTCAAGTCTGTCCTGAGGTCCTGAAACCCACTTTGCATTTTTCTCTCTCTCTCTCCATCTCTTCTTCACTCTCTCTCTCCCTCTTTTCATCTCTCCCTCACACTCTCATTTCCTGTCCACACTTCACTGCCTAGAAAAGAAATGCTAACAACTCCAAATATACAGTCTATATACCTGTGCACTGAAACAATTCAGTCAGAAACAAGCATCAGAACAGTGGCAGACGCTTCTGTCTGCAGGTGAGCAGGTTTCATAAAAAGGCTAATGGAGAGATCCCTGGCTCACACTACCAGCTTTCCCAATGGGAAAAAACTTTTAATAACGTTTACCTGCCCTGGAAAAAATAAAACAAAACTAAAATCTCTTGGGATGGATTCTCCTTCAAACTGGAGAATATACAATGCTTCCTCTACTAAGACAGCCTTTGTCCAAGCCTGCTCACCTGACATTGACAAATATGGGCCATTAACAACATCCAAGGAACAATTTGGCAGACTGGAGTCTACGACCAGTTTAAGACTTTGGAGAATATAAACAATTTGGAATTTGAAAAGGAATGATTTGATCCTCCACATGATTGTTTAGAATTAGTTTCATTATATATATTGTTATAACATATCAAGTCTGTCTCTTTCCAAAGGTCTCGATATGTACACAAAGTACAGCTAAAATGATTGTTGGACAGGTCTAGAGTAAATCAAGCCATATGCCTGTTGTTTGAGGTCACTGTGTTGTTGGTAGTAGGAACATTGAGAACAACTGGTACACTACAGACTAAATTTGCGAACGAGCAGCTAATGCTAACTGATGAGGGCAAGGACCTATTGTCTTTTGAAGTTTTAGTGAGCGACATGTTTGTGGGTAAGTTTGACCCAGATCACAAAACTGCAAAATCCATAGCCTAGCTGTGAACAGCAGGTGTATTTGTTTTTTACATGACAATGTGTGTGAAACTGAATTTAAAGATACCAGTAGTTGCTTATGAAAACATGCTAAAAACTAAAAAAAATTAAGGACATCATATTTCATTGAGGATGAACCATGAATGGGTTAAGAAGGTGACAGGGACTCCCCTGTGTCATGATGGGGGTTTTGTCATGGAACACACAGGCCGGCCAGATTAGGTACATAATGCTTTCTAAGATGATTATATCTATTTCAGGAGGCATTAGCTTCATGTATGGTCCAAAATGCAACTTTTACATGTACAGGTAGCCTGAAAAGCCAGGCTACAACATCAAAATGTATTGTCTGGACATGACCGATACACAGGGCTCAATCCTAGGGGCAGAGTCAACGGTTGTCTTTCAAATGGCCTTTTCAAGAGTTACAACCAATCAGATAATAATCAGATAATAAGAGCAATGTCTCCATCAGATTTTCTAGCAATCGCGAGAACCTCCTGCATTTTGGATGTGCGGCGTGTCATTTAAAATTTCAGTTAACTGCTACTCGCTGTTCCTGAATGGTTGATTTCTACTGCACAAGCACGACGCTCTGGTTAATAGTGTCGTGTTTGACGGATTAATTTGCATAAAGTTGAGCAGAGCCAAACTTCTGACACAACGGGTTAGAGTAGCCACCTTGCCAAGATGCTTTGTGTGACGATTCGCCATGCTTCACTGAAAATGAATGAAAACCTTGACATGTGTTGTACTTGCCGTGACCAGTGGATCTCCACCGTAACTCTTCCAAAGTCGATACCAAAGCCAATTCAAATGACTATTGCTCCTTGGCCACAACCATCTTATTTGTTTTGCACCATCACAGCCCTGTCATCATGCTAAGGCCGCCCAACTATGCTCTACAATGATAGAGCGTTGTAACTGGTCCTACCAAACCTTGGTAGAAGACCTACTGAGTGTGTGGCTAGACATACCAGCCGAGCAAAACTATTTACCCAACCGCTAGGGTACATCAGGATTTCTAAATTACATGTAAAATGTTCTCAAAAACATCAGAAATGCAAGTCCTCACCATTTAGCTGTCAACAGACCTCTGTACTTCTCAATCAGGTGTAGTTGCAGCAGGTTTTAAAATTAAATCCTTAGCAGAAATGTCAACATTTAAATTAAATTTAACACACAGCAAGTTAAATTCATATAGGCCACCATAATATGGTACATATTACAGATTGATGTATGCTACCTGTTCTTGATAGTTGTGATTAAGGAAGCCATTTTTTCTGTTCAGTAGAAACAGCTGAAGCACAACTTCAACTCGCAAAGTACCAACCTGCACTAACATCATTGGCTTGATATTGTTTGTGGCTTACATATATCCCTTGAAAATTTGATGGCACAAGTGGTTATATTGTTTTTTCTGGACCACATCTGGAAGTCACTCCCAAAACAGCTACATTGACTCTTTCCCCCTATCCTACCGAAAGAAATATATTGCTAAGCAAATCAACAGAACTGTAACAGATTTTAGGACAGACAAAGGACATATCACTCAAAAGCAAGTAAACAAAGAAAATGGAACAAAAACAGGTCTATGGCTAATCTGACAGCACAGTTAATAACCACGCCCATCTATCTATTCAAACACAACACACAACCAGATATTTTACCTGCACCACTCACCCTACCAATGAGACAGGCTAAATCATGAAGTTACCTGAATTTAACAAGTGAGGAGACCCTTGGGAACAAGACAAATGTGTGAAGAATATTAATTAAAAGCAAAACCAACATTGTTTGTTAGCATGGAAGCAGAATATTCTCCATGCAGCATGCAGAGACATAGCACTTCATTGGGTCGTCATCCAGACAGCATTAACCTAAATAAGGGCTTGAGCTCATAGCCTCAGTGCTCTTCCATTACACTGGTAGCAGAATGATCATTTCAGACAGACGAGGCAACCCATATGTGAAACAGAGAGCAGGTTTGTAAAAAAAAATAAATAAATAAAATCATTAGGATTTGTTTTGGCAAACAGGACTGAAAGAGGATTTACCTTTCGAAAAATCTTGCTATTGTAATAACAAAATAATCACATATCTGTTTAGTGATCATTTTGTAGGCATGATATTGGAACAAGGGTCAGAGAACGTTCCGGAAGTTATCCCAGCACTGAGAGTATTACACGACACACACACACAAATGCAATGGGTCTAACTTTAAGCTCCATAACATGGTAAATTACTATGGTAATATACAATAGTCAATAGTGATTCATGACCTAATCTGTTATTTACCTTAAGGTGATTGAGCTTCACCAGAAATGTAAAATGCAAACCAGTATGCTCATGCAAATGAAAATTTCAATGTACGAAAACAATGCAGTCTGTTAGGCATCTGATCCAAACAATCCCAGAATCAATATAATAGTTTTTTTTATCATTCCAAGAGACAAAAGCCCTCTAAGGAGGAGCTCACGTGAAGCACATTAAAAATACCAGAAGCACAGGGAAAGATTCCACTGCCAAGTCAGCAAGGTTAAAAATAACTATTTCAGGAAAAAAAGGCTTAAACCTGCAGAAAAGGCACACAGCTAAAAGACAGTGAATCATGAACTGTGCAAATGCAATGAGAAAACAATACATATGATTGTGCAATGAGCAGAACTACATTTCTTTTTCTTTTTGCAAAACAGTATCTGTTTTCTCAAGCTATTACTATGTTATGGTATACGTTTACTTTGTAGTGTGTTGTTACTACTTCCAACAGAGACCTTGCATATATTGCATTAAAGGGGGTTAAACAGAGATTCACACAAGCAAACAAAGAACATACTATCCTCTTACCAAGTAGTGCTTGAAAAAGGCTACTTTTGAAGATGTCCATCACTCTTAAAATGGCAGTTTTAAGCTGTTGCTCCTCTGGCTTTCTAAGTCTGGAGCAGTAATCTTCCAACAAGCCTATGGCTCGAGTTGTATCTGTGGGAGATGAAGCAAGACAAACGATAGTCTACTTTTAGAAATGTTTGGCAGGATATTTGTGTACATTTATCTGAAAATATTCTTACAAATCAACATCAGCTGACCAACATCAACTTTATCTGAATAAAATATACAATATACAATGCTGTAAATACAAAGTGTACTGACATAAAGTATAATAACGTAATTGTTCACTGTTCCAAGGAGCAGTGCTGAACAGTTCATTCATCAGGCATTGCTTGCAACTGTTGCCATAGTAATAACATCTCCTTCAGTGGACAATCACTTTCTCCACTTCAACAACCTTTCAATACACGCACTGACTCACCTCTAGTTATGTCATCTGTGTACTGATGCTTCTTTTATAAATATATAATATATATAAATATGCAACTGAACCAATGACATAAGAGTCACAAGGGTAGAAAAATGTACAACACTGTGTGCAAAACAAACCATGCACAATAGCACAAATAACTTTATCAAGAAACTACATTAATGATGTGTGTGTGTGAGTGTGTAAAGACAATTGATAATCAATAATCTTCAAGCAAGAAATTTTGTACAGACATTACTGAATAACATCAAAATAACACAAAATAACAACAAAAGATATTATTTCTGTATGCTCAGCTTTGTGCACCGTCAAGATAGTCAGGGACAGGCTTAACTGTGACATGATTTCCATGTGGCTTGTGTGTTTACTTCTTTACTCACCTCTTTTTCTTACAGGCATGCTTGTTTTCTTTTGATTCCAGAGTAACTGTGATGTGCCTTACATTAAAATATCCCGTAGGCTACTTCCAGGTTGGACAATGAAAATTGGGCCACTGTAAACATGTGTCAAAGTTTTGGCAAGTTGTAACTGTTGAAGAGGCACTCTTGAAGGCAGTCTGAGAGCCTCAAAACAATGGGCTATCAAGAATCAACCTCCTTACACTAATGCTGACTTTTCATGACTTACTCTCTAGCCTATGTAAACAATCTATTCACGTGTCAAAAACTATCCTTCCTATCCATGAAAGACAGTCAACTTCCAACACGTCCCCAAGTGACTTGACTCACACTCCATCTTCTCCTGGTAAAAGTTTCAGTAGCAGGACAGGTGAACATTTATTCAATATTGAGTCCACAAGGATATACGTGACTTAACCCATTAACTGTGTAAATGAGTAAACTGAGTAAATTTAAGGGTCGCATTAATATCAAGATAACTTGACAGTAGCGCATTACAGAACTTTGCCATTCGCCTCTGTCGCACGCTGACAGCCAAGGCATAAACCCATGACATTACAGAGCTGCGTTTTTTTAAAGCTGACATCGCTTGATAGCTTTGTACAGTTTCTCCATCTTCTGCCACTTTTCCAGTATGACAATGGCGTTGTGTGAGGCATTCAGTTTTCAGGTGTCTTCTTGTCCAAACCTCTCGCTTCTTTAAAACTGCAGTGCAATGGCACAGTTATTATACACAAAAAGCTGTCAGTTACTCCTCTGAATCTCTATATCAGTATGGCAAGCCAGGTAGCTAATTAACACGTCGTTTAACCTTACCTTACCTACTGAATGGATGGACACAGAGTTAACCAAAATATATTCGGCAAGCATCCACTGACCGCTGGTTGTGTTACCGTTACTTAGCAAACTGAGGATAGCCTACTTTCTCCCCTGGGATCAACGTTACCTGAAGCTGTATGACTATGTAGAACCAATTAATTCACTCAAGTTGTTCTTCCTAAAAACCGCCCATTTATACATTCTCACTAATTGCTTTCAATAGACACAAATGCTTATTTACTGCAGACATTTATCCAAGAGCCAAGCATTTTAATGTGTTAACATTCTCATGTCAAATGCATCCCTCCAACATCTGATACCGTATGAATTTGTTAACACAAGCTTCAACTATTAGAGGTTTAACCAAAACACTCTGGTAACCCTTTTCTGGAATATGACAAACTCTTCAACCCTACACACCTCAGACACAACATAGCCGAGATTGCAGACTTACCAAGATAGCTAACTAGTCGGGTGGCTAATTCTAAGCAAGGGACAGAAACGCTAGTCTGTCAGTGCGACGCCTATTGGAAAATACCTGCAAGTTTTCCTGAAAACGCATGGCTTTGCCATCATCGCAACTCTAAGCATGTCGAGCAATTTCTTTGTCAGCAGCAGGTCTCTAAACTCCTGTTAGTAAAAAGTTGTTTATTTTGTTTAGGTTCCTCCACTGTATCTAATTCAACGGCTTCAGGGCATCCCTTTACCGTGCATGGTCAGAAGCTGTCCAGGCAACCAAGCGAAGGCAGCATGCGGCGGCGGCGGCAGCAGCAGCAGCAGCACCACCACCACCAGATTCGCCTTAGCAACGAGACGGCTGATTACTAGCTACACAAGGTGATTGAAAGGTCCTCGGTCCAATTGGAAGCGAATATTTTTTTCTGCATATACACGGGTGAACCAATCAGCAACTTGAAGCTTAAGCCGAAAGACGTTATCACACACGTGGTAAGGACATGGCTGCGCCCGGATTGTGCAGGATATTGGACTATGAGCGAATCATATTTGGTAGGTTATAGAGGGAAAATCAGAGATTAATAACGAAAAAGGACTTATATACGTTAAGTGATGTCGGTAAATCGACGCTAGTCAAGTGGCAAATGGTGTCGGTTCGTCAACAACATCTACTGCGATTCAATTCTGTTTATGCTGCAAGACAGTGGGCTAATATAGCGCACCTTGGCTAAGTTCACTTTGGGGATACGGACAGCGCAACGATGTCAGATGAACAGCCAGTGATCTCACAAACTATACCAAAAAACACATTTTTAGAACTGCTCTTGAAGAAGTTTGACAAGCTTACGGACAATGACAGGTATGTATTTCCGTTTAGTTTGAGACTAGTTTTGACAGTGACACTGTATGTCAGTAAGAATATTTCTTTCTGCCCTTACAGAAAACTGTTTTCATATGGACCCCTGTATTTAGGGGGAAACGCTGGCTTTGCTGGAATGATAGCAAACAGTTTCTTTCGACGTGCACTCAATGTCACACAAGGGCGCATAGCGTCCAGTCTTCCCATGGTTACGTTACCCTTTCTGACCACCGTGGCACTGTACAACGCAACTGTTTCAAACCCCTTACTTTTGGGTAGGTTCTCACCATGTCAAACCACGCCCCTTACAGCAGTTGACGAGAAACAATATCTTACAATTTTATTTACCATTTATATCACACAGGGGATCTCAACTGCCCAACGTGTGCTGTGACCAGAGGCGCCTTGGTTGGAGTGGTGGGTGGTGGCGTCTACCCTCTCCTTCTGGCCCTACCAGTTAATGCAGGGCTTGCAGCCAGGTGCGAGTCATTTTCTTGTTTACCCATGCATCAGCACAAATGTCAGTTTAATTGATTGCCTATGTGCAGTCTGACTAGGTGCGCAGGTATTATGCTCGTTATGACTCCTTTGATTGATTGAATGGGCACAAATTATTGCTTAATGTATGTGCAATGTGCGTTTCAGGTATAACACAGCACCAATGCCAGAGAAGGGAAATGTCGTGCGTTTTTGGATGAACGTCTGTCGCCCTGTAGCGAGAAAAATGGCCTTCGTGTTTGTGTTGCAAGGCGTCTTCGGGACCTACCTGGCCTCCAAGCATTTCGACATTTATCTTAAGTTGTTAAAACTTGTCGACATTGATCACGAAGACCTCCACGATTAGGTTGATTTTGTACAGAAATTAAACGTTACTTTTTAATATGCACGTGTTTATGTAGTTTTTCATTCCTACATACATCTAACATGAGGGAAACCAAAAGTAACCAAATATACTTGTATAACCCTCGTCTCGGTTTATCAACCGTCTGTGATATCAATGTAAACGCAGCTCTGCATAAAATCCTGAAGTGACTTCTAAGGTTGCCAACTTCAACCCCAAATGACGAACACCGTTTTCCAGGTGCGACAATTCGGGACGATTGGCAACCCTACTCAACGCTTGTATTAATAGAAGCCTTGCAATATTTTTTAATGATCCCCATGCAGCTTAATGTTCCAAATCCCCAAGCTCACTCATCAGTAGATTAATTTAAAGATTTTGAAAATATGTTACCAATCCTGTGTTGAACAGGATCAACATGGGACTCCTGCGTATGGGAACTCTGTATTTGACAAATTCTTGCAACAGCGCATCACATTTATAAATAGGCCTACTTGTCTGTTATGCGTCCCTACTGAATACTGTTAAATGTAGTCTTCAATGCTTTATAACTGGAATACATAATCATTCAACAGAGCATGGAAATTCCAATCAGTACAGCAGGAAATGGAGAGAGAGCAGAAAGCAATACTAGACAAAAATCTTAACCTGAATTTAAAACACCATCTGTTAATTCAGTGTCCAGTTACGTGAGCTCCCATACATGTTAAGCACTCGTTTGCTGCATTTCCTTCATGTTCCCATCATGTTAACTAGGAGGCATTCCAGGTGACAATTTCATGAGGCTGGGGATGCTTTCAACAGGGGTTAGATTCTTCAAATAAGCATTTTTACCTTCTTAATCACTTTACACACAAATCAATTTTAAAAGGTATTCTAGAATCTAGAATGACAAATAGCAGCCAAGAAGTGCAAAATAAGGTGGTATCTCTTTCAGGACTGTCCCATGCATCCAAGTCTAATCAGAACAGTGAGTTGCTCTGAAGAGTTTAAAATATAAATACTTTCTGCCTTGTGCACACCTTCACTGTAACTTGTATAGGTATGTACTACACAACCTCAACATAAAAATGAAGAAATTCTTGAAGGCGCAGCTTTTCTGAGAGTATCTCTTGACTTAAAATGTCTAACTACTTGCACTTACAATACACCCCACTCTCTCTACTGCACTTTTATCACACCACTGTACTTTCATCTCCTGCCAATTTCCTGATAGAAAGTTGCACTCTTAATAAGGTTTTTAATTGTGTTGTAGTTTGTATGTTAATCCTCTTTCTTTAAGTCACATTGGATAAAAGCATATGCTAAATGCATAGTTCTGTTACTCCAAATGTTTGTGCAGAACTATGACCTGAAGTATTGAATCTTGTTTCACTTTTACAGACATTAGGGACAAATTCAAAATTAATCTGTATTTCACACTAAAAGTTCATTTGACCTGGATAAATTTAAACCATATTAAGTCTCCAAATGTCACTCAACGTCTAGTTTTACCACCCTTGTGTTTCTTTGATGAAGGAAAGGGAAAGAGCTTAACCAGCAGAAATAGCTTGCTGTTTGAGGAGAGAAAGAGAAATGCATCAGTTTTACACATTTACAAATTGTGAAATTACATAAAAAACAGATGGCAGAAATACTGAAAATTACATTTATTTTCAAACAAAATCATTCTTTAAACATAATTCTTTGTTCCCAGAACAGATATTTACAATTCAGACATGCCACGAAGCTCTGAAACCTACTGGATATCTAGAAATGTCCAGATACCGCTTCACATGTTACTATGAAGGCTGCCTATCCAAGAAATACAAACTGTTACATTCTATGGTCAGATTATAAAAATATCTGAATGGATGATAGGCCATGTTCATTGGTATCATTGTTGATGATTGTTGGTGTTGATGTTGCACAATGTCAACATATCTGCCATATTGTCATCACATTCACAAACTATGATCACTGCTCATCAAGTATGTCTGTGTGTAATGGATAACCACAAAGATGGAACTTACACCTGATTACATACTACCTTTAACATATAGGCCAAGATGGCTGCAGCTGGTCCCGTTTCTTCAGCTTCTCACAGCATATCCACTTTAGCATAAAGGGAAAATAAAATCGCCAAATGAAAACAGTCCTCATACAAAAAAGTGATGTTTCAGCAAAAGGGGTTTGCTTACCAAGATTATTTTCTATATTTTAATTTTATACTTTTTCACGTCATAAACTTGACGATTAGATAAGAAAAGTCTTTTGTGAAACATCACTTAGATTATCTTCATGCTAACATGTTTGCTGACTACTTAGTTCACAGCAGCACGCATACATACATACATACATAAATATATACAGGAAAATGAACCCAGATCCAAATTTGCAAATAGCAAATTAAAAAAAATTATAGAACTCAGAAATGAACAAAAACAGGCTAGTGCTGCATTTCATTTAAGTCAAAATAGTTTCTATCCTTTGACTAATGAGCTTCTGCATCTCTGAAGGAAGGAGTGGGGAACGTACATCGGTTTGTGCCGTCCTCTTACATCTTGACTGCAATCACGGCGCCAAGAAATCCCCTCATCTTGGGTAGCAGGCAACCACCTAGGAGAAAACTGTCAACAGGTTTAGCAGTAACTTGCATTTAAAGCAATACATTTTTGTCAAATTTCAAAAACATGCCATTGGTGAGTGCACACACAATAAGCATTTTTTTCCATTTCTTATGTCCCCGCATTGTGCACGTAATCATCTACTGAGTCCCGCCTTATGATCGCTAGAAAGATATAGATTGTACTTGACCCTACATTTTAAGTGTTGCACTTGCACTCTCTGCACATTTAGTGCAGAATTCCACTGAGACATGGTCCTTGTCCACATGCAAACAGACACCACCAGATGTTTCTCCCTCTTCTGTCTTCACCCTCTTTTTGGGTATAGCATAGTCGTGGTCATTCTTCTCTGAACCCTGGAAAAGTGAAGTAGAAAATTTCATGCCGTTCACACCGCTCAATCTAGATAACAGTTGGCCTAACATGCTGTCGTTGGCCAATACGGCTCTCAGATACCTAGTCTCATTTTCCAACTCTTCCACTCGGTTTTTCAAGTGTCCATTTTCCTGTTTGAGGAGCTGGTTTTCTGTTGTCAGCGAACTGACTTTCTTTTCTAGGCCACAGACATATTCTTTTTTCTTCAGACGATTAATTCGAGCTGCAATTGCATTCTTGTTTGTGCCACGACTTGAGACCTCCAATGCAGCTTGGTCAGGTGACTTTCTCTTTGAGGTCTGCACAGACCCAGCCACTGAAAAGGGTTGATCTGTGGAGCTGTTATCTTTTAGCTCACCAAATGGGCCGAGGTCTTCAAGAGAAGGGAGTGTGTCCCTATCAAGCATCCAGCTGAAATCTTCCAAGCCAAACAACTCCAGGTCCTCACTCACGGGAGAACTGCTGCTCTCAAATGAAATGTCTGTGTTACCACCTTCCTCAAATGGCAGTGTTTTTTCCACATCAGACACATCAGGCTTGTGCAGCTGTACACCTACGGTAGAATAAGAGCTGTCTGAGGACCTGCATCTCTTCCTGGTCATCATTTTCATCTTTATCAAGGCCTTCCTTCACAGACCACTTCAAGTGTTAGTAGCAGTGATCTACAAAGAAAAATGGGAGACAAATGATTAGGGATCATGAGACATGAGTCACAAAGGTCCATGACCATTACTACCCATCAGAATTCCAACAAACTAATAAACACTTTCTGTTTTTGCAATAGCTTACTAAGAAATCACCATAACTGCCTCTTTAAAACACAAAAATCATGATTACTCTTCTGCCACGTAGCCTACAGCCAAACATTACAAATACGATTTTTAAACGTAAAGGTAAAATGTTGAATTATGAAACGTTGGCGTTGGAATTTAGTCGACAGACGAGTCATTATGTAACATTGGGATAGAATTGCTAGCTGATAAATGTAAAAACACGGGGAATTAGATAATATTTTGCACAATCAGACAGGAGGAAAAGATAACTCAAACTGTCTTTCCAAATACATTCTGTACTAGGTAGTATAATGTGCAATTTAACTTCTACCATATAAGTGTCTCTGTTTATATACTATAGATACAGGTCAATTATTGCGCGCGCTCCGATATTGCCAACGCTAGCTATCGCCGTGTAAGCTAAAGACCTCCGGTTACACTTCCCAATGACATTGGCGTTTCTAGCAGCTAATTAAAACTTATTTGCCAGATTGATATCAATTCAATACAGTTTCATGAAATTTTGCTGCCCAATTCTAATACTAGCTATTCTTGTGTTCAGTTAACGTCAGAATATATACGCTCTCTTTGCTAACGCTAGCTAGTTATCGCAGAGTTATTCTGTCCGTCGAAGAACAAGGCATTTCTTATAAATGATCCAAAGTTAACTTACCAAAAAGGAAATCGTGTGTCCTAAAACGACATTCCCTGTACAAGACAAGTTTTACAAAGAAATATGTATATTTTTATACTGAACAGACACGGTTCGGCTCCAGACAAAACAATAGCTGACTCATGGAACTTTCCCAGCACGAACGTAGATTATACGACAGAACAAAATGGCGTACACCTAAACGCTCGTGGATTTTTTTACATCTGCCACCCACAGGCGCGGAGGAAAAATGGACAGAAATAATGTGATGTTTATGTTACGGTGTGATTACGCTAATCTCACTATATGTGGCTATGTCTCGTGTTGAGCCTATTTTAAACAGAATAATGTAAGCTTAATTGATAGCAAATGTAAGGTAGCAGTTTTTAGTCCAGTATTTCTTTTCTCCAAAAATGTGTGTTCTCAGCTAACAGGCCTTAGGCTATAGAAAAGCACATGGACGAACAGATCCAAAGCTTGGTTTATTTCTTACTCTCTTTAAATTTTGTACAATAATATATTTGGAAAATATACACTTTTGTGAATATTACAATAAAATACTTTTTTACTTTTAAAATTTTTTTTCAACATATCATTTGAAACCTGTGTCGGAGGTGCCTTCAAATCTCATGAAATCTTCTCATTTATATGTTCTGCAGTCCTCTTTTATACAAAAATGACGTTTTAAATGCACATATTTTGTCTAAATAAGTGAAAATACACTCATTCTCTTCCCACACTGTTCAAACATAAAAGTATAGGCCTAAATTAATGTAACTTTATCTTGCTATGCTTCTTGCCATCATTAACATTCTCAGAGGTAATACATCTTCCACCCATTCACCCGGAGACATCATCATTCGGTTCCACAATGTTGCTTCATCAGCAGTGGAGTCCATCCAGTAAACTTCAGAGCCATAACTTTTACCTTTACAAGGACATGTAAGGCATACATTAGAGATCAAAATATTTTTTCTTAGCCTACTACATCAGTGCAGCACAAGCTGTGGATGAATCATAAAACTCACAAAACTCCCAATTCTGCTAAGGCTGAACAAAATGTAACTAGGCACTCAAATTTGAATATATTTCTCAGTAATGCAAAAAACAGACTCTCACCAGTTCCAGGGCCAAGCCTTAGACCACCTAAGAAATGATTATTAAGCCTGTCATGGTCCCACACAGTTAGCTCCACACAGGCCTCTTGAAGGTCCTCAGGTTTGAAGCCATCATAAACCATAGTGTGATTAAACACTGGATCAGCTGTTTTCTTTGCCACTCTTGTCTTCTGACGGTTTTTCCTGCTTGTATCAGGGAGCACTGTGCTGAAACACATATTGACACATCAGATATCCTGGTGAGATAAAAGTTCAACATGAGAGGAGAAGTCCTCAGAAGCCAGCCACAAAACATTGTTTTGCTATTGCAAATAAAAATAGTTATGGGTGCTATGTAAAGCCTATGCCATGCACAATGACCATTTCAATTTAAAACTAATTTTGATACAATCAAGGTAAAACGCTTTTGATACATACCACTTAACAAAAGGATCAATGATTACACCTCTTACAACAGGTAGGCTCTTGCATTCTCTCACCCAGATCTGCACTTCTCCTGCCTTGGAAGCTCGCTTGCCTGTGAATCAAGAAACAGGAAACACATATGCTACCTCCTGAGGGCACTGATTCTGGAGAGCACAACACATAAAAGAAACTATTCACTAGAGTCATGACATCACATGTCAGCGTAAGGCACAACAAGCAATGAATTCTGAATTCAATGCAAATGACCTAAGTAAGTAAATTTAATTTGTATAGCACATTTACAGCCAAAGTGCTTTAACACCAGTACTGACTAAGTACTGAGTAAAAACAACAAGACAAACAATAAACAATTAATTAATTTAATAGTATAATTAACAACAACAGTTAATAACAGTTATAAACCTCATGATAGATGCAAGCATGTATACAGTACATCAGAGGAGATGTTTTGCTTGATTGGTCACTTACTCTGTGTAACTTGTGGAAGGAAACGCAAAGCTACTCTCATTTCACCTCTCTGGTCAGTTGTCTTTGGGCGAGTGACAACCTGCAGAAGTTACAAATAACAACAAATAAGTTACTGGTTATATGATCATGCATTTCTTATTCCTAATTTTGTTACACAGGCCATGTTGCATCGGCATCTCGGCAACTTAACATCCATTTTACCCGTGGTCTCAGCAAGTAATCCTTCATCTGAGTGTCAGAGATGTTCCACATCCTCAAATCAACATCCACCTCGCCGAGGAAGCTGTTTCTTCCAAAGTTGTCATTGTGCCATACAGAGAGGTTCAATGTAGCACTTCTCAGTGTGTCAAGGGAAATCTTGTACTAAGAGGGAAGAACAATTAAAATTAACATAGCTTTTCTCCAATTAATATTTCTCTGATTACAACTGTATGTTACATAATATATAATAGAGTATGTTGAAGACTATATGTTTCTCATACCCTTAGGATTTCATTGAAGGTAGGATTCAATGTCTTCTTTTTTACACTTGTTTTCCTCTTTCCCAACTTTGCTTTATCAGGTAAAAGGTAGCACTTAACATACCTACATTTGAAAGGACAAGATCAGACTATTTGCCATTTTTCATTCATATTAGCAAAAACAAGCTTCATCTTTGGCAATATGACATTCATCTAACAATGTTATGAGTAAGAAACAAACTTAAAAAAAAAAGATACTATACGATAACAATAAATGGAGGGATATGATCCCTATAGTTTTGCACAGCTAAAGTGAAAAAAAGGCAACAACCTTTAGACTTTGGACTTCATCAAATCAAATGTGCTTACTATGAAATAATTCTAATTAAGATTACACAGCTCAGCAGTACTTACGGATCAGAACGGTTTTTTTTTGGCTCTCCCACTGCCAGATCTCGGCACTGGACAACAAAGATGTGAAACTCCCCCAACTTCTCCACATAATTCATGGCAAATTGTATGGTCCCCTTTACGTCAACATTGCCAATGTCCCCACTGCAGATACTCATGACGCTACCACTGACCTTACAAAACCACACAACACATGTGCTTAGATTTTTATCTTAGGCTTCATCTACAAGCTCAAAATGCATGTACATTATGGTCAGTACTGGAGTATTTTTGTCAAAATATATCAGTTAATTTGACTCTATAGATTTAGCCAGTGTTAGGAAAGTGAGTCTGGTGATGACATACAGAAGACGACATTGACGCCATGCCAGAACTGAAGCTATGGTTAGTGTGTGAGCTCCTCTTTTGTGGTCTGTGTAGTGAGTAAAAGCTGCTCTCTGAGGTGCAGTCACTGCCTTTGTCATCACTCTGTGAGGTAGCATAAAAACACAAAATTCAGGCCATTCAAAAATCTTACAATTGCTTCAATGCAAAAGCACTGTAGATTTTGTGCATGGTTAATAAGTCATATTACAAGTTACAATTACGTTGCGTCTAGTAAGATTTGCAATTGCTTCAATGCAAAGGCACTGTAGATTTTGTGCATGGTTAATAAGTCATATTACAAGTTACAATTACGTTGCGTCTAGTAAGATTTGCATGCATGTTATTAAAAAATGGTGAAAATTATCTTGGAATCAGGCCAATTGATTATGTGCTGTTACTAGACAATTTGTGAGAAGTATGTGATAGAATGCTGTTATCTACAAATGTAGATAATGTAGAGCATGTTATGGAATCATTCTACAGAGTGACTAGAGAGGTAAATTATTCCAAGTGCTATCAAAATTTGGAGATTAAAAATAAGATCCAACAACAAACTGTTCTTAATATGAAGTGTGGCCTGGTGAGCCACAGACACATTCCCTCCCGAGAGAACAAAATAAAGATAGCCTATATGCTATTGTATTTGACGCTAAACCCTTTGCTACCTCTTGCTGTAGAAATGCAGGAACTGATGCACTCATCCTCTTCATTTGTTCTGGGTCTGGGGGAGAGCTAGGCGAGGAAGGGACCACAGACACTAGTGCAAAGGAAAAAACAATATACAGAAATTGGACACCATCTCTAGCCCATTTTATAGGGTAGTAGGCTTGCTAGATTTTATCACATCTGATAGTACACATCTTGCAATGGTTGCTTGATAGTTGCGTGATTATTAAATACTTAGATAATATACTTTACAAGAATCCAGCAATGACAGGTTCCAGCTATCGTCTATGTGTGAGAGAGCAGATTTTTGGTCAGCCAGTAACCGCCATTAATGTATTTCAGAGTTGTTAAGGCCAAAGTAGTAACAGTTAATGTGGCCATACTGGTGATATCAGTTATCACTATCAAGAATACTGTGCAGGCCTTTTCTTTGCCTGATATGCTGTCACACTCCCACACTACCTTGTGACTGTTTTGTAATTAAGGGAAGGATAATGTAATTAAAAGAATCTACCATCATCCACACTAAGCATTAGATCACTCCTCTGGTCAGTCCTCATTCTTTCCTCTCCTGGTGGAAGATAAAGACAAAGCATATTCAACCAAAAAGAAAGTGTATGTATGTATGTAGTGTATGTCACAAATGTTAGTGATTTTTTCCAGAACACATACGGGCTGGCATTGTTGTAATGTCCTCCAAGCTTTTCGATAAAGACATGGGCCTCGAAGCTCTTTTCAAAATGGTCCGAAGTGGGCTTGTATCCGGGCTATTATCTAACAAAGACCACAAATAATCAAAAATAAAAATAATGATGTAATAACATAAAGAAAGATGTTTACATGATGGTTGAGTTTTTGATTCAATGAAGGCTATACTATCACAACTACCAAGAATTTGAAATTGTACAGCATTATGGTAAAAAGTCAATCACTAGTATTGATAGTAATCAATATACAAAACATAATCAATACATGGTCTATTTCAGATGCTTTTGCCATCACAAGGATTCAGGATCATATATCAGGTATGCACTGATTTTCATAAGTATTAAATCAGATTAAAACAAATAATCACCCTGCTACACTCAAAATTATGATGCTACAGGTGAAACCACTTCGGAGATTCCTACATATTTACTTCCTTTGTATTTACCTTAATATGATTAGGGAACAATTGTTTGATTTAATCAGTAGGTAATCAGTGTGAGTAAAACTGGATTGGCATGCCTGTGTATTCTCTACTAAATAGAAGTCGGCGCTCACAGGCTGAACTTGCCCAAGAGTAAGACCATGGTTCAGGTGTACTGCTCCTGGAAGAGCCAAGATCCACTGAGCTCTGATGGGAGAGGTGGGATGGGGAGCTCTCGCTACTAACTCGACCCATGACTTCCTCTCTGGAGATATCCTCTGTCATGTATCTGAAATTCTTTTCTGATGTATCAAGGATCACTGGGACGTGACGCTCTGGAATGCCAGTGCCATGTCGGCACTCCAGAGAAGCTACAGACCTTGCAGTCTGGGAATTTACTTCTGAGTCCTTTGTCACTCTAAAGGTACTTCCAATGGTGTGGCCACTTACAGTCCTGACATGGGGTGAAGGGGACTTATGTTGCTTTACTACTCCAGCGTCTTCAGGGAACACTTGTCGAGGACTGTTCTGAACTTGAATGTCACTTGAGCTGGTTCGGCTTGTTTGTTTACTTGCAGACTTTGTCTGAGGCTGAGCTTGCTCATCAGTGCATGTTGCTGGTAGTCTCTCTTCAGATGATCCTCTCTTAGTTTGATACTGGGCTATCTTTTGGATGTCCGTTCCTTTAGACAGCTTGGGCTGCATCCTTTCAGGAGAAGGTTTTGAATGTTTTCTGTAAGTAGTTGACTGGTCCTCTGATGTGCTTCCATCTGATCTCTCAGCACCAATATCAATGGCATAGGTTTTCAGTGGAGAGCTGTCGAGCCTCATTTTGTATGATGATCGTCGAGGAATCTTTGACTGGCCTTTTGGACTATGGGCTACTGCTTGGCCTTTTTGTTGGCTATTCACTGTGGATTTGTCTGTCTTCCAATTTTCCACTGGATCTGCTTTACTTGCACTTTTCCGTTGGATTCTGGGGGTTGATTTGCCTCTATTCAAATTAAGAATTTGGTTCGAGTTTGAGGAGCATAATGATTTTGTCTTGGTTAAAGGTGACGGTTTCTTGGTATGTTGGAGTGTACCAGTTTGTTTAAGGGAGTCTCCCATCCACTCAGATTGTGGTTTGTTTTCTGCCACAGTCTCTCTATCCTTCACAGACAGTATGGTGTAGGTGCTATTCTCCCTATTCAGAGAAGTCATCGGTTCCTCTCGGTCTTGATGCGAGTCTGTGACTACTGTTGTTTGAATGCCTGGGGTTAGGAGCCTTTCTGCAGAGTCTCCCGCAGATGCCATTTCACCTTGTTCTGCTTGCCAATCAGAAGTCCCCATTTCTTTTGTGACACCAAGATTATATTTCATTTTCTCTTCCTCCCAAAGAGCTTTAAGATTTTTGATAAGGATGGCCTTACCTTCCTGTAGACTTAAAGACAATTTTAAAGGTGGGATGTAAGCTCTTGTGTCTAGTAATGGAAGATACATGGGAACTTTATTTTCTTGATGAGCATCAACACTGTCAGTTCCCTGTGATGAACCTCCTAGTTTTTCACTCTTCATTGAACTAATACTATAATTTGTGGAGGTTCCTCTCTCATCGGTCGGCTTAATAGAAATATCAGATTTTCCATGCTCAAAGCTTATGTACTTCTCTTTTTTATGAATGTCTAAACTCTGTGAATTGTTCATATTGACTGTGTTGTGGTCAAAATGGGAAGGTCTGCCTTCCTCGTCCTGTTTAAGAACTTTGGACGATTTATCAATTTGGATGCACGTTTCTGCATCAGCTTCTTCCCTGGTTAGAATATTAGGTTGCCTATCTGCTCTTTCCTTGAAAAACTTGTTGGCTATTGCAAATGATTCTTTTTGGTCGCAATTCTCTTTCATGTTACACAGAGTTCTCTGACTGGTTGAGTGAACAACAGAAATACCTATTCCCTCATGTACGTTCCTCATCTCCTCCAGAGGCAAGAGTGCTCGTTCTTCATCCAACATCCATGGAACATCTTGGCATGCAGCCTCCTTATTCTCATCAGGGTAAGATGCTTCATCTTCAGCTGATGTGGCAGCTTTAGAGCAACCTTCTTTCACTTCTGCTCTTGAGAAAAGTGCTAAAATGGCTCTCCTTGGCTTTGGAGAAGGCTTTGGCATGCTCTTGCCTTCAGATGAATTGGACTCCTCCGATGACCTAATCTCTAAGCCAGTGGTGTATTCATGGTCTTTGCTTCCATCTTCCATGTCAAGTCTCTTTTCAAACCAACCAGAGCAACCTGAGCTTTGGCTGAACCAGTCAAGTACCTTAGCAATGGAGTGACCCTCTTCCTCGGTTAGCTTAGGGGTTGGGCTCCCAGGCCACCGCTCTTTGGTCTTACCTGTCTTTGGCACAATGGTATGGAGACTGGACACCTCACTTGCAGGGGGCTCAGTGACACAACTATGCACACCTGTGAAAAGGAGAGGTAATATGACAATGTAAGTTATTTTATTATAAACAGTGATAAGTTCATACTACAAACATTATGTTGTATAACACAAAAAGTTATAGAAATGTTTGTTGCCATAGAGAGAATAATAATAAGTTAATATAGCATGTCCCTTGCAGTCCCAAGTCACTAATCACCATTAACAAACATGTCAGTAGAGATACATGCATAGATATGCACATGTATCCATGCAGCATGCATACAGAAGTTAGAGAGTTAGTGAGAAAGGCAAACCACAGAAAAAAATCACCATTGATCTAGGTATCTGTGAAGGTTAATTTACATTAATGAACAAAGAACTACAACAATCATGGAGATCAAGTTGCAATTTAAGAGTATCGGAAGTATCAGACTGATTGATTGATTATTGACTGGCTTGATGATTGATGATTGTCCATCTCTATAAGGGAGTATATCCAAAGGTGCCTTACCAGTAGACCAAAGGGCTTCACCTTCCTTAGAGTCTTTTTGAAGATAACCCTCAGTGCTGTTCTGCAACTCACCTGTCTTCCCCTCTTCATGATTTACCACTTTACAGGCCCATAAGTTAGAATCTTGAGGAGAGGAACTGGAACTGATAGAAAGTTCTGGTGTAATCTTCTCCAAAGTCTTTGAGAAAAATGGACTATCACATTCCTCTCGAGAGCCACTGAGGCCTTTGCTGCTAACATCATCACCGTTACTACTACTGATGCTTGTGTCTGACTTGTCCCTCTGGCCCTCCTCATCATCTGAAAAAGCAACACTGTCATGATCAAGGAGGCCATGTTCTCCCAGCTCTCGGCCGTTCTGTAGCGCCGGGTTCCTGCCCCTGTCAATGCCCGAGAAGCGGACATGTTTCCTGTCCAGCCAGCTCCCCAAGGCAGATCCAGAGCTGTATGAGTCTGGATGCTCGATGGGGCTCAGTGGTTCAGCCCTCTGGGGTGACTGGGGTGGCAAGGAGTCACTGGAGCTGCTGCAACTGCTGCTGATGGAGTTATACTTCAGGATTCCTCGGGGAACCAGAATAACACCCTGTTTACAGGAAGGTCCATTTCTGTCTACAGATGAGTCCTGGGAGACGTGCAAAATTCGTTTTCTTGACACAAGCTTATTGGTATTCAGTGTGGCTTGTGATTGTTGAGAACTTTCTGAGGTTTGATTAGTGTGTGTGACTATGGGGCTCTCATAAGATGGAAGTAACTCTGAAAAAAGACAACAGTGATGGGGGACAACATGGTATGGACACAAAGCAGAGACAAAACACCTAGGAGAGGTGGATAAATCAAAACTGATTTTGAGAGGAGAGACAGGATTCATATGTCAGTAAGGGTCATATGTGATGACAACATCAGGATATATTAATGTAGTTAATGCAGTTAGGCAAAAGATGAGATGAAGAAACTGTACAAAAATCCTTTTTATTATTAACAAATCCCCCCCTCCCCAAGACATGGGATCAACTTTTAAAAACAAAAATATATGGGTATTTTTAGTGCTCACATTCCGTTAATCTATGGGAAGTACAGACTAGTCATGCATGGCAGCTTACTGCCTTAGTCCAGGAGTACATGCCTTTCAGTGTAATCCATTCCCAGCTATGCACTCATATTTGCATACCATTACACTGTTCAGAGAAAATCCCTGTAGGCTTACTACTCAGCACTCATTAGCTCAATCTATCATTGTATAAGCAAACCCATGATGCAAAATGTGCCACCATGGAATTCTATACTGACACTTTGTCCAACATGTTAATAGAAAATATGAATATAAAGAATTCTGTCTTGTGAACGTAGATGATTTAACACATTTGACCCGACTAAGTTATTACCAAGAGTCACAAGAAAGAGAAATTAAGCATGAGGTAGGTGCATGCAAAGTCCAACATGCAAAGCTTTCAACAGCATGTTCATGCAAACAGATATTACAGACTCCATTGCCAAATCCAGTGGCATGCTGACACAGGCCTTTAAATGGGATCAGTTTGGACTCACTTATGTATGCAAGGAGAATACTTTGTTTCAAGTTCCCAATAGCAACACAAGAACTCCAACAGAAACATAAGAAAGGGTTTAGAATCATATGATTAGCAATTTGTACTATTAGCTTGCATGACATCCTTTGCCAATGTCAATGGAGGAAAAAAACATTTCCTTATTTTACAGAAAGCGTCAAAGATAAATATCTATGGTATTCTTTTACTTCAGTGGTCTATGTTTGTATGATATGCATCATGTTTAAATGTTTCATTGTAGATGTCTTACCCCCTGCTAGTGCTTTAACTGCTTGTGTTGTGCCATTCGACACCTGTTGGCTCTCTCCATCAGAAGAAGCTGGGGTGGTGGGCTTATTGTTGAATGGATTTACCCTTTGCTGCAAAAAAAATAAATAAAATTTAACCACAAAACAAGAGTATTAAGAGCTGGTAATACACTGAGGTGACAGTTAACAGACAGCTAGGGAAGTCGATCATAGCATTTCTTTTCACACATGGAGTATAAATGGTTTTCTAAAAGTTATTACATCATACCTTGATTTGGGGCTGAACAGACGCTTTCAACACATCAAGCTGACTTTCTGGTGAACCTTTGTATTCCCTGCTGAAACAAACCATGGGATGCTGCATGTTATCAGTGTGATTTAAACTACAACAATAGCGACAAAGCAAGCGTTATACAGCAAGTAAGTAAGTTTTAAGGCTGTCAGTTAATGTAATTGTTTTGAATAGTTAAAAAAGTAAATGTTTATGATCCATTACAATCTTTTGTTTTAAAAAATGAATAATAGGAAAATGTTGATTTGTGTTTGAGCTTAATTCCTTTTGCTGTGAAAGAGGAAAACAAGAACATGTGAGAGTTGAACCCAGAAGATTAGAGAACACATGAGGCCTGAGTCTCCTCTGCTTGTCTGGCAGCAGGCAGGCACTGATCCTGCTCTCACGGGAAAGGGTTTCCCCCAGCAGTCTGCTGACCCCTTCTATACACTGCAACCACTCAGGCCATTTCTTCACATGATGACAGGAGTTGGCCTTAACTGGCATTACACTCTAAACATTAATCATGTTTTGATTGATATTGCTAGATATTATTTAGCAGACACCCATGTATAGAGCCTAAGACTTGCTATTTCTATGTACAATCTTGGCGCTTTGCTAATTGAGGTAATGGACGGATGTAGAGCTTTTTTTTTGGAAGAGGAAATGGGTTGGTACAACACATTCCCTAATCAAATTCAGAGACATTCCAAACATTTCCAAGGAAGAACCCCAGTCAGAGAAATTTCAGATGTAATTTAGTGTTGATTTAATATAAACATATAAGATATCATTTAACTTTGTTATTGAGACAATAAGATTTTAATCAAAATACTACTTTTTAATGTTAATATTTTGTGTTTTCAACACAAAGACGCTACAAGGCGTCTTTAATCATTCTATCTGTCAAATACCAAAACAATTTCTTTTGAAGATGACAGGTAGCAAAAACTCTCATGAAATAAATACGACTCAGACTTGAGACAATATAGAGGCATTCAGGACACAGTCAAAGGTCTGTATCAGTCTGTATCAGCACTGTGTATCTTCTTCTGGCTTCAGTAACATATTATATATATATATATATATATATATATATATATATATATATATATATATATATATATATATATATATATATATATATATATATATATATATATATACCTATGGAAGATGTGAACAAATGTACTCTAAACTCTAAATTCATAAAATGAGACAGAGAAGGCTTTTGAGTATTCATCTTCTAAGTTAATCCAGAGTAACATCTTAATGTTAGACTGGATTTCACTGGTATATACTTTTGACAACACACATTTATGTTGTGATGAAAAGGTGCAGCCAAAAATGAGATTCAGGCAATAATGTTTTAAGTGAAATTAGTTCATGATTTTTTAGACACACTGCACATGTGCAGGGTGATTTACAAACCTGTAATTACCTCAAAGTTTTGGGTAGTGCCTGTGGTTCATCAATGAGACCAGAAAGCTCAGGAGGGATAAAGACGTTGTGATTTCCACTGTTCATAAAACTGGGTTTCTCAGCCCACATCTTAGAGAGCTCAACTGCAAGTATGAACATTTTTACTCAGGTCAAACAGCAATACCAAGTAACACACATATTATAGAGCCAAAACACATGTAACATGTAACACACTAGTTCTTATGAGATGTCCAAAACACAAATGAGACTCAGAGAGTAATGTTCACTCACATACTGTCACAGGTTTTCTTTGCCTGATGGAGGCCCGGATGATATCTGATCCATGGATTCGGTCCCTGTGCCTCTGTGACTTTGTCTCATAAAACCACTCACCAGTCATGTATTTCAGTTTATTCTTGTCACACATTGTCTTCTGCAAATCTCTAAGACAGTAAAGGATGATGCAAAACATTAAGTTGCATCTATAGAGAAGCTATTTTTTCCATCATTCCATGTAAACTAAGACTGATTATTCCTTGTCAGATAAATCTCCTGCACCACCAAGAAAACACATTCCTAACCTTTGCAGATAAGTTTCTGCTTTTCATGAATGTAATATGGTCCTCTTAGGCTGTAAATCCATTTTCAAAAATTCTACTATGAACTCAGAGTTTCTATTTTTTAACTGCGTTACATTACAGTTCAACAATAAGCATTGCATATTGGGGCACCACCATATGCAGGAATGACTGTCTCCCTTAATTCCATTAACGTCAGGGCACACAAAGATAAAAGACATGAAACAAAATCACATGAAGAAAACAAGATAAGTTAATTAACTCTGATGAGAAATTCTGCCACTTAAATTTCCAGTGGAATAATTCTGTTATCCCAGAAATGTAACATACAGCAAATTCCAATGAGTTTTTTTTTGTTTTGTATAGTATACTATGTTAATTACTGAACTCTTCACAGAGTCAGGTCAGTCTCAAAAACATGCACACTAACCGTTAAATAACAAAATAGCATTTTATGATACTTAGAATAACAAGTAACTTGTGGACAGTGCATTCTCCAAATCAAGTTATTTGTGATCTGACTTACTTAACCCGCTGATCCTCAACTTTCTTCAGATCAGCGTCTCTCTTCAGCACAGCCATAATCATCTTCTGCTCCTCCTCAGTCAGATAGCTCAGGTCTATCATGGCTACTGTTAAGAGTCAACCTGTGTATTCCTGTCAATTTTCTGGTAGTCCAAAGGACGCAGCTCTACAAATGTGCCTGGGATGAGGGCCACGGCACTGGTGAACACAGAGCACAGACTGAAGTCACACCAGCAAAGCTATCACTGCTTTACAGGAGCCAGGTTGTAATCCCCATTGTATCTGTATCTAAGCATCTCTACAGGAGAAAACAGCTGGTCACAACCATAAATAGAAGTAACTCACTTAACCAGTTGGATTTAATTATGTTAATACATTGAATACCACAAATATTCAACGTTAAGAAATGTCAAAGAACATTAGTTTCAGAGGTCCATTCCAACACCTTTAAAGCATATCCATCTAAAATTGTCAATGCCCATTTGGCATGAGAGATTTATTTCATCATTCAACAGAATTAGATTAAACAAAGTTTTACCCATATATGACACTTAGCATTTCAATACTCTTACAATAAAACACAGTAAACATCCAATCTGCATGAAAACTCCAACAAATTGAGAATGCAGTTTGTATGTTTGTATAGTTTTGGCAATAATGTTTCTGCTGCCATTTGAAGTCTAGTGAACAAACAGCAGACAGGGAGACTATATAGATCACTTTTTTTTGTTTGTTTGTTTGGGTTTTTGTGTGTGTGTGTGGGGGGGGGCATGTGACAAGACATTGTCAGCTGACTAGCAGAGGATGTGGAAACTGGATTCTTTGATAAACATTTGGCATCTTGACTAAATGCCTCTTTTATTCCAAAATCACATTAGGCCTAATTCCTAATTAGCCAATGTCTCCCTGTAGCATCATTGTGAACATCTTGTTTTGTTTCTTTGAGTCCTGGTTGTAGCATGAGGGGAAAAAGAGTCCCATCAAAAGAAATAGAAACCTATTAGATGCATCATTCAAAATTATTCTTGACCATATTTCACTGGACAATTTAGTTTATTCAGTAAGGGTGAAATTCTCCCAGGTCCTTAAGTCCAAAAAAGCGATTAGCTGCCTGCAGCTAAGCGCTTTCTGGGGCTTAAGCACCTGGGAGAACTTTGCCCTAAAAGTGCAAAGTACAATTTATTACTGTTTACATTCATATTTGCTACATATTTTATTTCATATTCTTATCAATATCACATTGGATATGCATATGAAATACATTTGCAGTTTGAAGCAAATTGACCAACACAATCTCTGCAAGCAAACAAGGAAACATTCTCTCATGTTGAGAAACCTGTTTTTTTTTTTTCTTCTCTTTTCATGACTTCCTTTACTAATGTGCTTCCTTGAGAAAGTTCCAGTGAAAAACTATCATGAGCAATAGTAATACCATGCCAGGATATATTGACTTTTTTTGCGTAACTTTCTTTGGGTAATCCTCTGCAGCCAAACATTCAGTTGCCATTTCCCACTGAATCACAACTCGTTGAGATCAAAGCAACTATAAGGCATCCTTTTGGAATGATGAAGCAAAAACCCTTTGACTGCTCTAACAATCAGTAAAGTACAAAATCCTGAATGAATCACCTACAATAAAGTTTGGGTGAAATGTGAATTTCAGTAGGCCTACTTTGGCCTTTTTAAATCGAAGCAGGATCACACCAGCTATGCCAGTAACTATGCCAGTAACTAAAGCTGTAATATCATATCAGCAGACAAGACCGAATAAAACAGTCCACATCATCTTAAAGGTGATCCACTCCCCAACTCATTATTGGAGCCATCTGGTCGTTACTCATTCCAGGCAATGACAAAATAGTCAAGTTCATACATGTTTCACACCTCTAACAAAAACAGCCATTAGAACATAGAGGTTTAAGTTCAGAGATACTGACACATTAAAAATTTGCTTCACTTTAGAGATTATATAAGGAATACAATTTGCATCATGAAAGTGTTGTAAAGTCCTCTAAAGGATGAGAAACTGTCTCTATGCAACTTCCACTGTTCATCTCCATCTGACATATTTTTGACAAGTAGAGTAACATCTATTTATAAAGCACTTTAAAAACAACAATAATAGCTGGCCAATAAGTGCTGGACAAGCAAGGCAAAGTGACACACTTGATAGACAAACAGAAAGAACAACATAAAATGAACGTGAAAAGATACAGGTAAATAAATGAATGAAACAGTCATGCTGTATTCAACGCCAGGGCATAAAATGGGTTTCAAGGTGAGATTTAAAAACAGCCAAGAAAGGAGCCTGGCGTATGTGCAGTGGCAGATCGTTCTAGAGCATTAGGTGCAATCACTGCAAAGGCCCGGTCACCTCTACTTTTTACCTGCAGGCAGCTAATCGCTTTTTTGGATTTAAGGACCTGGGAGAATTTCACCCTTACTGAATCACTGCAAAGGCCCGGTCACCTCTACTTTTTAGCCTAGAGGGAGGAATGACTCAGATTGGAGATGAATAGGCCGAGTTGGTCGGCTGAGAGCTCTGGATGGTGTATGAACTTTTAAGGCTACGTTCAAGTTCAGTTTTCCCAGGCACTACACTGGCATTCTTGTGTAGGGGGCAAGACAGCACATGTACTGAGGATAGCATGCGAAATCAGAAGTCCTCCCCTTCTTTAGAAGACGGAAATTCCACCAAAACAACAAATAGTTACTGTGCTTTCACACGATTCCTCAACTATGACATAGCTAAACAGATGGTCTACAGGTTAGTTATACTATTATAATTGGTAAACAGCTTCTTTCAAGAAGACTTTACTTCTCCTATGAAATCTCCACTACACTGTCGCTGTCCCATATCGACAATACAATGAAACTCAGCCTGACTAATGAACGTTAAAAATAACCTGCGACTGGTGATGTCCCACCCCGTTTACAGTATAATGTATGCAATCATAACAGACCTACTCGTCAAATACAATAAGAAAATTTTGTTAAGTCTGTTTACCGTTCTCGCACCTCTCGACATCCATCCACTTCGGACCTTTGCCTGAGACTGCCCAGAGCTCCAGATTAGCCTATCCCCAATGCCAGGAGTCTAATTGTGAATGACATCACAGAGGAATTTGTCCAACACAGAAAATCAACAATCAAAGCCTAGACCCTCCTCACTCGCTGCACGAAAGTGTTATTTGGGAGTACATTTTGGCATTTCTGTGCGTGTGCATGTAATTTAGCCATACGTTTCACTATCATAGGTCTCCGGTCTGTAGGCCTTTAAAATATGCTTTATTATTCAACCCACTTAATAAACTCACCTTTGCTATGGTAAACAACTTGTCCAAGTGTTATTAGTTTGAGCAAAATCCTTCACTTTTTACTATTTGTGTTATCTTCGCTTGTTCTAGCGGTAGTCTGTACATGACTAACACCAGCTTCCTCATGAAAACAAAGCAAAAACATGAGGCACCCTCTTGCGTTCAGGTGAAACATAGCCTGTGGATGGAGACCGATTACTCAGTAAACCTCGCACATCGACAAAAAATGCTCTGTGGGCGCGATGTTCTTTTCCAAAGGGGGAACGTGGTTCCTAGGTGTCCTCTTGACCGCGTGCGCGGCGCGCCTAGGGACAGAGTAGTTAGATAAACCGTTCTCATGTGGTCGCGAAACAATAACGGAACTCTTAATACTGGTATAAAAATCCAATCAAACCTCAAAATATAGATGTAGACTACGATGCACAGGGGTGCAAAGTGGCAATGCGCCAAATGCATAAGTAGTCTGAATGTATTTTCTCGTAACGACAACAACCTGCTTTTGTATAAAGCCCTCTCTGATATGGTTCTCAGAGGTGTGTACACTCTCTCGCAGTTTGGGTTTAAGGCAAACCGGACAACTTTTCTCACTCTATGCGCATTCGACCTGGTATGGCTATACTCGCCAAAATGCCACATTTAAAAAACATCTACTTTACAACACGGGACTTTTTGGGATAGTAATTGTCAAAGTATTTTAAAATGTCAGATAGGCTACTGCCAGTGTAAGCCCTACGCGAATGAATGGGTTTCTATGGTGACAAGTATTTGTTTTCTCACGGTTTGGCGTTTCTTACCGACAGTAGCAAAACAAGGTTGCGTACTGTAGGCCAGCCGAAGCCTATAAATTAAAGCGCATACTTTGTTGTATTTTCACATCTCATGAGTTTTCGGGACATCAATTTATAGGAGCATTAACAGTTAACGCTGACAGCTGACGAACTAAAACATGGGAAAAAAGACCAGCGACGAAGATATCTCAGTGGCAGAAGCTTTTATACATTTCCAGTAAGCTTTTTTATGTTTTTTTCCCCCGATATGCAGTTCAATGGCTTGATTGTGAATCAAATTAGTATAATAAGCCTAACTTGTATAATGTTTAGAATTCAAGTCAAAAGACAAGAAATTGAAGAATTCAAGCAGGACGTCTCTTTGCTTGAGGGGAAGAAACAAAAACTTATCGAACTGGTAGGAAACCTTCGATCATGCTGGTTTTAAGTCACAAAATGTGCATCAAACGCATGCATATCAAACATCTGCTGGCATTGCTTCATTCATAGCGGGATCAGTTGCGGGAGGAGCAGAGGAGCCACATCACGGCGATGCGTAAACAAGCGAAAGAACAAGAGCGGAAGCTCGAACAGAGAGGCGAGGCGAATAAGGAGCAGGTTGAGGAGGCTCTCCACCAGAACCTGGAGTTGAGCCGTACCAAAGAGAAGGAGTTGACAGGTAGCCTAGACTACATAGATTACTGAGTGTAACCTAAATACCACGGTGTCGTTTTAGGTATAGTTACAGTACCAATCTAAGTGCTAGTCTTGACATTTTCCAGTATTAAATCTGTGTCTATGGAGCCCCTAAAGTGACGGGTGGAAAAATGGAAATATTTCTGTTGCACACCTGTAAGTTTCTGTTGGACACCCGAAACCTTCTGTTCCGCACCTCGAACTGAAAGTTTCAGGTGCGCACCGGAGACTTTCATTTGCGCACCAGAAACGTCAAAGTTTTCGTGTGGTTCTTTAGGATCTCTTTACCTCTTAACCATTAGTTAGTTGTTACGGAGCCCTAAAGTCACACAAGAAAACTTTTATTGTATGCAAACATTTATGATGATTTGAGAAATGCACCAGACTGAGAGCTGTAATAATCTGGTTGGGACCTGTGTATACATGATATGCAGTCCTCTCAACAGCCTGGTCATAATACCAAAGACTTAAATACGCACATTGATATACAATGTAAATGTGTAGATTTGTGGAGATACATTGTTGTGTGTGTTTGAAAGAGAATTAAACCAGGACCTGAAGTGTCTTGAGGAGCAGGTGCTAACTTTGCAAGCAGAGAGGGAAATATGGCTGCGGTACAAAAATGTGGGCAGGCACAAAGATAAAGACCAAATTGATCACCTAAAGGATGAGCTCTCTGGATTACAAAAGGTCTTTGAGGAGATGGCAGGTGAATGTTCTTAGTTTCCTATTTTTGTTTCAAGAGTGAAAAGAACTGGCTCAAGAATGTTAAATCAATTCATCAATTCACTCACTCACTCACACACTATTTCCTTTGCAGAGAATATTAATAGATCCTTAGAAGTGACATTCAGTGAAATTGAGAAGAAAAAAGTTCAGTTGATGGATAAGAAAAATCATCATGCCTCACAGGTAATAACTGCAGGCAACTAGAATATAATATCATGATAAACTTAACATAACCTTGATCAATGAAACTATTTTACAGAGAGCAATTAAGCTTCTCGATGAGAACACTCGTCAGGAGGTCATAGAGAATGGATGGCTAAAGGAAGAGGTATAAGAAACTGTTCATGCTGTTCATTTCCTAAAGCCGTTCTCCGTATCTGTTGAGTAATTAAGGAGCATCTCTGTTGCTTTTCCTCTACAGGTTTCTGTATTCAAAATGTCAGTTTCTATACTGGAGGAAGCTGTACAGAAGCTAGAGGAAGAGAACTTGATGCTCACAAGTGAACTGTTTACCCAACGACTGGAGGACTTACAGATATCCAGGTTCTGATTGTTAACAGTTACACAATGCTTTAAGAGGAACAGAATGTGTTAACGGGACATCTCTTGTTGTAGGAATGTTTTTCTTACTCAAGCAGCTGGACTTGGACCAAATGATTCTCTCACACTTGAGGAGACCTTTAAGAAAAAGGCTGCTGAGGTGGCAAGAGGTGATGCTCCTTTTCTCTTTTCTTTTCAATTTTTGCAACCATGGTACAATTTAGGATTAAACTATATATATATATATATATATATATATATATATATATATATATATATATATATATATATATATATATATATAATAGATCAGAAATACTGTACAAATGCCATTGAAAAGGTTTGTACTTGCTATTTTTTGTCCTTCAGCACAGCCACAAGATGGCACCAGAGAGCTATCTAAGACTACTGCATTTCTAAGCAACTTATGAATGGGCAACCATTCACAGGAACCATTTTTCCAAGAAGTTGCAGGGTAAGCACAGGTCTTATAATATTCTGATTCAGTGTAGTCCTGTGACCTCTTGGAAAAATGGCTGTTGTGGCATTGGCCCAATGGATTAACACAGCTGACAACATTTGGGGACATCAGACACTGGTCATGGAAGAGTACACTGTTTAGCAGTACCAAGTTGTATGACAAAACGTTCATAAATTTGAAAATCTGTGTAAAAGGCTTTGTATCTGATTAACAACTACTAGAGTAGCTCACAGTATAATGAATAGCAAATGAAAATCACCAACCACCAGATGAGTAAGTACCTTGGGTGTCCAGTTGATGAAGGGTCAGACAGAGATGAAAATTAAGATAAAGAGGTCACTCATCTGATCAGTGTCTAAGCACCCTGCAGGAAAGGCCCCCATTACCTATCAGTTAATGGCAGAGGAAGCCACTGACTCATATCCTCTCAGGATTGCTTGGCAGCATGGCACTCTCATTTCCCTCTCAGACACCACAATGTCTGGGCTCAACAGATTGCCCAGTAACAATAGCCAAAGCTCTGTCCTTATATGGACTTGCTTTTGCTTCCACATGCAGCATTCAACAGATGACGACCAGTGTTCTTTCTTTTTTTAGGGTCACAAATGACGACCAGTGATCTTTCTTTTTTTAGGGTCACAGATGACGACCAGTGTTCTTTTTTTTTTTTTTAGGGTCACAGATGACGACCAGTGTTCTTTTTTTTTTAAGGGTCACAGAAGATGACCAGTGTTCTTTTTTTTTTAGGGTCACAGAAGATGACCAGTGTTCTTTCTTTTTTTAGGATCACAGAATTGCATTCATCACCACCTAAATTCCTCAACAGATGTTGCCAGCCTCTGACCCACAGTTCCTTCCCATTTCCCATCCAACAGGAGTGCAGGCTCTTGGCCACATGGCTGTGGTCCAGACAGCAGTGGAAGGTGAGGTGGCCCAGACTCAGCCTCTGGAGCTGGAGAGCAGTGGCCGTCAGGGCAAAAGTGGCTTCCCAGGAGTCATGTCTATAACAGGCTGTCCACAGGACCTCAATGAAGAAATACACTTGCAGGTAAGACAAAGCATTAGTATATAGACTGTCACACATGGAGAGCCTGACAAAAGGCTTTTGCAAAAAAAATATAACATAAAAAATACTGCCACAACTCAATGCTACAAGTGAAGATAACTGGAACAAAATAGTAGTCAATCCCAGAAACAGTTTCACTTGATACTGCAAGTGGAGGGTGCTGCATGGTGTTGGTACTGGAAGTCAGTCAGAGGGTTTCTGACTAGGAGGAAAGGCAGTTGCATTTATTCCTTACCTTCATTCATTCAAGATTAAAGTAACATAAGCACTGACAGATTTAATAGATTTTTTTTTTTATCAATTAAAGACGATGCCAAAAGATCAGTCTTTGGACGTTTCCCACCATTAGTTCCTCTTGGCTTTGCCCAGAATATAGATGACACAGACATCTTAAAGAAACAATCTCTACCCTTGTTGCTGAGCCAAATCTATGGCCGGCAGGAAGTGCTCTCTGTGTGTATCTAACAAACTATCCCTCTGTCTGTCCCCCTCGACCCCCTCTTGTGGCCTAGGAAACCATGCACCTGGGCTCTCTGGAACAGAAACTGCTGAGTGTAGTGGGCCAGGCAATGCCGCTGCACACAGCCTCTTCTGAGGCCCAGTGCTCAGGAGCAGACGACTGGCCCCTAACCGTCCCCATCATCCGGAACAGGTTCCAATCGTTTTAGGACACCGCAGCTGCACAAATGAAAGGCCCTTTTAACCATATGTTTGAATACACACACATTTTATTACTTTTCAGCAGTCATAGCTGATGAAAAAAAGTCTATTGTATGACTAAAGGATGGACATCAGTGTCTTTCTTTCTTTTCTTTTAAATAATTGCCTTCACATTTCATCACATAAACAGCCAAAGCACTCCAAACACACAAAGTTATTGTGGAAGCTGCGCTTTATTTGAAAATCAACCAAGTTTTGCTTACATACATTTAATATATAAACAAAAATAGAATCTGCAGGGACAATGTAGCAAATGTGCTAATCAATGAACAGAATGACCTCCATATTCTGACCATCCCTCAATACCCCCCACCCCCCAAAACAGACAGGGTCAGTTTTTATATACACCAAAGCACCGATCAACAGTGCTTCACTTAACCCTGTGCCGCTGGACCTACGACTGATTTTTTTGTTTTATTTTTATAAAGATACTACTGACCCCTGCCCCCACCCCTTGTGTTACCCACGTCTGAAACTACACACTTGTCTCCCTCCGTCAAGGGATTCCTACAGTGCTGCCGTCGCAGAGATGGCCAGAGCATGAAGGTGACTCTCACACATTCAGGTTGGAAAGGCAGCCATAAGAACAGTAAATGTAAAATAATGACATGCCAAGCAATAAAGCAATACAGATTCCTCTCCAATGCAAACGCTGCTGAAATCACAAATGTAGTGCTTTGCTAGTCTTTGATAAATGTTCCCTTGCAAAAACAAACCCTAGGCACAGAATTGACTATGTGGATTAATTCATTGTACATATCCCCTTAGTTCCCTTACAAACATAGGGCCATGAGTTTCTGAGCTACAAAGAATTGCACTAGACGTGAGAATGGTTGAGAATATTTAGTGCTCCGTTTGTTTTTACAGGTGTTCTCATTTTATATTATTCTTTTTTCTTCTACTCAGTCACTCTTAAAATCCAATTATACAATCAATCATACCCATGTACGTATATTCCTTAATACCTCCCACAAGGAAGAGTTCAATAAAGTCTTTTTTTCTCTCCTTTCATGTCCTCAATGGGTAATCATAAATAAATAAACAAACAAAACACAAGGAATGTCTACTGCAAACATAAAACATAAAAAAATAAAAATAGAATAGAAATTATAGTATAAACGGAAGTTAGCTTTGTCTAATTGATGGTGGCAAAATTAAGTAATGCATGATTGATAATCAAACGAATGCCATAACTTGCCCCAAGTTAACCCCCATGTAATCCCCCCGCAAAATATCAAGCTGCTTGTGGACAACCAACTGTTTTTGTTTGATGCATTACTAAACAACTTTTTACCTCTCAATGAGCATGTAAATCTTTACAGATGACATACAGGGTGAGGGCTCCCTATGCATGGGAAATAACAGCATTGCAGACTGTTACTTTGTTAGACAAATTACAAAACGCGCGCCGTTTTCATACAACACTTTTCAAATAATGATCCCACCCCACCCCCCTCCCCACCATTTCCATATTTAATTCCTTCAAAAAGCCTTTGTTTTGTGTGTCTTTTTTTGAAAATGATATTCTCAGGAGAGAATGAAACAAAACTAAGTTGGATTTAAAGGTTTTCATTTGCTGCTGTCAAGATTCATCAGACTCCCAGTTTTACATGAACTGCATCTGTAAGAAAAAAGAGAATTAATGAGCATATCATTGCACAGAAATGGAGAGCCCCATTTTGATCACAAAGATCCTTTACTATTTTTTCAACTGAAAAGTAATCCTAACAAAAACTTTTCATTTCATCATTTCATCCCTTTTGTGGTGTAAACCATATCAATAAGCATTATACAGTACCATACAAGCTTAAATGGATATTCTGGAATAAATGAACTCATCGCCCTGTTGTTCGAGATCATCTAGTACTGTCAGTCGGAAAAAGAGAATTTGGCACCACACATAGACAACACACTCTATGCTCATAAATTCAGTCAAACAATGTGTTGTACCAAATGTTCTTGTTCTTTTTCTTACGGACAGCTCTCTGCGACTTCAAACAAAGGACGATAGGCTGATTTGCACCAGAATGCCCCTTTAATACTCACGTATGCTAGAGTGCAAATAAGCATATTCATTGCCACACACCAGTGGATTAATCAGATCAGACTCGCCCTCATCTAAGCCAAATAGCACTGGCAACAGGGGAATGACCTCATAGGAGGTGAAATCAATGAGGAATGATAAATGAGGCTTGATGGCTTAAGCTTCAGAGCCAGGAAAGGAGGAGGAGGAGGAAGAGGATGCTGTGACAAGCCAAGTTTAGAGGGGCCGTCACAGTTCATGCAGCATCCGTGCGCGCACACTTGATAGAAACACACACACAGACAGAACATGCTGTACCTAAAGATGCCTCTACAAGAAATCCTTGAGAGAGAGCTGTGCAAAGGGGTCCTGTCCTGGAGCTCTGAGCGGACTCTGACTGGAAGGACTAGGAGCAGCCGAGTGCTAATTCAGAAAGAATGAGAGACAGTGAGGGAAGCCAGGAACAGCCGGGGAGGCGAACCACCACCACCACCACTACTACAACTACCACCACACACATACTACAGGAAGGGGGAGACGGCAAGGACTAAGAGGGTGAAAAGGGGGAAAAAGTCAGACAAAGAGGTCCAGGAGAAGAGGCGCAGTCTATGGAGAGCAGCTGGCCTTGTAGCACTTCCAGGAGTGTTACAGGTAACTGCCAATGGGAGCCCATGGTGCTCTTTGCAGGAGAGGTGTCATTTTGAGGGTGATAGCATAGGATTCAAGTCCCCCCCGACCCCTAAATCACCATGTTGCCACCTTCAATACACGGCCCTGGCGTTTTAAAGGGGCACCACACTGACTGCTGGCTGGCACACAGAGCACGTGGGAGGGTGGAACTGGAACAGTCAGGATACGTATTCCTTGCAATGTATGACTTGGAGACAGTAAGAGAATACTTATCCTTTTCAAAAATAACAGAATAAAAGGCTTAAGTGGCAGCCATCATATTCAGAACACAGCTGAAATGGTATATGAGGGTGAAGGACTCAGCTTATTCTGAATAGAGGTTTAGAGCGCCAGAACTGCTATTGCTTCTGAGCCAAGAATTCCATTTGTCATTTGACATTTTCCAATGAAATTTTTTTTTAAAACATCAGGGCACAGAGGCCAATGATATTCTCATAATTCCCTAAAACAATAACTGGATTTTGGCATGAACTGCTGACAAGCTCCAAAAGAGTGCAATGTGAAGGAACTGGCCCACATGACAGACTAGAGAGCACACTGGGTCATGTTCCAGGTGAAGCTGTCTGGGTCGGATGGACCAGACCTGGTGAAGTGTCAGTGCCGTGTGGAGCAAGGGAGGATGCAGATCTACCTGTGCGCCTGAGACTGGGCCAAAAGGGTTGGCTGGCCTCATGACCGGCTGGCTGTACATCATGGTGGGCTGAGTCATCATACTCACGGAGCCCATCGGTGGGGGCTGCAGAGAAAACACACAATACTGTCTTCAACACACACACACACACATACAGAGAATCAACTGCATCAGACACAGCACTGCTGAAAAATCTAATCAGATGGAGACAGTATTTAAGGACTGTTACATTCCATGCAAGTATATTAAACACAAACACAAGAAATATTCATTTCTGTGAAATAATACTAAAATTATAATGTCAGTGGACAGAAATGTCAGTATGAAGAGGTCAGTAGACAGAAATCTGTCAGTGGACAGAAATACATTCAGTGGACAGAAATGAACAGAAATTTCAGCCACCTTTTTGCATGGGGGACAGAGGCTGACATAGCCACTATGTTGGAGTCGACTGGAATTTGAACAGAACAAAACCCAATTGTCCCACCCTGATCTGACTGCTGTTACTTGTTAACTACAGTTCAAAAATAGCCCTCATGTGATGGAAGTCACTGTTGCATGACCTTGCGTTTCAAAAGATCAAGAGCCGGTGAGGGTAAACTCAAACCGGTATCCGAACAGCAGCATCACCGATCCTCGGTCACCACTTTCAGAGGTTTCATCATTTACATAAAAATGCACATTGCCAGAAGAATATTTTTAGAGAGGACTGCTGCGGTTTGCAGGTTGTTGGAGGGACAAGTGAGTGCAGGCAGGTGGGGATGTTGCAGGCATTGCGCAAGGGATTGCTCTGCACGTCACACTGAAGCTAGGTGGAGGGGCCGGAGCGAACTTTACAAGCAAACGTTCCCTTCACCTTTCTGAGCCTGGGCTGGCTCATACCAAAACAAACAAATCGATTGTGTGTGTGTGCGCGTGTGTGTGCGCGTGTGTGTGCGCGTGTGTGTGCGCACACATTCCAGCCAATGTGACTCTGGTGACTTCCTGGGATTGTGAATGATTTCATGTGATTGTGCACAAATACACTTCAGCTCATGTGATGCCAGCAAAGTGAACTGGACCTTATAAACATAAAACGTTTGAATGTGCAACATTCCAACAGCTCTTTAACTCTTGGACGTTTTATTGTTTTCCGCAGCAGTATTCTACGACCAAAGGTGGGGGGTGGGGGTCAAGTAACATCTTTGCTCTGTGACAAGGGAACTCAAAACTAAAATGGCCAGGAAAGTGATCTGCACGAGACATGAAAAAACAGAAAGTCATTTCAGCACAATTGCCGTCACATCACAACAACACAACCAAGATGACACAAAAAAAAAAGTTTTAGGCCAAACAAACAAAATCCCATTGAGTGCTTGGCAAAAGCTGCCGCACGTGTGGTATTTTAAGAAAACAATATCTCCTTTCTTACCATTCCATATGCCATCATTCCTGTGGGCGTTGTTGCAGGGAAGGCCATGACAGATGGTGCCTAAGAGACAAGAGACGGGGGGGGTTACTTTTCACAAAACCGCAGAGATCGAGAGAAAGCACCTCAGTGTCAGGTACTGAGCAGGTTATTCAGAAGAGGAAATTATTTGCACTCTCAGTCAGGGTTTCCATGCATGAAGTGAAACTAATGAGCTACCCGCACGCCACCACGCGCCTCTCCGCTTCTACTTGACGCACGCCACCTGCACAAAGTTGCCTTTGTTCATTTCCTCTGGGCTAAGGAGGAGGCCACTTTCTAATACCGTTCGCCACTTAAAGTCTCGTAGCCAGCCAAGAGTGAGAGCGCGTCTGGGAAACATTAAGTGTACCTTTGGGGAATTAAGATGTACAGTAAGAGGAAAGGCTGCTCTGTATCAAGCAACTGTGGCAAGGAAGACCAAGCGTGTGTGTGTGTGTGTGTGTGTGTGTGTGTGTGTGTGTGTGTGAGAAGGGAAAGGCCTCAAAGGCAGAGTTGTCATTGGCAGGTGCAGCAGGGATCTGCTGAGACAGAGGGAGAGGGAGCGAGAAAGAGAGAGAGAGCGAGAGAGTGAGAGAGGAGTCCTTTATGGAGGGGCTGCTTCAACTCCCCAGTGCAGTCGGCAAGCACTTCTGTTTGACATTCAGGACTCGGCAATGCAGTGTAAATACTATGGGACGGAGGTTTTTAATAGACTCTTCACTTGTCGATACAAATCGACAAAATGGTGACATCTGAGACAAACATGAGACAACAAGAAAAACTAATATACAAGTTTTCTTGTATACACAATCACAATGAATTGGTTGAATTAATTTATTAACTTCATTATTCCCAAACAGTCATCATGTGGACAAATGTGTTAAAGCTACAGCATTTATAAAAAAGATAACCACACACACACGCTTTCAATTTAGGCATCAGAAAATCTAACAGCTCACTCACATCTGTCTTTTACAAATGTAATCTCAAACAGCAGTGATAATCATTAACGTTCAACTTGAGTACACTCTCTACATCTCTCTTCTGCGGAACAACCTGATTGCCGAGTCAACAATCCCATATTGATTCACGAATCGATGATTGTGTTTGTAGATAGTTTCCGTTTTATCCATCTCACGCAAATGAGAACATGAGAAAATATCCAGGACCACTGGCATGCACGGTAGACTCCAGTTGCCACTTGGCAGTCTCTTTCAATATAGTGCCTTCCTTCCCTTAATGGGTATAGACTTAACAACATCAAGACCCCTCTCACTAAGTAGGACCCTCTGAAAGAGCAGAGAAAGACTGCTGCAGTCAGACAACAGGACAACGAGAGTAGGCCAAGAGGCAGGCTCTCTGTCCAGTGTCTGTCAGTCTGTCTGCATCATGCTATGACAGCCCACTGAGGTGGGGGGGGGGGTTAGCAGGTTTGACTGGGCCCGGCATGTGAGATTTGGCAAAAGACCGGTAACTCTGCATCAGTCTGCATGTGCAGGCGCACACGCGCGCACACACACACACAGAGAGAGAGAGAGAGCGGACCAGAGTGGAAGCTGTGAGGTTAATAGAGTTCATGCTTTTTTTTTTCCTTTTTCAGAAGCAAGAAGAGCTTCAAGTGTTGGACTTACGTATAATGGGAAATGCATGCCATTCTGTATTTTCCCCCAACGATGAATAGAATTACAACAGTGCAAGACATGATTAGAACATACACATCAGAGAACTGACAAGTTGATTTGACACAAACAGAAACTTTCAAACACAAACTCTACCATATCCACTGCAACACACACACACACACACACACACACACACACACACACACACACACACACACACACACACACACACACACACACACACACACACACACACACACACACACACACACACACACACACACACACACACACACACACACACACACACACACACACACACACACACACACACACACACTTCAAAAAAACTTGTCATGCCATGCCATCTATATAGCACAACTCACCATGGTGGCAGGGTTCCATGTGGTGGTAGGGGCAGTCTTTGGTTGCCAGTTTGTTCCACCTGTTAACTTCTTCTCCCCAGGCTGACTCCAGTGAAGGTCACTGGAATACATAAGACATGTATTAGTTACAGACACACACAACTGGTGTAATCAAATGATTATGGTCTTTGACATTGCACTTACTTTTTTGCTGTTCCATTACCAATTCCAAGATCTGAAAGACAAATAAAAAATGCATTTCAAAAAGAGTTTCAAAAATGTATATTTTCTACAATACCTAACAATGTACTGAATATTGACTTTTATCTTAAATTGGGTAAATTACTTCTTTACTGAAATCTAAAAAAAGTCCACTTGGACCTTCACAAATTTAGGCACGCCTGGAAAGGTGTCCAAGATGCTTGCTTAAAAGGTTCTACTGGATACGTACTCCCCACAAGGTTGGCTAGAGAAGAGTCCAAGTCGTCCGACACCAGTTTGCTTTGCTGCTGAGTGCTGGGGGTCAGTCCCTGGCTGGAGGGGGCTACTGTGGGTTTTAGTATCCCGCCTAAGACATCATCTTAAAGAAAAGGTACCACAAAAAGGACAGAGGAGAAAGAGAGAGAGGGGCGGAGGAGGACACAACACCACAGACAAGAGGACAGACATGTTTAATGCCACCTAGAAGAGGCCTCAGTCTTGTACACACAGAAACTAAATGCTGGCAAACAAAACCAGTAACGTATTATAACGTATAACATAAGGAGTAGCGAGTCAACTCACCCAGTCATGCATGCCATGCAAAGCCAGGGGCCAAAGACAGTTACCAAGATGGAGGGAAAGAGAAGATGGGAAAATGAGTGAGGTGCCTTGCAAATGAACACACAGTGAACTAATCCCACAGCTTATACAGCTTCTCAAACAGTGGTGCTAAAGGCTAATATTGGGCTAAGTGGCAAGCGGACGGTAGTTCAAGACCCTGTGAGGTTTGTAGCTTGCGTGAGCAAGGCCGTGTGAATGTGAATGACTAGTGCTTGGAGTGAACAGTCACTGTGATGGAAGGATCTAAGCTAGAAGGGGCTGTGTGCGGAGTACAGAGTAGGTGGGAACGAGAGGAGAACCCAAATAAAAGCCCAGACACATTCTGCTCTCCGCCTGCCACCCAAACTGATAGGACTACTTGCATGATGAATTTAATCACAGCCCTATCTGTGAGCTGGTTCTAAAAATGCATCACAAAAAAAAAATGTTATAAAAAATGTTAAAAAAAGTTATGTAAACACGTCAGACACAAGCAAACATTAACCTGATTACGTCCATCACAACACCCAGACCAAGAAGCACAGCTAAACCAGCCAAAGCTCAGTCAAAACACCACCCACAGCCAGGGACTGCTAGCTCTGTCCAGAGCAATAAAAGGACCCACGGAATTCCGTGTCCGTGCGCCTACAGATGGAGTGTGCAAAGGAAGAGTGCAGACACAGTGGCAGTGGCCTAAAGGAAAACCGGCGCTTACCAGCAATGTCGGCGCTGTTAACGGAGGTCGACTGATTGCCAAACACAGAGTCAAAGTCAACGTTAAGGCCTCTTGAGGTCTGTGGTTGCGGGGCAGGAGATGCTGAGAACCCTTGGAACAAGAAACAGGGAAGGGAGAGGGAAGGGGAATTAGTCACTCAATAACAATTAGTAAACATTTGATGAACTTGTCTATCCTTAAGCTTCACAAACAAGCACCCAACACACCGACAGGTTTACCTACTTGGTAAACAAGCACCCAAGACAGCTACAGGTTTACCTACTTGGCGGTATACAACAATCCTAAAGAAAGTTACAATGTGATGACTTTCAAAAGAAAGAAATAAACTACTATACTACTATTAACAATGAAAAGCAGCACACTTTAAACTCCTTTGAGCTGCTGGCTAAACCAACACTGGCTAGGAGCAGAGAGGACCGCTTGTGCCTTTCCTGTTCCCCCGTCTCCACCAGCAACAAAAACAAGCCTCTCGCAAGCGTCTCTGCCGTCACCCCCACTGTCTAATCAAGCTCTCGCTGGAGCACCCAATTAACTGGCCAGCCTCAGCCAGGGGCACCCTGCTGTTCCTGCCCGTTTTTCAGACAATGGCAGACCATGAGTTAGTGGACAGCTGGCTGGCAGACTGGCAGACAGACAGACACAGACAGACAGAAACAAACAGGAGGAGTGCAAAGAGAGCCAAGCAAAGCGTCAGAGTCACCTACCTCCAAATAGGCCTGCTACAGCAGAGGGCTCAGACTGGAAGAGAGGAGTGTTAGGGTAAGGTGCTGGACCACAGAAGGAATCTGACAGGCCGACAGGGAAGCACAAGGAGAGGGGGAGAGAGAGACAAACTGAGGGGGACATTCACAGATGGAAAAAAAAAAAAAAAAAAAAAAAAAAAAAAAAAGAAAGACTCAAGAGATCAAAGCAGTCAGAAATCAAAAAAGCTTAGCAACATGATATAATGCAGAAATAACTGTTGTTTGTTAAATAAATAAATAAATTGCAAATGTAACCACACAACCATATACATACATATTTATATATATTTAGTTTGAAGATGGAAATGACTGAAAACAGATATTAAAACTTGCAAAGACTAATACTTACAAATAGTAGTACTAACAAAACCTAGATATTTCAATTTAAGTGCTCTTACTGCTGTAACTTGTGGTACCTTTTACAAATGGCAACTATCACGCCAATGACTGTATCTATACATGCAGTCATTGCATCACACAGTCAGTCTAAGCACAGATCAAGCCCAGTGTTTCCTGGCTTTCAGAAAAACATGGGCTCTGTCAGTGACAGTCTGGTACCTGTGAGACTCGGCTCTATCCGAGCTGTGCTTTCGTGATTGGATGCAACAGAAGTGCTTGAATCATTAAAGGGATTGTAATAATCTAGAAAATCAAAAAAATAATTAAAAAAAAAAAAAATAATAAAAATTTCACAGGTCATGGTAAAAATATGCTCTCATCACTCTTGCAGAACTACAAACTAGCTTTGCATCAAACGCTTTAAAACACAAAAAGAACATTGAATACATAAAAGGTTAATCTACAAACAGAAACCAATGCACTGGATTAGTAGACAATACAACAGATCAGGCAGAGGCAAGCACTCACCATCCAAACTATTCCCAGCTAATGTTAAACCCTAAGCCATGTTGCTATGTCTCGCGCACACACACGCACACGCACACACCATCAACATATATGCAAGCCTATATCTGGTGGAGCAATTTGTGTTTCTGTTTCGGAGACTTCCATAACGGTAAGCATTTTTTCACAACCCTTTCAGAAGCTCTCAACAAGTCAGCTGTAGCATCAGCACATCAACCCAACATCAGAGCAGACAGAAGAAGTGCAATTATGAGGCCTTGATGCTCTAAGGATGAGCGTAACGCATGCAGAAGCACTGCAAAGGACTAGCGCTAGCTTCCCAAAGCTTACACAACTAAATTATAAAAGTAGCCACTATAATATACAAAAAAAAAAAATAATCGCTGTTTACCACCAAACATTTCATGACTGGGTGTCCTAGAAGAAAAACTAAGACCATCTGATGACACAACAGGTAGGTGAACGGCATCAACAACAGGGTTTGTAAGGAAAGGGTTTAAGTTTGGAATGGAGTCATCGACAACGTCAGAAGAAGTGAATGGATCTACACGGGCAAAGAAAGCAAAAAACAAAACAACAAAAGAAGACAAAGAAGAGAGCAGAGATGTTAGACAAGGAACGAGAGGATCAAATCAGAGCATGCAAGACCACACCACACATACACAAACATGACAGCACACCTGAATATATACACATGAGGATTCACACAGTAAAAACCATGAGAGAAAAAAAAAGAGAGAGAGGGAGAGAGAGAAAGTGAGACACACACACAAGAAAAACTTAGAACATAAAAATCGAACAGATAATAAGGAACACTGAAAAGGCTGGGGCCTATGAATGCCAATTCTTTTCACACAGTAGCTTTTGAACTTTTTGAACTCAATATGAAGTCAAGGCCAGCCTCATTTATATAGCGCACAAAGAGGAAGAGTTCTATTACTCTTTGCTTCATCAACCATTACTGGAGGTAGTTATCCAGCACCCACAGAGCCACATAGATACTAACATATCTAACACACAGATAGCACTAACAAATCAGCTCATCGCACTGAATCATCCCATCTGACTCTAGTGATGATTGGACACAATCAGACTTCACTGACAGAAAGGAATGTAGACTGACTACATAAGTCTATGATGATCAAAGCCCAGTTGGTAACACTTTTTATTGACTTTTATTAGTCATTAACAGACTATTATTACCTATGAACAAATCATTTTAAGGATATGTTAACATGAACGGATGCTGAAAAACTCCCCCAAAAGGACGCAATCACATTAGCAAACACATGAACTCTCTTTTCTAAACATTTGGTTATTTTGATATTGTGATTAAGTAATGATTTATTCTTAGCTAACTGGTTTGGTAATTGCTTTTTAATGAATGTAACTTATAAATTGTTACTGCCCAGTTTGGAGGCTATAAAAAAAAAAGGTTATGGCCACTGGATTTTGATAGTATGAGGAAAAATGTTTTTGCTTTACCTTTTCACAAAGGCAGAATAATGACATTTACAAAACAATTCCATAAAAACAACAGAAAATGGTACCCATTACTGCGACCTGTTAAAATGCTGACCTGCATTTCCAATCCAAATTCTGTTCTGAATCCATCACATCATTATGTAACCTTCACAAAATTAAGTGCACTAGATTGGGCAGTTTATCTAATGTTCAGCTCATGTTTAATGAGCATCACCGCTCATAAATGGATGCTAGCTTTGCAACACTATCCTTCTCCATAGAACAATTTAAAAACAAACATGCCGAACCTATGCATAAGTCACTGTTTATCTTCACAAATGATCCATGTGAAATATGTCTCCATTCACTGAGCTACTCCATAGAAGCCATGTTTCGCATCAAATATTTACTTAACTGATGCATGGGGAAAAACGCATTGCCTGAAGCAAGGTTACCCAAACACTCAAGATATCTTTTATGTAATATGCTTAAACATACAGAGTAGATTGTCTAATCATGTAAACCATATCACTTATTTTGTGCACACATCAGTCATCCTGATAACCCCCTATTCTAATTGACCAAAAGGACCTGGCAACCACACTTACTACACTCTCATGACAAAAAAAAAAAAAAGGCGCCACGATACTAGACTAGATTTTCTCTCGCCAGTAATTTTGAGCAAAATTTTCCCAGTCAACTACAGTGGGTTTGCCTGAGGCATAAATGATGACACTTTAACCACATCTATAAACATGACAACATGATTCTAGAATTTCTTTCTCCATCAACTAAAATGCAAATATAAAGGTTTAGCTGCTTCTGATAGTACGCTGACCATGTAATGACAGTCAGTCGATTCATTCGTAGTAAACTCTGGGGGAAGCTGGGCGCTGACTGCCGTGCCCATCTCTTTTCCCTCCTGCTAGAGTACTCACCCCCCCAGGTGTTTGCTACAGGCAAGCCTGTGGAGAGAGGCAGCGTTGGCTGAAATGTTGGCTGCAGGTCCAGAAGGTCACTCTGCATCTTTGAAGTGCTAAAAGAAAAACAAGGAATAATAACAATCCTAAAACTCAGACCAAGACAGACAGACAGACAGGACAAACAGACACCTTTGCTGTTGAAATTCCTAGCTACATCATCCAAACTTGTGTCCGGTGGAAACTAATATTGTCAACAGCAATCATTAGGGGGCTAGGAGGCAAACTCTCAGTGCAGAACAACAGTATTTTACACAGAATCTACAAGGGGGGTGTGTGTGGAGAGGGTGGGGGTGGGGGGTGTAGATTTACAGGCATCAGTACCCCCTGATAGACCATATTTTGGGTGCTTGCCTGTTTGTGGAGCTGGGTGTTGAGAAGAGGTCAATGGCAGGGGCGGTGCTGATGCTCCCTCCGGTCGACACAGGGGACGCAGCAGTAGTGGCCGAGGAAGGCTTCTTGGAGAGTTCCTTGAGTCGCTGCTCCTATCCAGACATGACAAATTAACTAAAGTATACGACACACGGAATGATGTGATACTTCATCCTAACCACTAGGTGGGCTGTGTCAGGTCAGTAGGCGATGATGGGACAAGTATAACTAAGAAATTCTGCTACTAAGGTGCGTACTTGCATACCACGTGTTTTGGTTCACAGCTAATAAAGTAGTTAACTTCACATAAGGATACATACAGTAACATAACAGTTGCAACATAAGAGTTTAGTGTGAGTATAATACTATGAAACATCTGACAGCGGCCTCAGGAACAAAATGGCACCTTAAGAGCTTTCAGGCGAGCCTGCTCCTCCTCCAGCGCAGCCTGTTTTTCCCTTTCATCCACTTTGGTGAAGGATATGCCCGTGTTGGCCAGCGAGGAGACGGCATTGGACAGAGTGCTGGCTCTGGAGAGGGGGTTACAGGAAGACGGGCTGTGACTTGAAGTCACAGAGGTCACAGAGGAAGATCCCTCCCAACCCAGTAAACTGTTAGTGCTGTGCAAGCATGTTTGCTCTTCCAAAATGCTGCCGTTATTTTCTCTTAAAGGGATTTTCCCCCGCATTTTAACCCCATAGCCTTGATGTCGGAGGTCACAGAGTGCAGTTGGTAGGAAAAAGTATGAGAAAATACGTACACCATAGTGAATGGGCAGATAACACAAACCGATAGGGGCAAAGAAAATTAAACTATAACCTTGTCCCAATTAGTTGGTATTAGCCATGATTTTGCTACTCAGTCCATGTTGTACCTAAAGTTTTCATTCTTTTTCTCCACAGACAGCACTCCATGAGCCCGAACAGCGGGACTACAGGTTGAAATATCCACGCGTGCAAAGTATCCAGCTGGATGAAAAACACTGGTAAAATGCACCATGGGCAGTATAGGCCATCATGCCTATCAAAACCAACATACCTGCTTGCGGCTGTGGAATCTTTCACTTTTTTCCCTTCTAAAGAAGCCAAGTGCTGCTCTAAAGCATCCAGAAGGCTGCTCGGGGCCTGCCAACAAATAAGTGCCATTACTCGAATGGATTCAGTGGAAGCGGTCAAAGAGAGGAAGGTTACACATAGAGAATGCTGGCATGCAGTAGTTCCATCACAGACACAAACACGGAGCTACACGGGTCAACCACAGAGAAAGAGTGAAGAGTCCAGATACTTACACAAACTGTAAACTGAAACGTGGAAAGATAAGGAAAGAAATACAGAATATAAAGGTGGTACTTGTCAGATTCGAGTATTACACCTTCCCTGCCATTAGAAAGAAAGACTTGAAAGAGTGAGTAGGTAGGTAGGTAGATAGATAGATAAATAAATAAAAATAAATATAAATAAATAAATAAATAAATAAAATAATCCCTCATGCATTTTAGTTACTAATCAGCCAGGTCATGTTTGACAGCGCTTCTTCAGCACTGATGTGTCTGTGAGACCCAATATGGCTCCAACAACTACAGGCTGGTCACAGACAGAACGATTTTCACTCTATGAAACTGAAATACATTGCTATGTAAACACAAAGACGACAACTGAAAAAAGCGCTGCTATGTATAACCTTAAAAGAGCAAGGAGATGAATCATCTTTGTCATTATCATTGTCAATGTCTTGATCTGCAGACTTTGAAGGCATCCAATTACATTTTGTTTAAAATTCCAAATGCAGTTGTTCACATAGTGATATAAAAATATTACTTGGGCCAAACAACGACACTTCAGCCAAATGTGTGAATTTCAGCATGTAGTTGTTTATTTTAACAGTCAAAGCTGCAAAGCAAACGAAGCTGGACATCAGACTTGCCTTAGCTGATTAGCATTCAAAGTCAGAGGGAAATGTATTCATTAGTCCAAAGGAAAGATCAATATGAAAATGTCCAATTCAAATAAAATCTTCCTTTACGTCATGTTACAGGAGAACCTAAAAACTTAGAAGTATTACTTTGAATACTGCTTTTTAGCACAGCTTCTCAAGTCATGATCTAACCAATTGGGGCGGGAAAGCTCCGATTACCCAGAAGGACATTCCACTTTGCCCTGTCTCTGATCTCCCTTTTTCCTAGCCAACAACTAAACGAATGGTTTGGCATTACCCTCCATATACCCCAATAGCCCCTGGCGCTCTAAACGCAACACCTTTATGTGCTGTGCATAGTTCAGATTGAGAAAAGAGCAGCCGAGAAGAGTGTATTTGATGCGGACTGGTTAGCATGCGCAGTCAGCCTGCATGCACAGGGCCGCAGGTGCCGTCTGTGCACGAGTGAGGTTATGAGGGGCAGGGGAGCAATGAGAAGGGGAGGTAGAGCAGTGGGGGTGGGGGGTGGCAAGAGGAGCCAGCCAGTGCACAGGTGCTGAAGAACTAGAAAAGTGAAGCCAGAGGGGCAGCAGAGGCCAATATGAGGACTCACTCAAAAGACAGAAGGCCTGTGCGCGTGCGTGCGTGTGTGTGTGTGTGTGTGGGTGTGGGTGTGTGTGTGTGTGTCAACATGGGCAAAGGGTCTTACCTGGGAGAGATCTGGTATGTCACCTCGGTCGATTCCCACTTGCTGTTTTGAAAGACAAAGATGGCTTTATTGCTCGTTTTTAGGTTGTTTCCTATATTGTTGTGTTCTCATGTTTTGCTTTCTAGTTGATAGTCGAAGTCTTACCTCGGCAACTTTAAGAAATTCTGAGATTCTAGTCATTCGTGTGAGGAATTTCTTGTAAATGTCAAGACCCTCTTTACACTGAGTTTTCTTCATATCAAAATACTTCTCTGCAAATCAAAAGGAAATCAAAGGTTAATTTTAGGTAGGAAAAACAGTAATGATGTTTTAAACATTTTAACTACTGCTGCTGTCCTATCCATTGTTGTACACATAACAATTTCTCCTCCAAATGATTTCAATATTAACCAGCTAGAATTACTGACAAATTCTCCCATGTTGCTTTCTTTTTTGCTTAGGAAAGTTCCCATCCTAATGAAATGACCTAGAAATATTTAGTGGTAAGGCCTGTTTGGATTAACTAAGTGAAGTCATCACTACATCTTTCCTTGATCCAATGCCATTTTCCAATGAGGTCAAGGAAGAGAGGATAAGTGAACAAAGATAGGACAGATAACTCCTAAGGGGCCTAAGATCTACAGTACATTGTCCAACGGCAGAACAGGTCGATGGAAATCTGAAGAATGTCACACCAGGCCACTAGTTCCTCCACTATTAGATGGAGGTTACACATTTATTCAAACCTGGCAACGCAGCACCCACAGCCATCTACAGGTGACATGTTCTGGCCCTACAGCGTGCAGATGGTGGGCTGAATGTCGGACGTCTGATTGTGTTGTGCACGTCAATGAGTGTCTATGGCCCCAGTGTGAGAAGTATATGTATGTGTAGCTCTGCTGATCAAGCAAGCCCCAGCCTTGAACCCTAAAAGACTTAATCAACAGAAACTGACTTCATGATCGGCTGAGTCATACATGTCAGTCAAGTCTTTATGGGTTCAGGACTTAGGGTGGGTGGGTGAGTAGGATGTGGGGTGTGTGTGGGAGGGGGGGCGAGGACAGGGTTGTCCTGTGATTCACACTACTGTAACTCATTTCGCAAATATTTGAGGTAAAGGCAGAAGTAACGTTGGGAATCCCCGACTGATGTGAATCAATCCCATTACAAGGATTGGACACGTGTTCCAATAGAACGGCCTAGAGTCTTTTCACAAAGGGTGGAGGAAAAAAATAAAAAATAAAAACTTAGCTGCATGCACACTTAGCTGCATACATTTCAGTCATCTGTTAGCCATACAAATTACTTAAGTCTGACACTTACGTGCCATAATTGCGTGCACAGGCTGAAAAGCACCAAACTAAGAGTTACGCGCTGTGGGAGAATTCTGCCCAAAGTGAAAGAATCTAGTGCTGGACCTCTCCTGTCCACAGTTGAAAGAGATCGTATGAATGAATCATACTCCATGTTGGCACAGAGGTACTGTTTATGTTACATCTCATTGCACGCATGCACGCAGCCACGCAGCTTCAACCATAAGCAGTCTTTCTTCCATGGAGGAAGTTTGTTTGTGCACTGCCAAGCTTGGCCTCAACTGATAATCAGCATGGGGCAACACCAAAGTGCAAAGGTTCCTTTACAGGAGTACAGACAAAGCATTAAATTAAGATAAGGAACTCACGCAAGCTGACAACAAATGCCTAGGCAACTTTCTTAACTCACTGTACTGTTCTTTGCGCAGGCACAAGCACGCACGTATGTGCGTGCACACACACACACAATGGAAGAAATGGGAGTATTTGACCATGTAGGCAAAATCAAACTGAGATCAGGTCTCCAAGCATTGTGAAAGCAAAGCAGGATGCAATAGTGGACTACTTTCTGTGCTCTCACCATCCCCTTTCGGGAACAACACCTTTCGGGAAAATGGGTCATGGTCACTTGCCTAGTAGGTTGATTATCCCTTCATTATAGGCAGCAAACAGTCGTATGGCATCTTTGAACAGAAGCATGAAGGCAGCATTGATGACCCCATTGGTGAGTTCATTGGCATTGACCTGGGGAAATGGGGACAGAGCAAACACTGTAAGGTCATTTCGGGAAGCAGCAAACATCTCTAGAGAATGGTGGTAAACTTCTGTTACCCTTCTAACTTTTCAGTCTGACCACTGCTTCATGGCCTACTGCCCTCAAAAAACCTCCCCTGTCATTTAGGTAACTTTATATCAACTCATCGTGCTATTTTTCTACCCTAGTTTGAGTACTACACCCTTGTACCCAAATAGGGATTGCACAATTTTGACAAATGTTTAAATATCTCCACTGAGAGATAAGATTCATAAAACTCATATCATCTCTCATGACCCCATCTTGTAATACAGCAGCATTATAACAGACAAGACACCACAGATGGCACAATGGACTACTCCATAGGACAAGAAGGCAGGCAGGCAGCACTCACATTGAAATCAAGAAGAGCATCCATTTGATTCTGGATGATGGGGATGGTCTTCAGGAGTTTCTCTGTGTTCATTGTTCTCATGACGCCATCCGACCTTTTTCAAAAAAGATAAAGGTTTTACAATCATGCCATATCAGACACAGTTACCAAACATGAATCATGACACGATTCTTCCTACAACAGGGCTGGGACTAGGAGGGGGGTAGATACTCCCTAGGAGTGGAAATTTGGTCATGAATAACACAAATCAGTCGGCAGCAGTACGAAAGGAGCCATACCCTCTTTTTACTTTCGTGAAGTCAAAAGCCACTTGGCGGTAAGACACTGCCTTCTCATTCAGGTAGCGACTATACCTTCGGATGAAGGTGGACATATCATAGCCTGTGAAGGAAAAAGCCAAGTGTTTAAGGGGGTGTGCAATTCTGCCATGTACCATACCATTCCATACTGGTGTATTGAGACATTAGTATCTCTATACAACTAAGGTTTTGTTCGGACGTCAGATAGCCAACATACCTACATTTGTACATACATAAAGATGGTCACGATGTATTAGTATCTCTATACTGGTACCGTGTGCCTTTGAATGCATACACAGGCAGCCACAGCTAAGCTTTTGTTTAGACGTCAGACCGCCACGAAAGGTAGGCTGAAATCAACAGCCACGACAAGTAAACTTTTAATTTATAACCCAACATACAGCAGGGGCATTCCTATATGCTGAACACAACACACAGCATCAGCTATTGATCTACTAGCCTTCACTGGTTTAGCAAGAATAAGTGCAGTAGAATGAGAGAACTAAGATGGTATAGATAGAAGACATACCAATTTGTTACATTTAAGCAGGGAAACAGTTCAGGCAAACAGTTAAGTAGTAACCTAAATTCAAGGAAGGTACAAGTCTGAAGGCTCTCCACAGCATTCCTTCTCAAGTATGCAAATATTTGGCATGGATCCGACATGATGACGTTCCTTACCTTGTAACCCACTTTTGTCCAAAAAATTACTGAGGTTGAATAATGTGTTTCTGGAGGCCAAGTACTGAATAAACCTCTGCAAAGGACAAACGGATGGTGAGGCCTTTGTTTCATGGTCAGCTTCAAGGGGGTGGATTCATGTGATAACACATTGACTGAGGTAAAAGATACAGTAAGTGCTTTGTTATAACTGCTGGACACTAAAAGGAATTAGACATGGAAGAGACATTGATCCGTTTGACTAAAAAAGCTTCTTCAATCTCATGGCTAATTTATTTAAAACCTGAAAGCTTTTGCAGTGTCAATCTAAGTAATGCCAATCACAGAGGCCAAACTATTTAAATCGGTATTTGTAAGTAGGCCTATCTGTCAGGACCAGTATCAACACAATGTTTTACCTCATTGCCATAGACCATGAGGTGATGTGTTGTGATGAGAGACTTGAAGACAACCACCCAGCTGGTATTGGTGGTCCTTTCGAACAGCGTGTCAGCCAGCTGTGGGATGTTCACGTTCATCTCATTGGTGCACTGAATCAGATCTACAACAAGAAATACACAAGGAGTGTTAAACTTGCGGTGCATGTTGAGTTTAGACTGTGTGCAGCAAGCGCATCCATCCATCCATCCATCCATCCACACACACACACACACACCATCACTCTGTCTTTGGGCCAGTGGTCTCTGGTCTCAGCCAGGCCTTGGGGGAAGGCCACTTAGGCAGACATCTCATTTCAGCTAATCATAAACCCAAAGCCAAAAGACTTCCTCCACAGAAGAAACACACATTATTTGATGACACAGAGAATAAGACCAAACACTTCCTTCCACATCCACTCAACTCCAGTTCATGTTGAGCACTGACTGGATGTTACATAGTACTACAGGGTACACAGTCTCCAACCCATGCAATGTGTCACATACAGGACAATTACCAAAGCAGAGCATACTTAAAAGAATACCAATGGCTAACTATTTTATACTCTTATTATTATAATATACTATGTACTGTTATTTTCTATAGTCAGAACGAAGTTACTTTTCAGTTACCTTCACATTGATTAAGTTAGTTAGGATGTTCCTGAGAAGTTCATTTGCCTTATATGACATTGCATGACCATCTGAGTACAACATTAAATCATGAAAATACCATGTACACAAAGTTCAGAGTTCTTTACAAACAAGGCAATGCAAATTTGGTCTGTAAATGTAAATCAGCTTGGTGGATGTGAGTCAATGTTGCCCCTCATAACACAACTTTATTTAAAAAAATAAATAAATAAATAAATAAAAAAAGGGAAAGCAAACTATTTACACAGTATATCTAAGCATCAAGTGAGTAAGCAGACAATAGTGTTTGCTCAACTCAAGAGCCAGCCTAAATAGCACAACAAAACAGAGGGAAGACAGGTAGCATGTTCCCAAAATATGCTGACTTTTTTAAGCTACATTTCCAGAATTACTTACTATGTTATGTACTAGGCTTAAGTGATATAATGATACAGTTAAATACAGAGTAAAGTGCAGGATCACACTACTGTATTTGAAGAACAGCCTACATAAGCTCCATGATCACCCTACCTGTACAAACTGCATTTCCCATTTACTCATTAACAAAGACCATGCATGTGACAACAAAGGCCTTTCAGACCTGAAAGAAAGGAGCCAACTGTGGTGATGAGAGTGCATCTGTGTGTGTGTGTGTGTGTGTGTGTGTGTGGTACATCAACAGGTCTCTGTTACACATCAGAGCCAGTAGGCAGGTGAGACATGTCTAAATAGACCAGTCTAGAATAAGGCATGACAGGTGGACCTCTGGGCAATTACATAGGAATTGCATTCATCATGACACACAAAGAAGGGGGCTACATCATTTAGGCTACTTCCAAGAGTAACAACTTTTGAAAGGAGGCTTCTACTGAGACTTTCAATGCTTTTGGAAACGTTCTGGATGCCCAGGCCTACCAAAAGAAAAGTGAATAAAAAAAAGGAAATCATGGAGAAAAAAAAATCTCTTCACACCTCAACCATACCAGCTGCCTTAACTCAGCATATTCATTAGAGGTCTACTAGAGTGAGAGTAGAAGTCTTTCCTTTTGCATTGACTGATGGTCTGACAAAGCTTGGAATGAATACTTCTATTCACTTCACTGGCTCCCATGATGGGGAAATCGAATACACATCCTCCTGGAATTGTGGGTGGCAGTTGTCAATGATTACTCAATATGCAGAGACTAAGCAGCCTAGGAGTTGGAATGTGACATTCTATTTGCATCAAGTATTTTCCATGTCACATAAGGGCCCATGCAACACAGCGCAATGATGTCATGGCCATGGGGATTTCTCATCAAGTCTACATCATCCATCACTGGTCAGGGGAGAGTGGCAGGGCATTTTCTACAAGACTCACCAGGGAGGACAGAATCTACGGTATGGAAACAAAAAAAGGACCAGTAAGTCTCACTAAAACTAATAGATTATTACACAATACACATGCTAAAAAGGGGACCTGGTTCTGTTGGAACAGCCTAAAGTTTGTTCTCTAAAGAACACGCAGTGAACAAGAGCAGCGTTCTAATTCTGAAGAGCTTTAGAAAAGACATCCAGATGAGATGAGAACAATTACATCATTCAGTCTGAATGTGCAACCCTGAAGGGCCAAGTGCCACCTGCTACTTCTCCAAGAATGACAGTGAGCGGAGAGGCACTGTTTATAAACATCAAAACCTGTGAAACTCACTTAACTGCAGCAAAACACACAATCAAGGAGGAGACGACGCTTCAAAGACTCAGACACAACAAGCCACAGTAAATGGTGACACTTGGTTTACAAACCCACGCTTTCCCATAAGCAACACAACAATGCAACCTTAGCAACATTAAATGTGCAAGTTTTCATAAAAGCCTAGCCTACCCACATACATTCCACCCAATTTCACACCAATGTTCTCCATGCCTTTCTGAAAAACTAGTTTGTGAGCCTCACTGAAGGAAATGGCTTTATTCAGGAGCAAACTCAACATAGCCTACTTCACAACACAAATCAGACAGACTCTGTAGATCTAGACTGATCCAGGCCAGTCTACCTTTGTGAACAATGAAAATGGATATTTAATCTGCTCTACAAAAGGTAGTGTTGTGCAATTACGGTGATGTAATCTAGCCACATTTGCCCATGCTACACCTGGCTAGACTGTAGTAAAAGAAAACTGAAAGATGATAATCATTAATCCATATTAGACATCACACCGTCTGTGTGACTGCTCTCCATTTCGGGGATTAAGCTTACTGATGTGGCACTAGTCTAGTCAAAAAAAAGAATGGTGCAATACTGGAGAGATGTCTGATGAGTCCTGCAATACAAGCAGGCCATTTGAAAAATAAGCCAACCTACGTTACAAGTATTATTCTTAACAGGAAATAAAAAGTAACCTTTACAATGATTGCATAAAACCCATAAGAACAGCAAATAATTTCAATTAAATTAGTCTTGGAAGCCCTCACTCACTGAGATGATATAACCATTTCAACCCCTGGTTTAGTCACAGATGTGGATAACTACCAAATACCTAAGGTGCAATTTTCCAGTAATTTAGGCCTTTCTGGACAAAACCTAATGCCTGCATGTCCCCATCTACCAATCTTTCCTTTTGAAATGCTCAAACATTTTTTTCTTGTGTGGTAACATCCTGTTGGCTGTTTATATTTTAAGCAGCGAACAGATGACAGGAATGCAGGAAATGCTTTTTTCCTTCAGAAGCTCACCCAATCAGACAGAATCTCAAGCAAAAGACCCGGGGGTCACAGTAAACAGTCTGCTTCTGGGTGCGTCCCAAGCTAATCACACTCCGAGTGACTCAAATGCACATGAGAACTATTCATTGGTCTCCTCTGCAGATCATACGATGAAGGTCATATGTGGCCACTGTAAAGTCCATTTCATGCCAAGAAAGGATTTCACACTGAGGTGCTCCACAGAGAACATGGAACACACAAATCAACCCATGGAAACATTTCAACAAGGAAGTAAACGTAGACAGAGCATGGTAGGCAGGGAGCTGTGATCATTTTAGTTCATGATTCACCTATGAACAGTTATGCAACAAGCGTTTAGAGTGCTCTTAAATGCTTGTGGATACAGTAGCCTCGTGCTAGGAACACACCCATCCTTCCCCATATAGACGCGGCCTATATCTGTAGCCCGAGGACGAATCAGCTGGTCACCAGGGCTGCTCGTACATTGTAACCTGTTCACCTTACATACAGCTGGTAACAGAATCCCATCTCCTCATACCCTCTAAAAAATAACCCGCTCGTTGAAGAGCATAGGATAAGCAACAGGGAGGACCGGCCTCTCACTTTAGGCAGCTTTTCAAATCATGATAGTGCGTCTAAAGAGCTTTTGACCATTACAGTGGGCTCCATTCACTGCCGGCAGAAGTGTGTCAGCACTCCTTTTGAGTGATTGTCATCCAACGCCGCTCCGGTCACATGCTCCAGTTCTGCCGCGCAGCCTGCTTGGGTCCGGACTGAGTGCGGTGGTGGCAACTGGGCCTGGGTAAAGCACAAAGGTGACAGAAACATGCTCCAGGCTCCCTCACATGACCCACTAGGCTTATGACTGGCCAAGAGGCCCTGTAATTCAACAGAACCAAAAGGTAGCTTACATGACAAAACAAAGATGTGCTTTTCTTTCTGCGCAACCATCTCACCTGTGACCGACATCTAAATGTTAAAAGGTGTCCAGACTAATACAGCTAGCTTAAATGACCCTTCTTATAAGATCAGTTGGGTGGAATTGGTAACTGTATAGGCCTATGTGCTTTAGAGGAACTGACTCTAGGCCTAAAGTAAAAGCAAGACCACTGCTTAGCTTGGAAAAACGCAACCCTCGAAATTTGAAAACACTACTTCCTTATCATTGCTGTGTGACAGAGTGGGCTGTAGTGTCAAAACAATATTTGCAAAGTATTTTTAGCCTTGCTGGCATTCTTTCACAAAATGACTAAAAGCAAGACCGGTTTACAGAAGCAGACAGCCCATCTGAAACTGACCAACCTAAAATCTAACCCAAGGAAAAGCACTGGTTCATAGTGTGAAAGAGGAGAAGCAGACTGCCAGTTAAGCTGACAGCTTTGTGGCTTTGCCCCTCAAGTCACACACACACACACACACACTGGACCAAAGATCAGTGGTGGACCCAGGTGTATTTCAATCAGGTAGTGGATGTAAGTGGATGCAGTTTATGGCATCTTTAGGTTAAATGGGGAAACCCTATTGTACTGTCACAACCAGACAGATGCAGTCTTGCATGGATGGATAACCTGATGTAGCCAGATGTCTGCTGTGTAGTTTGCATAAACAATACTTTCTGAGATATCCATTCTTATTGCAAAACTTGACAGAGCTCCAAGGGCATAGCATTAACAAGCACTTAACAACAAGCTCCTCAACATCATCTGCTCAAGGATGGTAGACTGTTATTGGCAACTTTGGTAACTTTGTTACCAAGGTACATGTAATATCTTTCTCAAGGTGGAAGACATGTTACAAGCATATTATGTTGTCGTACAAAAGGATAATTAGCATGCGGGTACTGAGAACTGTAAAAAGACATAGGAAGATGCCTTAAAGCACCTGTTGTAGAGGACTCCAGACAGCTGTGAGAATGATACAGAGTGATGGGAAACGGCAACTTAGCAGAGCTCAGACCCAGTAGGAAATGTCACTTGTAATCATGTATTCACAGACACAACACAAGTGCAAATAGAATGCTTGCACTGCCCGGAAGTCCAGCCCAAATCAAAAGACCTGGGACTGTGAACCATATCTTATGTTCAAATCAAAGGGTGGGAGGGGGAGGCAAGACGAGCATCTATTTTTGTACAAAAGGAAACTCCAACACAAGAGCACACAGCCACCCTGAAATACCTACAAGCGTCGTCACATTCCTTTTTTTGTGCTCACAAGGGCCAGACAACAGAACAAGCATTGAGTAGCCCACTCTCAGGCCAGAGCTCGGAGCCCCCTACGCTTGCATGATAAGCAGTGAACGACACACACTCTGTTTTTAAATACACCAAACTCAGCCCATGACATTTCTTCTTATGTTGCCAGGGCTAAATATAATCTCGCAGAGGAAATCAGCTGCACATGGCTGTAGCCACACACCATTAGTGTGTATGTAAATAAGCAGTTTCGGGGTGAGAAGCTTTTGATGTGGTAACACTCTGAGCCTGCACCCCAACTCTGACTCCAGCGCCCAGAAGATCATCCACAAATAAAACACAGGGCAAGAACAAGAATATTCTGTTGGAGTAACTGCCATGGCAGGCAAGAAAAACTCATTCAAGACAGTGTTGGCCCTTTTTTTTACAAGTACCATAAAGGTGGTCACAGTCTTTCAGGACAAAGGCCACAGCTGACAATTAAAGACTTGCTTGAGAAATGAAGAAACTGAAGTGAAAAAATTCTTTGAGAAGTCAGTCCTTTAACACAAATTTGAAAAGGTCAGAATAATGACACTCTAAAAAATAAATGGGAAGATTTTCAGGTTGATGGGATTGCAGCATGACCGAATTGACATCGTCAAACTTATTGACAATGACACTATTGGTAATTAGCAAAAAGTTAAGTGTTAAAATTGGGTGTCAAATCGCCATAAAACAAAACAAAAATAGAAACAAGAAAACAGTGCAGTGCATGCAAGTCTAAAATTAATCTGTACATAAATTGTACAGAAGGTGGCCTTAAACCATGCCACATTGTACTTGCGATTGAGTTTGTCTAATCGTCAAAATGTTTTCCCCTAGCTAAGCTGGTTACAGAGGAAAATAGTGTCAAAATGTGTGACGATGTCACAAAGAGCAAAGGTCACTAAACTTTTGTAATTTCATCAGCCTTTTTTCGTTGCACAGTCCATCTTGGGGTCAGACCGAACTATTTCAAATCACACATTCACACATCAGGTAAAAACAGGAAAATAGCTGCATGAACCATAAGTGCAATTAATGTATTCGTGAGCCTCTATAAAATCTTAAAGATTCTTGTGACGATGTATGTAACGACCTGTTTAACTACTAAAGAAGAAGAAGAAAGAAGAAAACTATGCCTAGCTAGTGGTGTCTATACAAAAACGTTTAGCTGTCGTTGAAATAGCGTACATAACTAGATATTGTGAACATTGTAACATACAACAGATGGAGAACTGGGCCATCTGAATGTAGTTAATTATTTGTTACGTTAAATCTGGGGAGGGGGGCAGAATGCGAGCAGCTGAACCGTAATCCACTTAATCGCATCGTTTTCGTTGTGTTCTGGCTACCTGTTAAGGGCCATAACGTTAAAAGCTTTTTGTAGGGCTGGTAACGTTGACTGAACCGTTAAATTTCCTGTACGATTATATGCCAGTAAAGCAATGAAAAACGTCTACAATTGGGGTAGATACAAATGCTACAGACCTAGAAAGTTGGCAAGCTAACAAATACTACGCCAAAGACTAGCCTGTTATTTAGGCCTCAGCTGGTCGAACCTTCATACAAAAGGCAACACTGAAACATGCCAGTGGTTAGACGCTACATTTAGGAAGGAAGCAAGGAAGATGTAGATCGCAACACTGTATCAATTTAGGATGTTGATAATGTTACTTACAATCCAAATGTTTCTTTTTTGGCCCCATAATTTCGTGCGTGGTTGCCTTGCACACCGTTTTAGACACCGCAGACCCGGTGACACTGTGTTGGGCTGCAGTTATCCTGTCCGTTATGCTTTGTCCAGACATCTTCTGTTTTCACCAGACAACCTACTAAGGCGAAGTTAACGTTGTGTGTATCCGATGGTACTGCTATTGTCTTCTTGGGCTTCCACGGTTCCAGCACTTGACACTGGAAACAGAATGAAAAGACGGACAGAGATGAAACGGCTAACTGGTAGCCAGATATTTAGCCACAGACACTTATCTGGTTACACAAGGCTATTTCATAGTAGGCTATTCACAAAGCGTAAGGCGAACGATGAATATATCGGCCTACCTAGTGAACTCTTTTCTGTAGAAATCGTCTTCTTAGAAACCCTCTCTCATACACTCTCACTCTTTCTCTTTCCCCCCTCCTTCAGTGTCCTCCTCTCCGTGTTCGCCTCCCCCTGCTGGGTTTAAAAGGACCGGAGACTTGCAGGAAAATGGCGGGTCTGCTTCCTCTGTGTAGACCTCGTAGGCGAATGGACGGTGGAGCCTCCCAAGGTCTGGGTGGAAGTTAGTGGTGTAGCCCAGGCCTAACGTCGTTACTGCACACTACAATGCACACTTGAACAGATAAACAGATGTTTTTGTTGTTCAAGAGAGTTGGATAAATTTGCTATAGTTTTCCTTTGAGAATCTGGTTTCACTGTGATGTGGTCTTTCAACTTCTCATTTTTGGTTGCAGGACTGTAGGCGAGACTGGTTCACAAACTGGGGTCCAGGGACCCTCGCGGGTCCGCAGTGCATTGCTCCGTGAGGGGTCCCTGGTCCAATAAGGTTTGAGAACCCAAGGGCTTGAGTACAAACGAGAATGGACAGGCTATTTTGCCACTATTTTATCACTGCTGACACAGGTCTTAATAACCTCTTTTAATCATATCGCTTGTGAGCGTTCATGTATTTAGTCTAAATCTCATGATCCAAAAGTGGAGTCTGGTTGATGTTTTATCAAACCAAAACTAGCCACCTGTTAAGGATATAAATGAATACATTACAAGACCTTAATGCTTTACCATACATTCATCCAAGCATAATGTTTCTTCTCGATGCCAGATATGTGCCCATATGGAAATTCTCTTTATATCTGACATAGCAAGCTATTCTGGAGAGAAGATGGGGAAAGTTATTGGCTCAAGAGCTACATTGTTTTTTACAGATTGTCAAATAGGCTGGGTGACCCAGATCACTAGTAGATGAGGGATAAAAATGATCTTGTGACTTGTGAACATGCAGATACCTTTCCTTTGTGCTCCAGAATATTGATAGGAAAATATTTTGCCCCTAGAGCCTTGAACCCCAGACTGTAACACACACACACTACCTAATACACACACAGTGTGTCTGAGAGAATCATGATTGTGAAGAATACATATTCCCAAAGCTATTGTAAATTAACATTTTAAATTTAGGACACCATTACCACTAATAACTTGGGGGAGGGGGGACTACTCTGTTTCCCCCATAATTGTAGGGATAATGGACCAATAAATAGCCTAATATGTTATGAAAGTCAGTTACCAGTTATAGACTCCTTGTTTCAAAATTATAGAACCTAAATGCCATAGGCTGTTGAGAAAACCAAAACACACTTCCCTACTTTCGTACTGAAGCTACATTGGCTGCTCTGAATGTATTGTTTAACCTCAGTCCACACCATTGGTTTTCTATGAAACACTTCAGCACATCACAACATCTGCAAGACTATAGCAACACTAGCAATTTAGGCTACTGAATTTGACTAAACATGGTCTACTACATGAAATTGCGGACTACCTGTAAACATTGGTAAATTGGGAAAAAGGTGACATCTAGTGGCAAATAGTAGTGACGGCTCAAGGTATCAACAGCAACAGATTGTATTAACAATGTTTAACAAAATCCTTGGTTTTCTGGAAAAATTGATGTATGCAGTCTGCAAAATTCAGAGTAATTGACAGAGTAATGTCATTAGGAAGTTTATGTAATACAGCACTTTATATCTAATCTCGATTCAATGATTAAACGATTCAACCACCTATTCAAAATATTTGTTTCTGCATCTACAAATGTTTTTCTTTATTATTCCATTTTGCTATCTCTTGTTGGGAGAGTAAGCACTGCTGCAGACTAGAGCACTTGGATAGCTGATTGGGATTAAGTCAGTACATAGAGAGAGTGGCATGCCCCATTTCTCTATGCCCCCAAGAATGACTTGAGGGAGGAACCCAATTAAGCTGTTTCTGTGTCCTATTTGGTTAGTGTTTGGTTAGTGGTAATCAAAGCTGATGATTTGGTTTGGATTTCTCCCTCTCCTGTTTTTGTTTGTTTGTCTCTGTTTCAATGTGTTTGATATGATCAAATAGTGTGGTAAGTTTTACAGATCAACATCCTAGTTCAATTTTAGAAGCAGTTTTTACATGTTCAAGAACCATTTTGTAAATTTTTCCTACATTCAAACCAATGTCATTACTAGTTCAGAAAGTAATATGTTCACTCAGAAACTCTTCTTGCTATGACATTTTTCTTTATCATCTATAACCATACTACACTGGCAGAAAAAATCAATAACTGTAGTTTTCTATGGGGAACTCTAACTTACTGAAACATAAAGTAAATTTGAAGACATGAATTGATTTAGGTTGACCTTGATACATGTGGACAGTGACACATTATTCCTGATGTAAACAGGTGTTGTCAAAGACCATGTAGTCATATGTGTATGTGATTCCTCTTTTAGGGGAGTGAGCTGTTGGAGGCTACAGTGCAGATTGTAGGTGCATTGTAGCCTGGTTCTAAAACCTTCCCCTCGTTCTACACTTCATGTTGTACAGTGGGGTCTGGACATTCGGCAGTGAGAAATGATTGGTTGCTGGCAGCATGGACTCTGTGTTGTAGTTTAAAACGATTGCATCAGCCTTTGACTGGTGTCTTGACTGATAGCATTCTAGCTCAGTGTTCACAACTACTCCCTCTGTTCACTGATTGGTTACAGTAAAAATGCCAACCTGCTCAATGAAATCAAATCCAGACTAGCTCTGTAGGGGGATGATAACTGAGCGGAAGTGCATAGGAAGGCATGGCCAGGCTGCGTGCATAGTAGTCTATAGGTGATCTATTATCCCTCGAGTGGCTCCCCTTCTATATTGCTAATAATAATAAGTTAAAAATAACTTCTGGAGTGAGTCTAACACTTTAACCAAAGTTATTACTACAATGCTTTAACATTCTCATACTTTCTTTTCCCAGTCATAACAATAGCTAGCTAAGCAGTTCAGTTTCTACTAATGAATTCCTGTTTTAGCAGAAATATTTAATATCTCCTTTCCTAACACAATCTCAACACACCTAACATACTATGCCTGTCCTTTTTCCCATCTACTTCCATTTACTCCTATCTCCTTTGACTAGTACTAGAAGGGGACCTGGTAGTCTAGTGGTGTTTGCAATATAGAATGTTGTCTGTTGAATGTTGTTTTGAAGGTGTCTACATCAAAGTGGCATGACCCTGTCAGTAACATGACATGATTAATGTTTATGACTGTTGTCATTAAGTGTCATTTGGTTTTTTGTAATGTCTGCACCCCAAACAGTGTCAACTTTACAAAAAACATATGACATTTAATGATAACACATGTGACATGAGCCTGTCATTAGCATGACATGACACGTATCATAAACATTAATGACACTTTTGAGTTTATGACTGTTGTCATTAAGTGTCATACATTTTTTGTAAAGCTGACACTGCTTGGGCACTGCCTTGTGCTCAGTAATTGTTTAATTTCCTTGCCTAGAAACTCCACTAGGGGGCATTACATTGCTTGTAGTGTCACTGATGGGGAGATGTTGCTGCCTCAACTTCAGATCTCTTCTAAAACGTTAAAATGCTTACACACAATATGGCATGGCATGTACCATGACAGAATGAAAAGGACAATTAAGCATAATAATAATATAAAAACAACAACAACAATAATAATAATGATATTTTTTATTGACTGGATCTAATTAATAGGATTCAATTCAGCTTGATTCAGCAATCAAGCTTTTTTTCCCATGCCATATAGTGACAGAAAATTGTCTTGGGTTTTACTCATGGAGGCTTGGGTGTACTACGATAAAAGAAAATAACATAGATATTTCTATAGTATAGTATATAAGTAGTATATAGTACTAAGTATATAAATAAATAAAAATGGTTGTCCATGTTTGAAAATATATATTGCAGCGATTATGGTTTTGATTATGGTAGATTTTGTAGGTTGTCTTTCTGGCCAGAGGAACTCTAAAGCATCTACCTGATGGGAGCAGTTGAACGGAATGGTGGAGTGGGTGTGAAGTATCCTTTGTAATGCAGTTTGGCTTTCTTTCCACTGCTTGTTTTTAATATTCCTGGACAGATTTTTAAATTGTTGACATTGTAATAAAGAATGGAAAATAATGAATAAATCAGTCTTATTAATTCATTCATTTATCTTAATTCAATACAATAAAAGTAACTAGGTTCAAAAGTAGTTGAGTAGGTTTAAAAGTAGTTAATACATGGTGTATCAAAAATAACATAAATCCCTTTAAATAAAAGGGGCAGTGTCAATACATACATAACATACAATGCACAATGTAGGCTACTGATAGAAGAAATCTTATAGTTTCCAAAATATGCCATCATGACCTGATCATTTTCAAATGTCTGCCAAGTGGGTCATCACAAGGGAGGGCTGTGTAAAATGATCCTCATAGCACTAGGTCCAGCTCATGTTCAATTCCCATGCACTGCATATAGCTACATGATCCCTTTCTCAAGGAGCCTGTGTTGTATTATGGTGTTTTGTGTAGTGTGTGATGGTGACATGTGTTGTTTTCTATGGATATGAGCATGTGTATATCTCTGTTATGGGTGCTTCATTTTTGCCTTAGTCAGAGGAAAGTTTGGTCTTCAGATCTCATAAATGTGATTTGACAGTCAGTCAGTCAGTCAGTGAATGAGTTGTGCTGGTCGTGCGCAAGATAAGAATGGCAGCCACAGTGATGGACAGAGCTTGTCCTCCAGAAGAGGCCCTTATCCATGTCTGTCACGATGCATTGAGATGTGGAAGTGAGATGGGCCCTTGTGCACTCCCCTCTGCACCTCCGTGTCACTCACCAGCTTCCTCTCTTGCCTGTTTGTAACTGGCTGAGTTGGGATAATTTGGGCCCATTCACAAATTCCTATAATGAATTCACTTAGGACCGCACACAGACCTAAAGTATTTTTTTCATACTGTAAGCTTCCACAACAAAACCATTTTTTTTGTTTACATACATATTTAAAATTGCATTGGTTATTTATAAATACACTTATTAAACTTTTTTAAGTTTAAGCTTTTTAAAATATTTACCATTTATTTATCAGACACACATACTTTTATTTCACTTCACTCTTTCTTTTTCACTTTTATTCAACTTCTCTCTCTTTTTCATTTGTTACTGTGGCTTTTTATAATAATGTAATGTAATGGTCTTTGTCATGTTGCTACAGTCTTGCTTGCAGTTGCTTCATGTGCTGATATTTCCTAACTTTAATAATTCAAATTGCTTTAAACAAGTGAATAAAATTCACAAAACTGTAATAAATAATCTGACATTGAATTCATTTTCTTTTTGTGAGAAGTTTTCTTACTTGAAGAATGAACTGTCCTATATCCAAATAACACTGATTACTGAACCATGAAGTCTTTTGGGACCAGGGATTGATGTATTGAGAATGATTTTGTACACATGCCAAGTGATGACATTTAACTGAACAATAGTCAAAGGCTATGCCCTTTCATCCCGCAAAAGACAGCAATTACTTGTACCCGACTTAAAAAACTGGATATTCTTATACTATATATTGATTTCATAGAAGACAAAGGATGTTCACATCTTACGTGGCTCAAAGAACAGATGCCATGGTTATTTAAAACATTTGTTAGAGAAATATAATATTGCTATTCCAACAGACCTGTAATTAATCCTTCATGTAACTCCTCTTGTTAAAAAGCTGGCAAACATTTTTGGCCAACAGTGCTTTCTATCAACTAAGTTTTTAGGAGGCCTGTTTAACCCAAACAGTGGATGCATCAACTGATATGGTAAATTCAGAATGTTTCTTGTATTTCCTTCATAGTGGACTGTGTCTGTAGTTATGTCAAGATTGTAAAACAAAGGAAAAGGGGAAAAATAACATTTGTCAGTCTTCAAAACAATTAATAACACCATTTTGTTGTTGTCCAGTGATCAAGAAGAGTCTGAGCAATGGATGTTTTCATTAATCCATGCTATGCTATACTTTGGCCATTTATAACAAACACTGTAATTCTGAAAGGTGTGTACTATGGCTTCAAATGCCAATAATCACCATCCCTTAAGCAAGGTGAAATAGACATTTGTACAGCAAGGAATAGGGTTCCACCACTGAACACAGGGGCTCACAGGTGCTACACACTGCTACACACCTTGCATTGCATATGGATCAATGGAACTGTGAAAAAATAATGAAAGACATCTGTTGGAGTCATACAGGCTGAGATGCATATCTCTATCTCTCAATTGCCACACTATATACAACCAACAGTGTTGTTTTCAGTATTCATTCAAATAAAGCCATAGAATTCGAGCCCTTTCCTCATCTTCTCCTCTCTCTCTCACGCTGTGTAGTACACAATCCAGTGCTACCGACTAATCTCTAAAACAGGCTATATTAGCAGATACCACAGCACTGTTTACAATGACTCCTGGTCAGCAACGCAGAGAAATAGTCCTTCAGCTGTGCTCTGTCCAAAACGGTGCTTGGAGAACAAACTACGGAGAGATGATCCATGATAGGTGTTAAACTTTTCCAACCACTGACCTCTAAAGAGTTGTGTTGTGCAATTCCTTTTACATCAACATCTATCTGGTCTGGATCCTTAAGTTCCTCTCACATAGTGGGTGAGGAAGCAGTGGATTTGCCCTTTCATCATTGGATATAATTGTAAGCGTTATCCGAAGGTAAGGCTGAATTAGGAAAATCAAAGCAAAACCTTGAAGTTGTGATTTAAAGGAAACATAGACTGTTTTAAATTCAGTACCTCTATCAACAAACTAAAAACATTCTTTATGTCACTAGCGTAATGGATGTGTTATTGTACATTGTAATGTGAGATAGAGAAGAGTCTTCTGAGACATTATGGTCGCAGAAATGTCATAGGCCTCAGTTGAAACCTTACGTATATTATCATCAAATGCAATGACTGTGGAGAACCGTCACAGGAATATAGATTTGATTTAAATAACGCTGGCATGTCAGACGCTTTGACTGATCTTTCATCATTGTTTCCTATGTAAGATTTTCCCATTCATATGAGTTTTTGGTGCCCGTAATCCCCTAAAAAGGTGAAGAGTGCTGTTTATGCCACCTCTTCCTGTGGCCCGAAAAACCTCGGAGTCAAAGTTGAGAGATCAGTGGCAGGACAGGTGGCAGGCTCTCTCATCCCCCCTCCTCCCTCACCCCTCCTGTGTGCTGGCGGCCTGGGCCATGGGAGGCGAGCATGGACGTGCTGACGGAGCGGTCGGACAGAAAGTGGTCAGTGGGAGCAGCCAGACCGCGCTTTGGCTCTGTGCTGGCCTGGCAGGCAGAGAGAAAGGCCACCTCAGTCAGCGAGCGGGCCCACTCCAGAAACCGATGAAAAGATAATTCCCCCAGCGTGGACCTCATGCGGCGTCGAGCCGTTTGTGCACGCTGACAGAGGCAGATCAAGCAGAAAGGATATGAGTGGGAAACTTCAAAACCTGCTCATGTTTCTGGGCCCGTGAAAGGATTTGTATAACACATTCAGGAATTGATGGACTTTCCCATGTTCCCCTGGACAGGCCTTTTTTGTTGACGTGTTCAGATAATGAATCTCTTCTGTTTAATTTTTTTCTGCTCTGATCAGACCTATGTTTGTGGGTGTCTGGCAGAGATGTGGTTCTCTCCAGTCGAGCACATGCAGCAGTCCGGAGCACATGGAGTACCGCTGATTCATTGGCAACCAGGGAACCGGGTGAGTCTCAAATGGAGGACCTAAAGACCTAGGCCAGCGGTAAGACAGAGGAGCCCAGGCAATATAATCCAGAGGTGCTGCTAACAATTTTAATCTGAGGGATTGTCTTGTATTAGTCTTATTTCAGCACAGAGGCCTAACTTGTGCAGAACTTCAAGTATTATTATTTACACTTGCATTTTTTTCTGTTTTCTTTCCATACCATATTCAACCTATTTAAAGCACAGCATGCATCTTTAAATAGCAATTATGGTCTTTATGCTGTGTTGAAAGAGGTTTTTTTAACACAGTTAAACCTGATGACGCATTCCTCTTTAGTCATTCATAATGCCATGTCAACAATATTTCCATCAGGCGCTGAAATGGAACGAATATGTTTGAGTCTTTTGCTCATAAGTAAGGCACTTTCAGTCACTGCACAATTCAATGGCTTCAACTGTGATGCCAACTTTCACAGCCGTTTCCCAGGTAAACCAGCCTTTGCTTTCTAAATCGATTCAAAAGGTCGTAAAAAACACAGTGGCAAATATCGCAAACTACATGGGAATTATCACAAAGAAACGCTTTTCTCTGCCCTCTGCAGCCGAGCGGGACATAAGTGTGTACTGTGGCGTGCAGACGATCACGCTGAAGATCAACTTCTGCCCTGTGCTCTTCTCGGGCTACACCGACACTGACCTGGCACTAAATGGTCGCCATGGTGATGCCCACTGCCGAGGCTTCATCAACAACAACACCTTCCCCACGGTGGTTCTCTTCAGCATCAGTCTTAGTGCACTGGAGGCCTGTGGCAACTCTCTGGTGGTAGGAGACTTTGACAAGCTATAGGGAGAGCAATCAAATAGCCTCGGTGACCCTTGAATCATTTCAGGTCATGTTGGAACAAAACAACAGTCTTTCTTCTCCCCAGAGAAGCAACTGTAGTCAGGAAGAGTGGAAGACTTTGTAAAGTTATGTTGATGTCAGGACTCAGGCTGGCAGGACTGAACAGTGTGTGCCATTTAAGCTCTTTTCAGAATGTAGGTTATTTGTGCCGTTTCTTTTACTGAGAGCAAGGGAGAGAGGGAATTATTTTCTGTTTGGGCTGGATGACGGGGTGGACACAGTGATGATGCTGTGATAAAGGGATTAGTTGGGTGCCGGCGCATTAGCTCAATGGTAAGGGATAAGGATGATGTTATCGAAGGAATGCCCGAGTTTCGATTAGGTGGCCATTCACGGATGATGGCCTCTCTGTCTGCTTTGTAGGTTTCCTCAGCTCAGGGAGCGAATGCCTATGGGAACCTGTCCCTGGTGCAAATTGGCAATATTTCAGGGTACATCGACACACCCGACCCACCCACAATCATCAGTTATCTGCCAGGCCTGCTGTACAAGTTCAGCTGCAGCTACCCCCTGGAGTATCTGGTGAACAACACCCAGCTGGCATCGTGAGTAGTTCTTCATGTTGAGTCTGAAATTATGTAAAATTACAACCAGTTATGAAGAGAGTGCATGGCTTGTGTCTTATATTCCCATCTACCTACACAAAGTAAAATCAATGTCCAGTTAAACACACTTTTCATGCTTATACGCTTTCACGTTTTCTGTTGGTGTGTCACAAAATACAATGTGCCATGTCTACTACTACAAAAAGCTCTATGGGATTATATGACACAAAAGGGAATTTAGGATTTTGTAGGGAAGATATTCTAGAATGTCTATTTAAGGTCACTGTAATGTTGGATGGCTCTTCTCTCTGAAGGTCAGCTGCAGCGATATCAGTGAAGGACAGCAATGGTACTTTTGTCAGCACTTTGAATTTACTCCTCTACAATGTAAGTAGATATTTGGTGAAGATGCTAATCTAGTGGAGTGTATCTGTCAGAGACTACTAACCTGACATACAGTCTGTCAAAGTCCTAAGACTGATCATTCATCATCTTGCTTTCTCTTCTATCTGTGTTCTGTACATCATAATCTTGTTGCTTAATTTCATTGTCCTCTAATGACAATGTGATCAAATTTGTTTTTAGATAGCAGTAGAACAGTAGATAACAGTAGAAGTTACAGTATTGCATTGACTTGTAAGGAGAGAAACCAAGCGTGAAAATGCTTATTTGCAACCTATGACTGTTCCCTGTATAGGACTCGTCGTATGGACAGCAGTTGGCCATCCCTATGGCAGGTCTTACTTTAAAGACACGGGTGTTTGCTGCTGTAAGGGCATCCAATTTAGACAGAAGGTAAAACACAATTTTCAAACAATCAATCCTCCTAAGGATTAGCGTAACTTTAAGATAGGATGACCTCAGATATCAGAATGTGGAAGTATGGCATCCTCAAAATGTTTCAGTGCTTAAAAAGCAAACAAAAACATGTCTGTCATGAGTATGAAAGATATAAAATATAAAGGTAAAGATAAAAGACATTCAAAAACACCTTTTGGAGGTTAATGGGCATGGAGAAGTGATGGTTGACTCGTGACAGAGAATTGAGGCGCCAGTGCAGTTGGGTATAGTGGTAAAGATGTTAGCTTGTGGTGGATGAAGCCCATTCAAGTACTCCTGTTTTAATGACCCAGACCTGTCTCCCCCCCTACAGATGGAATGTTCTGATGGATTACTGTTACACAACTCCCTCTGGGAACCCTAATGATGAGTTGCGCTATGACCTTTTCTTTGGGTAATTCCACATCATTTGAAAAGATCTTTCTGAAATCTCTTGGACCATCTTTGAACAATGAGCTTCTGTTTTTTATTCCGGTCTCTCTCCCTCCCTGTCTCTCTCTCTGTGTTTTGAATGTCCATCATATCCTGATTTCTTTGAATGTCTTTTACTTGCGGAGACAGCTGTTACAAAGACCCACAGACAACTGTGTTTGAGAACGGCAAGAGTCAGATGGGGCGCTTCTCTTTCGAGGTATTTCGTTTCGTCAAACACAAGAACCAGAAAATGTCAACGGTTTTCCTGCACTGTGTCACCAAACTGTGTCGGTCCGATGACTGTCCAATGCTCATGCCGGTAACACACTCCTCCACATTCTAAATAACTGCTCTCACATGCAATGGATTTTATTGAAAGTGCTACCGCTGAACACACTGTGTTCTCTTGCACCAGATCTGTGGTCGGAAAAAGAGGCGAGATGTCTCAGAACAAGGTGAATCCAACACTGCAGCCTCTGGGAATGCAGTCATAACAGCTGGACCCATAATCACTCGGAGTGGTACGTACATTACAATTACAATGAACTTCCCTCATGATTCATACTTTAACAATGAACTTTTTAGTGGTATGTCAGTATTAGTGTGTAACAGCCCATGATGCTCTTACTTCACAGAGGAAACTCCAACCAATAACTCTCAACTTGGTAAGACCTGCTCTTTGACTCTTTGTATTTCAGCTTGATATGGAATTTGAAGTATCAGATCTTTATTTGTTCTGTCATGAAGCTAAAAACTGCTGAACTGCTGAAAATCCCATACACACATGCTGTGCACTGTCCATCCACACATTACACATTGACCCAGGTTTTGAAGACTTTAAAGGTTTATAGTCTGAGATGTTTAGGTTTATGGTCATACTGTGAAAAGATAGCAGGTGCATTCTGAACAGTACTTGACAAACATCAAATTTGAACATTTTTATCACTATGCTAGTCCTTATATCAAAAATTGATATTTCTTGATATTCATATATGGTATTTCTTGATATTTGCTTGATTTTCAAAATCCATTGTAAAACTGTTAATTAAGTCGTTTTGTGAAACTAATTGTGTACGTGCCTGACTGTGTGGCAGCCCAGCTAAACAGTCCTCTGCTGCGGCCCGACTCTGTGACCAGCGCTCTGATCTCGGGCATCATCATCCTGGCCGTCATGAGCGCTTGTTTCTTCATCCTCTCACTCACGCTGCTCAAGGGCAGGAAGCCCCCGCCCACTGTACTGTCAGGCTCTCAGAACCCAGCCTTCAACTGAGCATCTCAGTACCCCATCTACTCCCCTTCCTCTCACAGGGGAATTTATACAGAGATCTGTTTATTAAATGTACTTTATTTATAGAGTATTAATAAAACAATATGTATAAAGGTAGGATTGTATTGTAGTGGAATATGTAATTAAACATAGAGACTTAGTTTCAAATAACATTGTTACAATGTATTTGTTATACTTTGGTATTCCTTAAATCCATGAAATGATCAGTATCTTTGTATTGTATTGCACATATTTTTAAAAGGAGCTAACTCATACTGGGTACAATGTATTTCTTTTTCAATACCTCAGCCGTTCATTTGTCTGTTTGCAGGGCGCAGGAAACAAATTCGGTAGATGGACAAGTTGTTACAGCTTACTATACAGTGATAGAGGTAGTTCTCTCTTGTCATGAATGAGTCAACATAGAGCTGGAAATGAATGCCACTGTGATAAATTTTCTCAATGCCAATTCTTTTGAATTTGCCACATTGAATGCTCTAAGAGATTTTAATATGTATTGGTAGTTTGTACCTAACATTATGAGAAGTATTGAAGTACATCAATTTCTTCTATTCAGATATAATAATTTAAGTGCCTGTTTTTCATTTCTACTAACTTTACTAACTTTGTTTATATATATTTGAAAAAAATCAGGCCAATTATTCTTAGGTTTATTCCTAAACTTACATGCTATACTGTGTTATTTTATCATAATTACTTGGTATGAAACATACCTATAAAATGTAGTTTAAAGCTACATTTTCCTGTATCTTTTTACTGTAAACAATAGGTTTTAACACATTTTAATGTAAATTAGGGGTAGGTACCCAAAACACACACACACACACACTCACACGCACACACACACACGCACACACATGCACGCACACACACACACACACACACACATTCAGGTATATAAAAACCCACATGCCTACCCATATGTATGTTGCATATATTTCCTGTGCATTTGAATTTTTTACAATAAATGTATTGGAATAAAAATGGATTTTGATGTAAATGGTTTGTCATGCCAGACTACAAATAGCTTACATCACAGGAAAAAAAGTTGTGTGGCAAATCCACAGAAAATTAACTGTTTTGTCACATCCATAACTGTAATAAAATGCTATTGAATCATGTGAGTGGTCACATGTTAATTGCATTCACATCATACAAATAACATGGCATGGCAAAAAGTAAAATTTCCCTGGAACTGCCCTTTGTGTTTGAGATTACAGTAACAGTATACATGAAATAATATTATAAGTAGTATTATAAAAGGAAATGAAAATAATAATAAAAAAGTAATTCAGTGTAAGCTTGAATGTGTCAATGAATATTCTCTCAGTGACCCTGAAAGCTTGCGATCCTCACTCACAGGTCAGGCCATAGAGCCATGAATAGTGACTTAAGCATAGTCTTGTTACTGTATCTGTGTCAACCCTTGTTCTCAAACAGGTATGTGTGTGTGTTTGTGAATGAGTGTCTGTGTCTCTGTCTGAAGACAACACCTTGACAGGGAATGTTTATTTTCACGCAAAGCAGGAGCATCTCCTGTCCAAGGTGGAGAAAAACGCTTTGATACATGACTGTTGTGTTGCCATTCTTCCCTGGAACCTGAGAGTGACGACGCGAACAAAGGACAGCTGAAGGATGACACAGTTGACTTAAGTAACATAACTCCTCCTTAAAAAGGACATTTAGCCTAAATTGCATCTTCCTGTAATAAACTAGGATGTCTTCTGTGTGGTGTTTTGTGGTTGCTAGGTAAACATACAACCCTATAACTTCCGCTTAAGTTTTCTTTTCTCTCCCCTGATATGGCAATGTTTCTTTTTCACTATGATACGTCAGGTCAGTCATTATGTGTCCATTTTATTTTATCCCATAAAACATTTGAGTTATTCAGGGGTTAGTATTCAGACTGATTTGTCAACAGTATGGAGTCTGTTTTGACTGCAGCTGACATCAGAAAGCATCCTCCTCCTGGGGGACTAACCCTGCTATCAGTGCTCCAGGAGAGGCCAGGAGAGATTGCAGACTTCCATTCATCTCTGTGTATCTCAGCAGTCACTCGCTTTCCTTGGTTTCAGCCCGAAGAGAAAGGCAAACAAATGCCTCCAGGTGATTAGCAGATGGATTAAATCTAATCTGGGTTATCTCAGCAGAACAATCAGATGATCCTCCATGATACTCTCTGGACATTCTTTTGGCACACTTGCCACCGTAGCCAATCACAATATATCATATTCCAAACATGTTTAGCATCTAGAAATGATAAAAGGAAATTCTTAATTTTTCAGAACAGTGCAGTCAAATGCACTATTTTTATATGTGTATCCATATCTAAATCTAATTCAATATCTAAATATAATCCAATCCATAGTTTATTTGAATCTAGTTCATATACTACACATACAGGTGCTACACGTGCAGTAACTTTCCATATATTTTCTCTGCAGGTTTTTGTTGAGTTTACTGTAAACTCTCTGTACAAAATCACTGTATGTAATACTGTCCATGAATGCCAAAAACCAGGTGACAAATAATTAGCTTGGTTCAAATCACAGGACAATAGCTGTCTTTCTGGAAGTCCAAAACTAGTACATTGGCTAAAAATATTGTCCGGTCCCATTACCTTTCTCAATGAATGGTGAGATTAATCCCACTATCCCAATGGTTCCCAGGATCACCTGTGGGTCATCATAAAGCCTGTGCACTATTGTGAGGTGATAAACTATCTATCCCAAACAGGCTGGGGTAGCATTGTTTAACTCCCCCTGCCTCAGGTTCAGCACTTACTTCATAAGGTCTCATGTTAGCATGCCATGGGATTCTCTATTTTAAAACACAAGGCACAAAGAAGCAGGTCCCTTTGTCTCTATGTTGTGTTTGAAGAACTGTAATGTGTTGGGTTTCAGTGTTTTGCCTTAAGGCCATGTCCATGGCACCAGGTTCACAAAAGGGATATCCTATACAATGGTGTGAGGGAGGACACACCAAAGTACCCTGACCTTAATATTGTCCAATCGTAACCCAGGGCATCCCTTTTAAAAAGCACCCCATAAGTTGACCATACGTTCAAAAAGCAGGGGCTACCCAGAATGGAGTATCCAAAGCAAGGTGCGTGATGGTTGGAGCTTTGTGGACTTCCTTTAAGCGACCCCCACAAGGAAGGCTGAACAGCTTTGATTCTCAGACACCATTCAGGACCTTCTCCACTGATTTCTTCTCTCTGTGTGTTTTGTTTGTGTTTAGATCTGAGTTCAGTGAGGAAAAGCAAAATGGAGCCTCTTGTCCTTTGTATCTTCTTCATGATGATCAGCAGCAGCAGCAGCCAGTTATCAGAAACTAAGTGCGGCACAAATTTCCGACGTCCAGGTATATATGTTTTTTTTTTTCAGAAAGAAAACCAATGACAGATGTGCCAACAATTCTAGTTGTAGACAAATGGCCACATAGTCAAACAACTTGAGTAAAAAATTGTTGTGTAACTTAACAAGATAGTAAAACAAGTTAAATTCTCTCCATCTCCATTCTCCGTCAGTAAATCAATCCATCTTTCAGATGGATTATGACGTGACAACAGTTTTGGATGTAGAACTCTGAAATGTAGATTTGTAAACCAAGCTTTCCATCTTTTCTTCTGTGGCAGCAATCACGGACATTTCTGTGGACTGTGGCACGACATACATCATGCTGTCTATCCTGGCTTGTCCTGTTTTCTACACTGGGTACAACGAGAGCCTTCTCATTCTCAACCACATTGAGGACTCCTCATGCAAAGGCGTTCTGGATGAGAGTGTCACTCCCCCGGTTGTGAAATTCACCTTTCCCATCAACTCTACCACGGCCTGCGGAAGCATCTTCATGGTAAGGGATGCTCATAAGACAAAAAAGTGTTTGTATAAGCTACTTATAAAAGTATTTATAAAAGTGTTATAAAAGTGTTATAAAGTGTTTTTTACTTATTGACTTAAAGTTAAAAAAGTAATAAATAAATAAAAAATGACCCTATCCTTGAATGCTAAGGCAATGAACTTTGATGTTTGTTTTCATATTCTTCTCAGACCACAAGCACTTCCGGAACAGGAGTCTTTTCAGACTTCTCCAACATTCAGACTGTCAACGTTAGTGGCGTGGTCCGCTCTCACGACCTCACCACAGGCACAGTAACCTACAATGCTGAGCTGAAGTATTTTTACTCGTGTGCCTATCCTTTGGAGTACTTCATCAACAACACCCAGATCGATGTGTAAGATGTTTTTTCACTGTCATATCATAATCAAGGATTGCTGCTATTACGCCATTACATGTTGGCTTTCGATTTCTGAAAATAAAGAGACAGACAATCAGTCAGTTATTTTGAAAGAAAAGTACTTTTTATTTTTATAACAATAAAAGCCTTCCCAAGGCTGGCTCTAGGCTCTTGTTGCCCTTGGCCAGATTTAAGTGTTGCCCCCTCTGCTCTAGAAATACAAGTGAAAAGTTGAAGAAAAAAACTGAGAAATTGCAATGCCCTTCTGACACTTGCTGCTCTAGGCAATTGGCAATCTCCTATGCAAGGAACCAGCCCAAGCCTTCCTCTGTCCACCCGTTACATGTTACTCTGCTGAAGAATTGTGCTTCCACATCTGTGATATTGTAATTATAAGGGTTATTTTCCACCAACCTCAGGTCATCATCCTCCATTGCTGTGAAGGATAACAATGGCAGCTTCATCAGCACTTTAAACATGAAGCTATTCAGTGTAAGAACAATAGACTAGAAAGAACACAGTAGCATTAATGATTGCATGTGATGATAACATTGCACTACATCCGTGGTGTTAGCATATAAATTATTATGCCAAAACCATGTCACTATAACACCTGTAATATATATTTTTTTCAGGATCCAGCCTACACCAAACCACTTCCTATTCCAAATGCCGGGCTTGAACTGAGGACAAATATTTATGTCCAAGTTGAGGCAACCAATTTGACTTCCCAGTAAGACTCCCTCTCTCTGAATTCATTTCTATAGGATGTTGGAGTCAGCTGTAATATGAATGATTGCTTTTCTCGATAGGTACTATGTGCTCCTTGATCGATGCTATGCTTCAATTTCTCCCCAACCAACAAACTCTACATTTTTTAATCTCTTTGTGTCTGTGTAAGTATCATCATTATACCTCATAGTACAGTATAAAAATTATATGGCATGCCATGATGGCATGGAAAGGAGACAAAACAGCCAGAATTAAGTAAAACCTTCACTGGTTCATTGTGTTTGATTCCAAAGTTGCTCCAAAGACCCAATGACGACAATGATTGAAAATGGAAAAAGCCAACATGCCAGATTCTCCTTCCCTGCCTTCCGTTTCATTGAGCAGCAGAACCAGACCCTCTCCACCTACTATCTCCATTGTATCACACGTCTCTGTGAGCAGAGCACCTGCTCCCAGTTCAAGGTAAAACAGAGTGATGTTGGTTGCACACTCAGCTGTTCTATCCTCATACAGACAAAGACCCTCTCCACCCACCACCTACACCTACACATACACACACACACACCTGAGTAACTTTTATCAGTAGTGCTCAAGCCATTCTCTTAATCGACAGCTGTGCCCCTCTGGGAGGAGAAAAAGAGAAACTTTAACCCAAGCGACCATCCAGGAAGGAGTAACTGACTCTGCAACCATCTCATCGCCAGCAATCAAAACCAAAGCTGAAAACAGTAAGTGCTTTGTATGGAAAAACTATGCTTGTAAAAGTTGTAAGGGGATGGGCACTATGAAGCTTGTGATTGTCTATGGATAATATGCCAGTTTTAGCCAACCTGTACATATGGAAGATATTGTAGGTTCATCATTTTATGTCACTATGACAATGGGTGACTTATTCAATAGGTGACCTAAGTGTGTTGTCACCACTGTAGATCTATTAAAAATTAAATGCCTTTATTTTTTTTTCAGTGGTATCATCAAAAGAAGAAGGTAAATTATGCATACATTATTTGTACTATATTATGCTTATCTCTGTGTAACAGAAATCAATCGATTAGCTTAAATATTAGCTTTTATACAGTTACATACCTATACCCTATACCTACTTATACCATAAATCTATAGTAAATCTAACTTTATACCCTTTACCTACTTATACCATATATCTATAGTAAATCTAACTTTATACCTATGCCTAACCCTAACCCTGTAATACACTTAAGTTTTCAATCCCAGTGGCTTTTTTTTTCTGAATGTAAACAGTGTTATCTCCTTTCTCTCTTCCTCTTCTTTGACAGAGCCCATCAGCAGCCAAGGCTCCAATGCATCTGTGGGTCTAGGCATTGCAGTGGGCATTTTGGCTGCCGCATGCATTGTTGTCGTTGGTATGGCAGCCTTCTTCTACAAGAGACTGCCAGCTGGCTCCAACAAGTTCTTCCAGAGTTAAAGACAAACTAAGCAGATGCTCTTCTTGTTGCTGTGACCAGGACAGACAGTCCCCACTGTGTGGCTGTGAAGAGTTGCAGCACCACAGGAGACAAGCTTACTGATCATTTCAGATATTCTTGTTTTTGATGATAACATGGAGTTGATATTGGGAATTTAGTGTTGTTAGTTCAGTTGTAGATTCCTGCACATGCAATTTACAGTTCATGTACATAGAAATCTGTCTACCGAACAGGAGGAGTGGTAAAGAATTTAATTTGTCGACAGTGTAGCCAATTTCAAAACCTTTCACTAAGTATAGTATAAAGTCAGGGGGCACGATGCAATCTTCAATGAAATGGCACCTATGCTTGTGTTAAACACATTAAATAAATCAGATGAAATAAAGCAGTAAAGAAAGCAAAACACCATCTGCTAATTTTGAAAGTGAGTTTGGAATTTAGAGTGAGTTTGGGTGTTTTGGAAGTAATATTCAGTGGCCAGTGTGCAATGCTGACAGTTTTAAATGTGCTATTTATTAAAGTTCATTATGTTTTACCTTACCTTCCCATATGATTTTTTATTGTCACAGATTTAAACATTAAACCTTTTGCACATGCCACCATACCATTTTCTCCTTTAGCACAATGATAACATGTGAAATGTGAAAAACAAATTAAATAAAACATACAGAAAATGGAACAGAATGTTTAGTGCATATTCAAAATGGTAGCATAATTATTGTTTGACAGTCTTCAAATAATATTCTTGTACCAGCTTTTCTGAAATTGTTTTACCTTAAATCAGAATTATTTTAAACTTATATGCAAATATCAACATTAAAGGCTGCAGGTACCACATCATCATATGTATCTGATTAATTTCTGTTTTGTCTGTGTATTACTGTATGAGTAGGATTTGGAGATGAAAACATATTCTATAGAATATAATTTGTACAGACCTGAAATATAGGTTACCTTCTGAACTATACATTTTCTAAATTTCCCATTTAAACTTTCCAAAGGGTTCAATTTCAGTGATACCGAAGTCACATTTTTAATGGGGTCAGTGAAAAAATGATCTTAACCTTGCACAAAATCATACTTGACACTTAACCTAGTGTCGGCTTACTAAAGAGATGACCTCCAAATACACTCACAATGGAGCAAAATAAGCTTTTACATGAGGAAATGGGAAACCAGTGTGTCAAAACTTTTATATGTAAAAAGTTCTCCTTCCTCAGGTGTCTTTTGACCTAGTGTCAATTTAAATGGTTCTAATCATCAACCTCCATGCAGTGTACAGAGATGTGTACAGAGATGTGTCACAACCTCTGTTCCCATGCAGTTCTGGTAGTGGGCATATGGGAGCAACAGGATTCAGCAGGAACATGATGCCTACAGTAATAGACCACACCAGTGGAAGGTGTGGACCATGAATCAGACCACCTAATGCAGCTGACACTTTTACACTGCTGACATCCACACCAACATTACTTACGTTATGTAGGTCATTTAGGCCATAGAATTAATTTTCTTTTTTCCTGACTTTTTACTTGCTTTGTGTTTACCCAATAAAATGTCTCTTCTGTTAAAGGAAAAATCCAGTGTGAATCAGTCCATAGCCCTGTTGTTCTAGGTCACAGAGTGCCAGCAGGGAAAAGAACCAGAAAATCTGAACTGAATAGCAACTCATTTTCAGTTTAATTTTCCTATGCCCCATTTAGGAAATGTTAGCCGATAGTTTGCAATTCTATGCTGTATGAAATTTTACGGTTCTCTTTCTGACGTCACACAGTGACCTGGAAAAACAGGGCTATTAATTAGTTGACAGTGGATTTTTTCTTTATAACAGAATTTTTGTCCATCTGTACTTTTATGTATGAGGATTATAGTTAACAATAGATGCCTAAACCACGCCCAAGTGCATATCAGCCCTCAAAGAAAGATCTAGCTGACTTATGCACACTACTGCCTACCATTTATGGAAATGTCCAGAACATTTCAACTCATTGCCCTGTTCTTTGACATCAGCGAGTGCATTCACCATGAAATAAAAGTAGACTAAAGTACTAACTGAACAGGGCAAGGAAAATGACACTGAGAGTGAGTTTCTGTGCCCCATTCAGTTAGTGTTAGCTATGTGTTAAAATGCTCTGTTGAATTTTTCCTTTAGCTCATGAGTGGCTTTACTGCAGTGATTTAGGTTGTCAGGTTAGGTAACAATTTAGTGTATAGTATAGAGTTTTTCTCACAGTGTTGGGGAAAGGGCAGTAGTTGAGCTGTCACTGACAATAATGTTGGTGTTTTTCAGGCACTGAAAAAGGCACTTCTACAACTAAAAACACTTTTACTCTACTGATATCCACACCAACATTGTTTAGGTTATGTAGGTCATTTAGGCCCTAGAATTCATTTTCTTTTTTACTGACTTTTTACTTGATTTGTGTTTACCCAATAAAATGTCTCTTCTGTTAAAGGAGAAATCCAGAGTGAATCAATACATAGCCCTGTTGTTCGAGGTCACAGAGTGCCAGCAGGGAAAAGAACCAGAAAATGTGAAACAACATGAACCAAATAGCAAATTGGCAGGTAGCACCAACTCAATGGAGCACAGAAACTTATTTCCAGTTAAATTTTTAGGTAACATTAGCTGCAATACAATAATGTTGGTGTTTTTCAGGCACTGGAAAAAGCACTGTACAGTCAGAAGCAATATGTGATAAGGAACTGGATTATAGAATGCAGACTGTGGATATTTCCAACTCATGTGTACCATACACCCCTGGACACTTCAAGATTCAAGAGTCTTAATTACATCTCATTACAAGTATATAAAAGAGTAACATTCTTGTGTTTCTTGCCCCTAAAAAACAAACAAATAAATAAATAAATGAATTGTGTGCTTAGTGTTAAGTGTGTGTATGTATGTGTGTGTATGTAAATGTGTGCATGCATGTGTCTGTGCGTGAGAGAAAAAGAGAAAAAACTGTAGCAGAAACTGACAGGTGAGGTTTAGGCTGTCATTGTTGTTTCTGTGTTCATAAGCCATAGCTTGGTGGAAAAATTGTTCTGGAGTCTGGTCGTTCTAGCCTTAAGACTGTGATATCACTTCCCAGATGGTAGCAGCTGAAACAGTCCATGACTAGGATGGCTGGGGCCCTTAGTGATTATTTTGTTCTGGGTGGAGGGTAAGTGGCAGCCACAGATGCCTTGCGCTGTGCACACAACTCTATGCAGTGCTTATCGTTTGGTGGGAGAGCAGCTTCCAAACCATGCAATGACGTCTCCGGTCAGGACACTCTATGGTTCCTCTGTGAAAGGCCTTCAGGATCATTCCAAACTTTCTTAGTCATCTGATGTGGGAGAGATGTTGTTGGGCCCTCTTGACAACATGGTCAGTGTGGCCATCCCAGGTAAGGTCCTCCAAGGAACACCAAGGAACTTGAAGTTCTTGACCCTTTCCACTTTAGAACCATTGATGATAGTGGGTTCCTACTGATCTCCTTTCCTTCTAAAGTCCACAATCAGATTCAGAATTCAGAATCAGTTTATTCTGCAGACACCACTGTCTGAAGTTGTTAATTACACTTCTGTAGGCTGCCTCATCATTGTTGGTGTTTCTATACACTTGTTCCAGCTTCTGTTATATTGCATAAAACGTTACTTATCATTTTGCAGTAGTGTTGCTGTCTGCTTCTCTTCTTTATTTAGTGGTCACAGGTAACAATGTGATAACAATGTCTACAAGTGTGCTGGGTTGTGTAGTGTAGTGTGTGTGTCAGGTCTCAATGTTTTGTGAAGCCTACCTGGAAAACACCCTGTAGCTAGAAATGGTAATCACTTACAATGACCTGTTGGTGTAGTGAACACAAAGAAATATAAGCTGCACACCTCGATAGACAAACTATCTTGGGATGTCACTACACTCTTACTAAAACCTGAATGTTATATGCTATGAGGTAATATGCTGGTTTATACACAAATGCTTGTGCCATTGTAGGATAACATTGCATTTTTCAAATTCTGTCAACAGGGGGAGACCTTACATGTCCATCATTCAACGACTGAGCGTTGGTGAGTTCACTGTGAGAAAGAGAGTAAGCTGCATTGGTCATTATAATGGGTGTGGAGATCCTGATGACTTATACCTCAGTGGTATAAACACCATATATCATGCTGTGGTAAAACATTCAAATTTGCACATTTGCAAAAGAAACATGCATTTGTACAGTAAATTTAATCTCTTTTTTGGTTTTGATGAGATAATTGATTGCATGCCAATGCAAAGTCCACAATGTAGTATATTTGACCTGGTGTCCCAAATGGAAAGGCTGAAAGCTTGGGTGAAAGCATTCCTGTTAAGATCCAGCCAGCTAACACAGCATCTGTGCAAGAGATTGAAATGGAAACACACTATATGCCTGTGGACAAAAGGAGGACACACACTGTTTCTTCCTTTCTCAAAGGAGATAGTTGGAAGTAGACATTTATCTCTCCCTTGCCGCACAGGACATGTGAGGGGCTCTTACTATTAGAACCAGAGAGGGATGGTACGTGTGTTATGTTAGAAATATTGTCTCCCAAATATGTATGTGTTTGGACACACCTACTACCTATTTTGTAAATCAAAACTAAAGGTCAAAAACCTCTGGGATAACGCAATGGATTGTGTATAGTAAGCCAAAAAGTGTAAACCAGATTAAACATTTTAGGCTCTTCAAAACATTAAAGATGTTGACAACCTCTAAAGGACTCCTGCCAGTCCTTTAATCTCTTAGAATTATACACCTGCTTTCCCATAGTCATAGTCCTTCAGTTCATTGTTCAGCACTTGTCGGGTTCTTTTCTTTCCGTCTGGTTAACCAAAATGCTCTCTAGGTGACTATTTTATGAATCTGCTTTTAGGATGAAAGTAGTGTGTGAAGCTAAGATTAAGGTTAATAATGACTATTGTGTTATATGTAACGTGTCCATAAAAATTTTTGCACCAAATAATATACAATAATTGTAGGTAAGCACATTTGTGGGATGCATCAGAATATCTAGTATCACCAGACACTTTCTCATGTATAATTGGTACTAATTGCATAAGTTATTATATGAGTTGTTTGGGGGCTTTACATGATGTGTCAAGTTTTATTCTTTCAAAATATCTTCTACACAACATGGATTTCTCTCTCTATCTCACACCATTCAGATAACATTCTCTCTCTCTCTCTCTCTCTCTCTCTCTCTCTCTCTATGTGGTTGTGGCTCTCTGACACAAGAGAAAGTACATTGAAAGCAGACCTCAGGTCAGGTTCTAGCTTTTCACATCCACCTGCATCCTCTACTGCAATATTAACCAGCCACAGCCAAGCAGAGTTCCCCTCCTGCTCCACTCCACTCCACTCATCTTACCTGCTATAAGTCATCACACTTCCTCCACTGATGGAGCCAGAGCCATGTAGATACCGTTATATCACAGTGAAGAGGAGGGACTCTGGATTGGATCTGGCCCTGACCTGGTAAAGATATGGCCTTGAACCTGGGATTCCTTTCCTACTGAGCTGAAACACATCTACATATGAACTAGCCTGATAACCATAAGCCGGTTTACTATTCCCTGTAAGGTCTAGTTCTTGGTGCACTTCTGTCCCAGGTGAGACTCATGTTTGGCCTGGGTTTTGCCCCAAGCTGAAACAGACCCATTCAAGGACACTGCTCCTATCAGGGTTTAATCAGTGATGCATTATAAAGAGATTCAGAGGTTTTGCTCTCTGAACACAATTGGCCATACACTATGTTATAGTGTTCTATAATGTAATACTGTTCTATAGTGACAAAACTCCCAATTCCACTTGAGAGCTCAACTTGTAGATGAACGTGCATGGGATGAATATACAATAAATTATTGGCTCCATACAGTAACTTCACTGTTTGTTTGTTCAGTTGTTTTCTCTGTCATAGACCTTTTATTCTTTTTTTCTTAATTAATTCTGAGTTCTATCATTATTTTAAAACACATATAAACAGCGCAAGTACTAATGGAAATAAATGATCATGACCATTAACTACTCAGTTAGCTTATTGTTGTATTAGCATATGTGCATGCTGCATGATCATTCTTGTGGACCCTTTAGAACAAACTTCACAGTTTATTTCTCGTAAGCACAAAGGGAAAAACCTGAAGAGTGAATAGTTACAGCACCCAGTGCATGTTTTTTGCTTTGAGTTTTGTTTGTTAATGTAGAAAACAGCCTGGGCCCGGTGTTCTCCTGCAGCGCTGAACTCTGGTCCAACCCCTGGAAGGCTCTCCCCTCGAGGAGTGCTAAAAGAAGCCTGACTCTCTTCCTCTCCGGTGGCTGAAACACATGAAGAATGGCTTCTTTGAGAGCCACTCATAGCTCTGACAGAAATGCTGCTATCTGCCAACGGCTAGATTTCCATCTTAAGTCTCATTGCAGTCACTCCCTGAAAAAAGAGGCCGGTCTGTATTAAAAAGCAAAACTTACAAAGCACTATTGTGTGTACAGCATTTTCAGATTGTGGTGTAGCCTACTACATTCTCAAGTGTTTTTTTCTCAAGATTTATAAAGAATTATAAATTAAACTCAATAGCTACTTCATCCCCATCTTTATTTACACTTTCTGTCTAAATGTGCATATATTAAAAAAGCAAAAGCAACACATCAATAGCATTTCTTATGTCTGTATGCTAACAACAGTAGTAGCAGCAGCAGCAGCAACAACAACAACAACAACAACAATATAAACCAAAGGCCTTTCAAATGTCTTGTGTTGTATGGTTGTGAAATGAGAGCACTCATTCAGAAGGTCTGCATTTAATTCATCGGTTTAACTTCATTTGGAGTCCATTAGGTCAGCAGGACAGTGATTTCAGACGGAAGCAGCTGCTGGCCCTTCTTATTGCACAAATAAAAGGCATCTGCTGTTAATGACTCTTCATTCTCTGAGTCACCTCAGAAGAGCCACTCATCAAATGTGCACGACAGGGGGGATGGATCCAGTTCTCTTCAAGTGTGGCTGCAAAAGCTGCATGATACTAACTGTAGTTTTAGAGTAAACAAAACATCAATCTGAAGCAATGTGAAATCTGTATTTTTTTCACAGTGCTATGGACAAAAGTGCTTTGAAGTCTATTGCACAAGGGGGCCTACTGTACATCCTGTAAATTACTGTCACATGAGCCTGACCATCTTGTCAGAAGCTAACATGCATTTTTAATCTGGCCGTTCCTGACAATGCCCACCCATTCTCTGATGGATCAGGTAGCTGGTAAGAGCCTCATTAAGTATAGAGTAGTTTCCTGTGCTGTGTTCGGTCATCATTGTGTGCTGAAGGGGCTACTGAGTCCAGATCCACCTGCTGGTGGTGTCTTAGTTTCCCTACATAGTAGTTTCTGCAAACTTTCTCGTGTCAGTGTTACACGTTTGAATGATGAAGTATTAATAGGCATCTATATCACTATACTGCAAAGCATGAATGGATGTATGATAAAGTAGGCTAGGTCATCTTTGTCTACAGTAAAAGATTCAGGCAACTGGCATTTAATTCTAACAGTGCTTTGCAAGCTGTAGAGAGTAGAACTGTGAATGGGGACTTTAGCAAAATGTAAGATAATGAGATGCCCCTCTCCCAACCACACACACATGCATACACAAACACAATACCCATCGTTAGAATTATGTGGACTTTGTAATGAGTTAAACACCATCCGATATTATATATATATATATATATAGATAGATACTAGTTATATATAGTTAAGCTAACTGAATTGAACTGAGTGCAAAGAAGTACAAACTGTTACCACAGACCTTCTCTGTTGTAGTTGTTTATCTGAAGTGGAATGACTTAAATGGGGGACGGAATATGAACATTAGCATCACATAAATCACAAAAAGGGCAACTTCTATTTTACTAATTTATCCTTGACATGAACAAAATGAGTTTATAAGTCATGGGACAGCAACACCATGGTCCAACACAGTACCATATTGATGGGGACAGAAAAACAGGTTGCTAAAAAACAGTATTGCAATGGAGAAATGAAAGGGAAAACAAGAAAAAAAACGAAAAACTGAAATGGCTGAAATGGAGGAAGCAGACAAGTGTTCCCGTCACCTCTGCCAAGTCAGCCTTCTTTAATCACTGTCCTGTGACAGATACACTGTTCCCTCTCACACCTCAATATGCCTAATGCTGCCTTGGCTGAGCTAGCAGCCAGAGCATGAGTTGCACAAATAGCAACTTGGAATCTCAGTCACTCCAAGGAAATTTGGGAGTAAATTAGTCTAGCAGAGGTGAACTGTTGAGAGGGGAGATGTAAAGAGTTGCATTGAGATGGTTTGTCTGTCTCCATGTTTTAGATAGTCTCTGCTTTTCTCAGTTTGCATCTCCTAAAAAAAAAACAAGCAAGCAAGAAAACAAACAAACAAATAAACACATAAACAAACAAACACATAGACAAAGGAACCATCCATGCTGTAAAACTGTAGGCCTTTATATTCATACTGTACAGAACCACCAAGTCATGTGGTCATGATAAGTCAGCTGCTAAAGAGTGATGCAAGATGTACAAGAAAAAACAGGAAATTCCTAATGCATGTCATAAACATGCAGACCTCTATATTCGTACACAAACTAAAGTACTCCTGTCAGACTCCTCTCTGTCAATCAGTTGTGGGCTGACATGGTGGTCAAACAGAACAGAAGGAAAGTCCAAAAGCATGTTGTACGCTTACACCCCTCTCCACCATCCTCCTCCTGCCTGTAATGAATAATGCGTGTGGTGGTAGCGGTCTGTCATGCTGGTAGGCTGGATGAACTGCAGGTGAACTCAGGTCTTGGACGAGGCGGTCCGGAGGTGGCATGAGTGTGTGCTCTCAGCACTCTGTCAGAGCAGTCAGCACGCATCATGTCCTCCTTTTGACACCACTGCCGCAGTCTGAATCCTGCTGTGTCACGACAACAGCAGAGCCCACGTACCCATGATGGAAGGTTGGGGAGTTTGCTGAGGTCACCTTTGAAGAAAGGGAGGGACAAAGTAAAGGTTTGAGTGGCCCATTGTAAATAAGAGTGAAGCTAAGTGTTAATAATTTACAGTTGCCTTCACATTTGACATTAGTCAACTTCACCAAGAATGTTAATTAAATGTGTAGGGTGCTGTAGTTTTGATTGAGTAAAAATGACCTTCAGTTATCACACTTCAGTTGTGAATCCTGCAGTGCAATCACCAATCTCCTGATGCCATAAAGGTAGGTTACCTTATGACATTTTTAAATTCAATTTACCAGCCTCATAGTCACGGTGATAGTTTAATGACTCCTTTAAAGGTCGAATAAAGGCTCACTTTTAGTGAAAAAAACAAAACAAAAACAAAAAACAGCCTTTTAAGGTCTGCCTTGGTGACTCAGCGAAAAAAAATCTGAAAGGAACTCAAGAATGGGTCTTATGATATCATGTTTGTCACATTGTCAGTCAACTTAATTCTGCAAAAACATTATTACTGCTGGCGCCTATTATTTAGCTTGTAAAACAAATCCACAGGTATTGATGACAATTTAAACGCATTGGTGTGAATTCCAAAAAAAACAAAAAAACATCTGTGACTCTAGGGGGAGCCCCATAGTTCCCTCAGACATGCACAGGGTACTTCTAAGAGACATATTAGTAAGTGAAACTAGCACAATGACTTGCTATGCCACTTGAGTCCCAGTTCATGGCAGTGCTGTAAGGTGCGGGTTTGAGCTCAAAAGAATGCAGGGTTGAGTTGTGCAGGGCAACCCGCTGCAATTAATTGCCCAAGTGCTCTAAAGAAGTAGACTTTAATGAATGGAACAGAATAAAAATCAGCCCAATGCCACATTACCTTCTGCCAATGAAAGATGGCTGAGACCCTTTAGGGATTTCATATTATAATGGTGGAAGACACAAGAACTTGAAAGTCTCCAAAAGGTATAAAGTTATTCAGTGATGAAGGAAAATTAACTTAATGTTGAGAAGCATCAGCACTTACCGCATGTCAGTAATTTGTTCATTCAAATAATAATAACTCCTTATGCATTTAATGCCCTTGTTCTAGGGTGGCACAGTATTTGCATGACAAGGCCTAGGAATCCATTGGCTGGACTACTTTGCATGCTTTTGCACACAGACCAAGAGACCAACTGAAAATGTAGGGGAATCTGATTCATTTTTATTTTATTTTATTTTATTTTGTTGATTGTCCAATTGGATATAATTGCAGTACATTAACCATTTACCAGTTCCCTAAAATATTATTTATAGACTTTAATCTGCTATTATCTGTACCAACTCTTATCTGCTAACATTAACATAGTCTGTTTATTTGTCCTTTGTTCAGTGCTCCTTTCCACAGTAATGCCTGATTGATTAACACCTTTAATGCAACAGTTGTAGACAACAGATGTTCAAGTTAATTCAATTCAGTTTTATTTATACAGCGCCTTTTACAATAGTATTGTCTTATGGCGCTTTACAGAAGGAGCACCCAAGAGCAACAGAGGCAAGGAAAAACTCCCTTATGTTTAGTTAGTCTAGGAAGAAACATTGGGCAGATCCATGACTCAAGTGGCTAACCCAACTGCCAGTGGTCATGCAGGAAAATTACAATCAGTAGTAACCATGATAGACTACAAGTTGTCTATGGTTTTAGCTAAGGTTCATAACAGTTCCAGAGCATTATCCCATTTTACATTGCATGGTAGTCAGTCCATGGGTGGTTATCAGGAATTATGACTGGACAATGTATGAGATGTTCCATTTAAAGGGTGGAAAGCAGGAGAGACCACAGCTGTTCATTATGCTGGGAGGAGGTGCATGTATCTGCATTTTCCTACTTCTCCATTTTTGTGGTTTATTGGGGTAAATTATATAATAATATCAGCTGGGCCATGCTCACTATAGGGCTACTATGCTAACAAGGGGTATATATAATTATATAAATTACCTCTTGTGTTACTGGTAAAAGTGAATGCTAACACTTTTATCTGTGGGATCGTTTATACAACAATTTATGTGATACTACACTTTTTAGACTACTACACATAACAGCATAAACACACTGCGTATGTAGTGGCACTGTCTCACCTGCAAAACTACCTGCATTACCAAACCAGTAGCATCAGTCTCCTGTTTCTCTTGTTTGTGCTTTGTTCCGTCTTTCTGGCAGGCCTTGAAAGTCGCAGTCTTTTATCACACAGCTCTGCTTCCGAAGAAGCATGACTGTTGTCATGGGATCCAAGACAGCAGTGCCACCTCTGGTTTAGAATTTCTCTCCACCGCGTGCGCCCTGAACTGCCCCAGAGCGGAAAGACTTCATTCGCCCTCTTTTTCCTCGCCCTGCTGCTTTAGATCATGGCTGAGCGTAAATGGAACTGGGACAAGGAGGATGACTTGCCGGTTTACCTCGCTCGTCCAGGGACCACCGACCAGGTGCCCCGACAGCTACACGGCGGGTTCTTCTGCAATGTAGAGGGTGCGTATGAGAGCAAAACCATTGATTTTGATGCGCTTAGCGTTGGACAGAGGGGTTCTAGAACACCGAGAACTCCCAAAACACCACATACATCCCCGGAGGCAAAACCCACAAACGCTGGAGGCTGTCAAACCACTGTCAAAACAACCGATATTGGGCAGGATCAGGAAAAATCGGGAGTAGAAGTAAAGACAACCACGGGAAAGGAGATTCTGCAGAATCTGGATTCCGACAAGGCAAGTATATGACAGTACATGACAGTGATTATGAACGCAAATATGAGAAATTAGAGGTCAAACAATCCTATACATAAACATACTGCCCTGTTCATCCTAAACTTTCCTAATTGTGTAAAGTAGGCTTGAATCATGCGAACATTGTAAGAATGTGTCAGATTGTAAAAAGGCCATTGGGTAATTAACGTCAGCTGTCTTCTACCACCTCTCCGTTACGCACAGGGGTTAAGTTGCATTTGAAAACTTTCTTTTGGCTCCCCAGGACCAGCTATGACAACAAAAATGACTATAAAACCAACACTAAGCTAAACACTAGTAATTCTGAAGCTATTATTTCTTGGCTTCTATGAAACAGTTTATACAGAGATTTTATAGAAGTTTAATTCTTCTTCTTCTTCTTCCTCCGAACACAAGTGACACAGTATGCTTGAATTATTGTGATTACATGTACTTTGTACTGTACATGTAATTTGTCAGCCAATTGTAGAAATAATGTTAATGCGACACCTATGACAACTGCAACAATAACCTGATATTCATCAGTTTGTAGAGGTTATAATGTAGTTATAGTGGGTATCACTCCAGAGAATTATTATTATTATTATTATTATTATTATTGTCATCAATATCAACTTTTTTTTGTTTAACTCACAAACTTAATCTTAATGGTGGTGTTAATTAGCTTAGGTGTTTTAAATGCTCTAATTCAATTTTGGAAGTACCCTCGAGTTCAGCTGAGTTAACCTTCACCTGGTTCAAGCAGGTTTGATTGGCAGGAGCATAATGCTACACTGGGTCCAAATTTCTTTATTTGAGACTGTACTTTGGTGCTGTATGGGTGTATCTGGGAGTCCTTCTCATTCAACAGCTTTCCAAGTTAATACTTCTTAGGAAGGTATACTGTGACAATTAATGCAATTGCTAAAATCAGTTTGTAACTTAAAAAAGCCAGACAACCTAATTAGCTAAATAGCTTTGCATTATTTGAGGAAATTAATAGAAATAATTTGAAAATTCTAAACTATGTTATGATAAGAATGATTGCCTTGGTTAGAATATTCCTAGCCTGGTAATAAACCAGCCCCTCATTCTACACTTTGTTGCATACAGAGGGTTTGGCCATTTGATAGTGAGAAACGATTGCTTGGTGGAGATGTTTAAGTTTAAAAAGATTGGATCAACCCTAGACTGATAGGTCTCATAGACTGATAACATTCTAGCTCTGCATTCATAACGCCTCCCTGATCGCTGATTCGCTGATTAGTTGTAATGTAAAGTTGACACTGTTTGGGGTACAGACATTGCAAAAACTGAATGACACTAATGACATTAATGTCATTAATGTTCATGACACATGTCATGTCATGTTTATGACAGGCTCAAGTCACTCTTATGTCGACAGCTTCAAGAAAAGTGTGATCGTATTTTCTTTGGACCTGAGTAAACAACTGCATTTCAAATCTTCATAAAAAAGGACTCGTAGAAATCTCTGAACTTCAAAATTTTGTGCACTTGGTTTTGAGTGCAGTTTGAGTGCAGTTGCACTTGGCACAAAGGTTGGGTTGTTTTATGCACCTGTTTAATTGTTCATGCTGGTTAAGCCCCTGGAAATCAGTGACCCAATCCCACATTACTTTTTAATCTCATCTGGGATTTGGGAAGTGGTCTGATATCATATAAGATAATTCTGAGGCTTTTGAAAATATTTTCTTTTGCACATAATCAATGGTGCCAGACTAAAATCAACCTTGCATTCTTTTTCAAAGCATGGGAATATTATGGATACTGTAAATTTCTTAGGCAGTGATACTCTCTTGGCCGGAGTTTATTTGTCATATTTGAAAATACTTGAACTGATAGCTGGAATTGGAATAGATAAAACATTGCTCCCTAGCTCTATCCAGCCATGACATAAACCTTTAGTGCAAATTTGATAATGGGCAATATTGATGTGATGTTATTATGTGTAACATGATTTGTTCTATGACATTAGCCCAGGTCTGTGTGTGTATGTGTGTGTGTGTGTTTCCGTGTCTGTGTGTGTGTCTGTGTCTGACAGTGTGTGTGTGTGTGAGTGTATGTGTATGTATGTGTGTGTGTGTGTGAGAGACCATGGCCCCCATGTGGAGAATGAAGCAGCTGCATTGCTATAGTGCAGCCCTGTGCATCTGCTAGTTGACTCAGCAAACCCTTCATGAATCAGACTAAATCATCAGTATTCAGGTGTCCTCTGTGGCCATATGATATGACAACTACATTTCCCAGGCACCTTTGAGTGAAACTGGTCATGTATAGGCCTGTCTGAGAGTTTTCTGTATTGAAGAGGCATTCTGAGCCATAAAGAAAAAACAATGACTTGCAAATTTCCTGCCAGGAAGACAGGATGATGTCAAAGGAGCAGACAGTGTGCCAATATGTCTGCCTTTCTCAATGTGGATAGGGCTGGGCGGTATGGCATAAAATCATTTGATCAAATTTGATTGATCAATTTTATTAGAGCTGGGTGATAGAACTTCAAATCAAAATCATCTGTAATTGTCTGGACTGGGCAGAATCACATGGCAACACGTCATGCATGGCGTGCTTTCAAGGAACAGTAAATGAACACACAGTGGAATGCACAGAATATAAAGAAAAACGTTGCAAAATAAATAATAAAAACAGTAATAAAAAACAATGATTAATAGTCATGTGCTTGATCATTAACGTCAGTTAATGGTTACGATCGTCGATTTGATTAATTTTTCGATTAATTGCCCATCCCTAGTTGTGGAGTTTGTGTACAAATAGTTGCAAAAGTGATGAGTATGACGTTTATATCAATACTCTTAGTTTATACTACCTATGTGTTTCAGTATATCAATTGAGTATTTTTCTGAGTGTCCTTGGCCTCCTAATATTTATTAGCCAGTGGAATAGTAGGAGCTTGCATACATCACTGACATCATTGCTCTGGCAAGTTAATGCCCTTGGCCACCTGTAAACTTCCATTAGGGCTGGAGCTGGAGTTGGCCTTCAGCCCTGTGTTGGAGATGCCAGACACTGGAGTCCCACTGTATATGACAGTGTATAAACAGACAACCAGCTTTGCTCTATGGAGACAGCTGTGACTGCTACATGTCCAGTCCCCTGTAATATAGTTGCCTTTGTTTTTGGTGGGGGGGTGCTTTTTGAGCTCACCCTCTGTGGTCTTCATTAAAGGCTCTGATTATTAGTGCTGGGAGGCTGTGGAGGAGGCAGAGAGGGTAGGGGGTCTGGAGACACAATGGAGACACATGGTTGGATGTGGGGTAGCTCTTGAGGCTCACCAGCTGTTACTGTGCCCCTGAGTCCCCAAGTCCAATCACCCGCCCACCCATCAACTCCATCCTACCCCCACCCCCAACCTCCTTCTTCTCCTTTCTCCTCCCTTGTCCTCCCTTCTATGGTCCATGCACTCTTCTCTAGTTAATAAAATTGCTGGCTCTTAAAATTGAGTGTGATTGATGCATTTTTAATAATGGTGAAGTCACACAGAAGAACTGGGTATGCTTGACCTATGAGGACATGGAACATTTTTTTATTTTGGGGAGATGATTCAGCATTTAATTTCAAAGCTACGAGAGGCTGCCTTGGTTACAACCAGTTGGCTGTAACTGCCACAGATCTATTTATTTAAATAGATAAATAAAAAAATACTTGATTTGTGTTTGAATTACAAAATGTGCACCACAAATCCTTTCTTCTTGTTAAACCTAAATCTTAGAGAAGAGGGTGTGTGTAAATTTGGCTAATAGTCCAAGATGTCCACCTCAGCGCTCACCCAAACGAACGAGTAGCCTAAACTCAGTGATTTATGGAAGAGAAACACTCTTGTCATTTGTCAGGCCTGCCTAAATTGCCATTGTCCTCAAGGGCCCGGTTTGGTTGTAGTCGCTAACATAACTGCTGCAGTCACAGGATTTGTGCAGCGCCCCCTTGTGGACTTTTTTCAAAGTACAGATGCTGGGGAAGGCTTGAGAGGAGGGAGGAGTCCGGCAGACTAGCGCTTTTACTGACTGAATGCTCTTGTTCACTACGAGGAGGCACCAAACATTTCTCAGAGGGTGGCGACCATTCCCCAATTTCCAATTCAGGCACCAGCTGCAAATCCCACGCATTTGAAGACAATTGCAAACGTTTTATTTGGGCTTACAGGGCAGCAACGACGCACACATGTCTTACCAAGGCAAAAAGAATATCCCGAAGATCACAGTAAGTGCTTTAATGTCTAGTATTTCTATAAGTTAATGTTGGGTGTAGCTGTGCACTGATTTGCTTTGTGTTTTATCCTTTACGGTTTTATGCAACCGTTTCATGGTGAGGAGTGGATGACAACAGCCAGATTTGTTCTCAGTGCTGCGTAAAATGTCTGTAACGCAATAAAATGTGCAGAACTAGGAGATATGGGTGGCTTCCATAGTGACAGCCAGAGAGCCAGAACAAGGCGTTTTCTTAAAGGTAAATTACATCCCTCTTTATAGGATGTTGCGAGTTCTTGCGGCACATTTGATAGAGGTCTGCGGCACTGCCCTGCATCCGCGTACTGTGCTTAAACTGAACCGTCTACCTCAGAACTCAATTCAGGTGTAGGCCCGGTTCTTCAACACAGGTTTCATTAAACAGCAATTTCTTTCTGTTATTTTAGGCATGGTTTGGATGTAGGTCTCATCCTCTTCAGATGGCTGTAGCGTATAAAATAGGGCATAATACATTTTTAGTAGAAGAGTATGTCATGCTCCAATGCATTTTCATTTATGGCTTTGAAAAACTATAAATCGTTGCATCTCACACAATTGCGGCAACACTTGACATTAGTGACAAGCCTTAGAGACAGGGCCACAATTCGTCGGTTTGATTTAACGTGCAGCCCAAACTACAGTATATTATTGTTTTAAATATTAAGTTTGTCTAAAACTGTTTTGTTTTGGTCTGCATGGTAACCTCAACACATGCGAGAGTGCCAGGCGGGTCTGCATAGCTAGTAGAATCCATTGTTGCGGCTGAGTGCCGCTCGGGATCCTGAAGAGACGCCCTTTGTCTCCTTTACAAATGTCTAGCAGCTTGCCAGAGGGAAGCTGCGTGGTGGACCACGCAATGAGGGGACCCGTGGGGGGATTATTTGGAAACAGTTCAGTTTCTGTGCATTTTGCATGGCGGCTTGCTCGAATTTGTTGTATAATGCGGTGTTTTTTTTACTCGCCGTTCCCTGCCCAGTTCTGTCTCACTGTTGCATGTGCTCGGTGCGGCTCAGTCAGTGCACAGCGCTCGTGGCTGATGAGGGTGGAGGCTCGTCGGTACCGGCTATATATCAGACATAAAGGCACCGCAGCCGACTATGTCAGTCGCTGGGCTGATGTACATGCACCTGCACTGTAAATAGCAGTGTTCATGAGCTTTACCGCCGGTTAAACGACAAAAAAAAAAAAATCCGACTTAAAGAAATAAGTCAGAAACAATATTGGAGGCGCAGTTTTGATGACAGTGCCAGTTAGCTATTAAGAGAAGATACATGCTACATGTAGGCTATAGCCTACTCTGTTAGATAATATATGCACTGCTTGCACCAGCCATAGATGCTGTTTTACTGTGCGTCTGTGCACCTGCTTCTTGCCAGAGCTGGAACTAGTGCATGATCAAGTCATGTTTTAGGTGTGGTTGGCTTTTTCCACAGCTTCACAGTAGCGCAGTGTAATGGTGAGCATGTCATCAATAATGTCCTGCAGCTGGATGGTGCAGTCACAAGCAGAGATGACAGGGGCCTGCCCAATAAGAGAGAGAGAGACATTTCCCTCTCTGGCACCACAAAGTGTCCCTGTTTAGGCACACACACACTCCTCTCTTTCCCACCCTGTCTCACACACATACTCACACACAAGTGCACACCCTTTCTATTACACACGCACACACATTACACACACACACAGTGGCAGAGGCAGGCAACCTCAGAGGCCTTAGTGCTGCTGGCAAACTCTCCAGCTGTACCCAACTTACCTTCTCCATGGAAACGGGTGTAGAGTGGAGAAGGTAAAATAATATGTAGACCACAAGGCGGTTTAGCAGAGCTGTCAGCAAAATCACTGGGGGCTCTGGAACTATCCCTGAGGTGTTGGCTTACTGACGGATTAAAGCATAGTCTATATGCAGAGTTTCATTGGTGCATACTTACATAAAAACAACCTCAACCTGAAGTTCATTACTGACTCTTAGTTGGGCTTGGGTTTCACAGGCCTAAGGTCAGTGCTACATGGGAGGGTGCAGGCTGGGCTGCCATGACAACCTCATCACATCTGTCAGTCAACAGATGAGGTCTGTGATTGGGCAGTGTGATCTGCATTGTTTTTTTTTGTTTGTTTTGTTTAGTTGTTTTCAAAGGGCAATCTGTTTTAATCGATAGGTCCTGTTGTTTTGCTTTTTTCCCCCATGAAAGCTGCATTACAATGTGCTTATGCAGGACCAGTAAATATTTTTGGGTCACTAGGCAACAGGGTTAAAGCAGGAGCGCTGGCTTGGAGGCAGACCGGTTTTCCCCCTCGATCCATCTCTCCTCGCTCCACTAACACACAAGTGGATTCCATCTAATGGCGCTCTGAGTAATATAGTCTTGCCTGGTCATTTTGGACCTTTTGCATAACCCCACCCCCCAACACCCCCACACCCCCCACACCTCCTGTTTCTAGAAACATGTGGAAACAGTATTGCTGCCTGAAAGCAGTGCTTGTCATCAGATGTTGAAACTTGAAGGCAATTTTAGTTTCCGTATCATCGTTTAGTTTGAATTTCCGTCAAGTCACTGCTAGCAGACATCTGTAGCAGGATGGATTTTTTTTTTCCATTTCTGAATTATGAACTTGCAGAGTATGCCTTTGTGCCTTGTGAGATCAAGGCAGAGGCCTGGCCGTGTGGATGTGGGTGGGCTGGTTGGCTTGGAAAGAGACAGTGCTGTGGTGAATCCTGTTTAGTGTCCAGAGAACTTTCACCCTGATACAGACTTCCTGTTTGCTTTTGTTTGTGCCGTCCGATGAAGAAAACAGACCCCCTGCACACACACAAACACACACAGTACAATATGGCTGGATTCTCAGTAGGTTTCTGGGAGCTTTGATAATGATAGTTTTTCCATCGCCCTGCCAGTTCTCCCTTCCAAATAGTCACATCCATGGAAAACTAATGTCTGGCTACTAAAACGTTAATTTGCAGCAGCCCAAAATAGTCTCGTACTGTAACCAGCCTTACAGTTTCGTCTTGGCCATGACGAGATTCTAACCTCAAACGGCACATTTTAAGGCACTGCAGGAACTCATAATGACTTAGAATAGAGCAGTCTATTGATTCCTGCTGCCACTCAGGCTTTGTTTATGATGGCTAGGATACACCAGGACCAAAGCCTACAAAACTCTGTCATCACCTTTGATGTGAGACTTTTGGCTCTCGCAGGGTCCAAGTTTTTCACTCACTGCCTTCCAGTGAACACGTAGTGGAAACGGTTTGATACGTGTTTGAGAGGCCGAGGCTGAGTTCGGACTCGTCGTAATTATAACCCGAGTCACGTGACGCATGAGCTGATGAAACAGACAGTGGGTACACTAATTGGGTGGCATCTCGTCAGTCATGCACATGCCTGGACCACAGGAGCCCGTCAGGAATTAGTTACGGCCATTTCGCCACAGAGTCATTGAAAGATGCGTTCAGTTTGGAATGCATTTCCTGAGAAGAAAACATTTGAATGCTAAATGATACGTAGAGAGATTTATGAAATGTCAGTTTCCACGCTACACTGCTGGGGAATATGGATTTTTGTGAAAGAGAGGTTGGTTGAAACTGTGTTGTTTACACAGAAGAACCCACAAGTTTCTACAAACGATGATTCATTTTGTCATTAGAAGCCACAATGAGAGCATGAACAGACTGGAGAAAAAAAGTGCGGAATGGAAAATAGAACCTGCCAAAAATCGACAAGCTTCCTGCAGAGTAGGACCGCTCTCTCTCTGATTATCACATGGATCTGCTAGGCCTCTTTTACACACTAATCAGGTTTTATTGGCTAATTTATTGAGTCTTGGTAATGGAAATGGCCCATTCTGATCAATGCATTCAGATATCTACAGAGTGCCTATATAATAAGGATGGCAGCGTTGTTCAGTGTGTGGAGTACCAAGTTAGATAGAGACTTACGCTGTGTGTGTGTGTGTGTGTGTGTGTAGGGCTGAGTGCCACAGAGGTCATCCAGCTTCACTGAAAGCTATTGATCATGGTTTGATTGTCTCTACTTAGCTCCATAGCTAAAGGCTAATGCCATGCCCTGGTGAAACACTCCTTAACACACTCTCTCTCTCTCAATGTCGCGCTCTCTCTTTTTCTCTCAATTTCTCTCTCTCTCTCTCTCACACACACACACACACACACACACACACGCTCATCCAGAGGTCCTTCTCCCCTTTTCCCCTCACCCATTACAAAGAAACTAGGATAGGGGCGTTGTGCCCCATTTAAGCGTCTGTGACCAGTGATGACTGCACTGTTGGAAGAAGGGCCTTGTGCAACTGGGAAGGGTTGTATGTGTGTGTATGCAGTACCAATGAGAACCAGATGATTTCAGTCAGATGTCAGGGTGACGGGTGGTGGAGCATGTTAGATTAGACGGCTGCAGTGTGAAGAGATGATGCTGTGTGTGTGTGTGTGTGTGTGTGTGTGTGTGTGTGTGTGTGTGTGTGTGTGCTGTGTTATAGCTGTGTGGCCTGTCTGCACTCCACCCACCCTCCTCTCTGCTGTCCGCCTCTGTGGAGTTACTTTAGTCTATCTGCCTCATTACAGTCCTTGTTACACACACACACACACACACAGCCATGCATTCACACACGCTGTCCCTCCCTCTCTCTTTTACTCTCTCTCTTTCTCTCTCTGTAAAACAGAGCTCCTTGTTAGAAATGCTGTGTACAGGCTTTGAGAGACGATTCTAGCTTTGAAATGGCTGATTACGGGCTTTGGAGATAAGAGTGTGTGTTTAATCACACCCGAGAAGACAGTGCAGTCACACACACTCTCTCTCTCACACACACACACACACACACACACACATACAGACACACAATCACACCAGTGAGAAGTGCACAGTCACACTCATCTTCCCCTCTATTCCTTTTGGCCTGTGAGAGGGTCTTTGGTGTCTGGAGTTGATGCCCAGGGCACAGCTGGTGTCATAGCGCGTGACCTAGAATGTCCTCAATCTTATCTGCAGTGTAATTGTGTGTGTGTGTGTGTGTGTGTGTGTGCATAGGATCCAGTAAAATGTGCTTGTTGCTTGTGAGAGCAATCTGAGTGCTTGATTGTGTATGTGGATGACTTTCCAGTGTGTGTGTGTGAGTGCACTCAATCATTTGCGTGTGCGTGTGTGTGTGTCCAAAAATGACAGGGGGCTTCTACGTTCATCTCTTTCTGCATCCCAGCAGACCCCCCCACCCCACACACACCTCCTCCCCTACCCCGCCTTTGCGCAGTATCCTCGCCTGATCCCCCCATCACGCTAACACTCCGTTGGGAAGAATGTTCTGGACATTTTGTCCCCCCCCCTTTTCTCTCTCTGTCCTCCCCCCAAGCAGCAATGTTCTGGACCACACAGAACTGGGCTGAACCGGGCTGAGCTGCTCCACTCTGCCCCTGTGGGACTGTCACTGGAAGAGTGGCTGGGTGGTGCCGCTGAGTAGAGACGACAGCATCGCCACAAACACACACGCACATACACACACACACACACACACACACACACACACACACATTTACGACAGCATCCTCTCCCACAGCTAGCGCCACGTGGTCGTGTCGGGCCACGTTACCCTGACAAGGAGACAGACACACAGACACAGACAGACAGGCAGAAAGACTGCATAGCGACAGCCAAAGGGAAAATGTAGGTTAGTGGGGGGATGAGACTAGCTCCTTTGTATTGGTGTCAGAGACAGACAGGAAGTGAATCGGCAGCAGGAAATAGCTTTGTATTATTTTTGAGATGATACATTAGCATTCTTAAAATATTTTTGTTATGACTTCCTCCTAACATTTAGCCATCTTTCTTTCATTATTCCTTTCTCTTTCTCTCTTTCTTTCTTTTTTCCTTGCAGAGCGACAGGCTCCTGATCAAAGGAGGGAGGATCGTCAATGATGACCAGTCCTTCTACGCAGACATTTACATGGAAGATGGGCTTATCAAGTAAGATTAACAAAGTACTTCACCAGACCACCACTCTCTCTCTCTCTCTCTCTCTCTCTCTCTCTCACACACACACACACACACACACACACACACGCAGCTGTGCAAAATGCTTTGTTGCCTAAGGCTCAGCATGAGATTGTTCAGTGTCCTCTTTATGGTTGCGTTCTTTAAAGCTCGGGCCGTGTTAAGTGCTAGGTATCTTACTGTAAGTGTGTCAGGTCCATCTTTTGGAGACGCTAGTGCAGGATCTATCAGCGAGGGACAGGTTTGGCTCAGCCTGACCCATCAGACATAATGGATTTGACCCAACGTTATTGATCAACGGCTGCTGCTGGAAAAATGCAATTATTCCAACAGCAGAGATCTGTTCTTGGAAACAGTCACTGAGTTTGAGGCCCCCTGACTTATGCAAGACAGGAGGGGGAAAACGCAAATGCTTGCCTATTTCTCTTTAGCTCAGTGTGACATTCATTTCACTTTGCTTCACAGTACACTTACTAACTTGACAAAGCTCACAAAGCTTTTTGAAACTCACTCAAGTCACATCAAATAGGAATTTGTTCTATTTAGAAAAAGACTTTTCTACCATAACATGCCCTCATTTCTAATATTAGATCTGTGTTATCTCATAAAGGCAAATTGGAGACAACTTGATTGTCCCTGGCGGGGTTAAGACCATTGAGGCCAATGGGAAGATGGTGATCCCAGGTGGCATTGACATCCACACCCACTTCCAGATGCCCTACAGGGGGACCACCACAGTGGACGACTTTGCCCAGGGTTCAAAGGCTGCCTTGGCTGGTGGGACCACCATGATCGGTGAGGGAAATAACACATGCAGACAACAAATGCAGATTGTATGGAAGGAAGTCTTGGTATTAGTAATTATTTAAGTAGGTTATATTTCCAGGAAATCAATTAAAGTTTGACCTGTAGTCACTGGCATGATTTACCACACACACACACACAAACACACACGCACAAATTCAACTGGACTGGTGAGACTGTTTGTCCTCACCCAGCCCACCACTTTGTCTGTGAGTGTCAGTGTCTTGAGGCAGCAGTTGTCTGTGTTTGGGGCGCCCCCAGTCACACACACTCACACTCACACTCACACTCTCTCTCACACACACACACACACACACACACACACACACACACACAGGACCAGAACTGTGCCAGATGAGCAAGCAAGAGTGGACTGGGGGTGTGCTGGTAGTGGGAGGGTGTGTGTGTGTGTGTGTGTGTGTGTGTGGTGGAGGAGTCACGCGCAGCCTGTTGGCTATTCAGAGTTGGGCCACACTGGTCACCACCAGACTGGGCTCATGGAAGAGGGGGTTGTGGGCAAAGGTCCAGTTGGGTGGACAAAAGATGGAGAGAATGAAGCCACTGAAAGAACAGGGAGAGAGAGGAAGGGAAAAAGTACAGAGTGACAGAGAGATAGAGAGCAAGGATGAAAGAGAGTGGAAGGAGAGAAAGAAAGGGGAGGGAGAATGGATCAGAAAGAGGGAGAGCAACGGGTAGAAAGTAAAGAGAAGAAAGAGAGAGAGAGAGACAGAGAGAGAAAGAGTCTGAGAGAATGAGTGAGGGTGGAAGGGAAAGTGTGAAAAGACAAAGTGCCAACAGCTGGTGTTTGAGACTGCCCTTTTTAATCCTCATCTTATGTTGAGATGTCTGCGCAGCAGAATTCTGGTGTGTGTGTGTGTGTGTGTGTGTGTGTGTGTGTGTGTGTGTGTGTGTGTGTGTGTGTGTGTGTGTGTGTCGAGCTTCCGTCCTGTGTGTGTTTGTGTGACACAGAGCTCAGTGTCTGTCCCTGCATGTGCTTCAGTGTCAGTTTCAGGCACATGTGTTGCCACAGCACACCATATGGAGACTAGGAGAGCAGTAATTGGATAGAGATGTACACAGTTAGCAGGGGGGGTTGAGCCCACTCAGACGCATTAGACAGTCACATCTTTGGAAATCACGTCATGGCCACTCTTTGATTATCTCTTTCCTTCTTTGTCTTTATTCGGCACATCCCTTCCTCAGACACAATCACACACACACACACACACACACACACACACACACAGATCAAATTGAACTTATCAACATGTGAAGAGAAGCAGAAAAACAAAGAGCAAAGACCAAGAGCAAAATGATCTACCGCATCTCTTTTTCTTTCTTTTTTGTTTCACCCTCTCTTCCTCTTTTCTCTTTTCATCCATCATGCTTCCCTGCACCTGCCTCTTTGGATCCCCCTCTTCTGTTCCTCTACACCCCTTCTGCACCCCCCTTCTCTTCTTCTTTCGTCCTCTTCTTTTTTCCGCTTTCCCTTTCCTTTCCTTTTCTCTTTCACTCTTTTTCCCGCTTCTGGTTGTTTGTCTTTCTTTCCATTCTAATCATCTTTCTTTTTACCTCCTTTTCATTTCCTCTTTTCATTCCGTCTCTTCTAAACCTCTCCTCTTCCCTCACACCCTCCCCCTCCCTCCCTCTCTCTCTCTCTCTCTCTCTCTCTCTCTCTCTCTCTGCAGTGGACCATGTGATCCCAGAGCCAGGCTCTAGCCTGCTGGAGGCGTTTGACCACTGGAGGGAGTGGGCTGATGAGAAGGCCTGCTGTGACTACTCGCTGCACGTGGACATCACACACTGGAACGACAGCGTCAAGCAGGAGGTGGAGACCCTGCTCAAGGAGAAAGGTGCCCCTCCTGACCAACCCTGCCAGAGTCCCAGCAGCAGAGCACAGTCTCTCTCTCTCTCTCTCTCTCTCTCTGTCTCTCTCTCTCCCTCTCCCTCTCGCTGGAGGGCTGACACAGTGAAGGATGTGCTGCGGAGGTGTCCTAGTTATTGCCAGGATCAGCTAGGGCTGTTTCAGCCCAAGCAGCGTCTGTTGGCTGAGATCTGAATTATTTAGCATCTAATTTGTTGGGCGTGTTTGTACATCGATCATTTACCAGACCAGCCACTAAAGGACTAACAAAACACTTTCTATTCATATGGTCTATATTATTTATAGTTGGATTATCAAAGAAAAAAAATCAAAGACAAAATAATATTCTCATTAGTACAATAAGACACAAATGAATGGAATGAATGAATTATCTTTTTGAAATGTAGTTTTCATTCACTCCATACTTAATAAAGCTTTGTAACACTTTTAGCTTTGTGTGCGTGGGTCTGTGACCAATGAGGCATTCAAGTTGTTAGCTAATTAATTTAATAAGAAGCCACATAGTAAACCCCACTGAATACAGTCTGTGGTACACAGTATACAGAGTTATCTTTGAGTATGATTCAGGATACAAAATATGCAGGGTAGATTTATTGCTTTGGCTTTCTCTCTCTCTCTCTCTCTCTCGCTCTCTCTCATTCTTCTCTGTCTTGTTTATCTTCTGTATGCTCAGTGTCTCTGTCTCTCCATCTCCACAGGTGTAAACTCATTCCAGGTGTACATGGCCTACAAGGACTTTTATCAGATGAGCAACAGTGAGGTATGCACTCCCCCTTCCACCATCTCCCACTCCAAACACACTAATCTGGGGCCAGTGTCAGACATGCATCCCTCTCTTAGTCAGCTACTAATTCAGAGCTGTCATTAACTCATCCTTGAAAACTACAAGGACACTTACTCACTTGGAGAGCACAGACGTCTGGCTAAGACTAAGTGTCGTGTCTCATTATACTACAAAAAGAGAAACTTGCTTCACTCTTTCCAAGATGTAATGTGTTCTTCCTTTACTTTTACTTTACTTTTCATAAACATCATGCTGGGATGAGCGTGTCATTTTGCTTACAGATAAACGACAGACAGACAAACAAATGACAGGGAAAACATATCCTCTTTAATAGAGGACGGTAATAAAAAAGTGTGAAAGTCTTTGACATGTTGACTGGCTGTCCAGTAATGATGTTGTTGTGCTGTGCATGTTTTATAAGGCCTCTGGGTAATTATGGAGTGTTGCAGGGTTTACTCTGTGGCAAATCTGGAATTTAGCAATGCGTGTAGGGGTGATGTCATGTGAACCAGGGTTTGCTCCACGAGGAGAGCAATGGAGTGTGTGTATGTCTGTGTGGATGCATGTGAGTCTGTGTGTTTGGGTGTGTGTGTCTGTGTGTGTGTGTGAGAGAGAGAGAGAGAGAGAAACAGACTCACCCTGACTGGGCTTTCATGTGTTTCCAGCTGTATGAGATCTTCACCTTCCTGGGAGAGATGGGAGGGATCGTGCAGGTCCATGCAGAGAACGGAGAGATCATCGCAGAGGTAGTCACGCAGACACACACACACACACACACACACACACAGACACACACATGAAATAGATGCACACACACACACGGCCCATTGCCTATGACAGATTCCTACTTTGCCTCAGACAAAACATACTTCTAAACAGTAGATGCTTCCCAGGTAACATAATACTTTATGGGGGAGAGAGATAGAGAGAGAGATGTGCTGAATCTCCTCCTGAGCTCAGAGCTGGCTGAACCGTAATATGTGATTACTGTATGGCCCCATCTCCTCTTCTCTGAAGTCTGAATATAAATTTGAAGTGTCTAAGTGTAAAACAGAAAAAGTGTGATCTTGGATTTAGATGTGTTCTTGATGGCTTTGAATTACTGTCATTTAGGAGTTATTCTATAGTTGTTAATGTATGTCTGTTCAGACCCAGAGCACTGACTCTGAATAGGGCCAGACGGGGACCTTTGATTCTATTTGGATGTAATCAGTCATATAATGGTATGTCACAGATTACTGTGAGGAGTCTTTGACCTAAATCTAAGCAGGCATGGTTGACATGTTCACACACACATACACAGACACAGACACAAACACACCCACAAACACAAACACACAGGGTCACAGTCCAGAGGAAACGTTAGAGGTCTTTCTCATCCCAATTCGAAACCACAGGCTGTTAGGGCATCATGTCAGGACCTGTCCTAATCTTCTTATGCTGATGAAAACTGGGACATAGCCGCATTTCCTCACTGTCATCAAAACTGACCCCCACCCCCCGCAATCCCCTGAATATCATCTCTACATCTAACTGTTTGCATACATACAGAAGCTTATGTAAGACATGTATCTGTTAAGAACATAAGGCCATGGTTTGCAAACCCAGGCAAAAAAAAGCTTATCTCCACGCCAAAATTCCTGTTTTTGTTTGGCCTTGTTGCACGCATCTATCACCACCAAGCTGTTGTGTTTGTAGTGCCCAGACATGTAAACATATTAGCCCTTGCTAACCCATGGCTAATGATAAGCAATTGGATTAGCTAGTACAAAAGCTGTTTATTAAATTGTGAGCCTCTTTTTGTTTAATAATCCAAAATGAAAACGGAAGCCATCTGTGTATTACAACAGTATGAATACAGTAATATATTTGATTAGGCATTAATCTTCTTCTGTCTATACTACTAGGGAGTTCTGGATAAGATAGTTAAAATGGGCAGCAAGTCACAGTCTGATGCGGCACTAAGCACTGGTAACTACCAGATAGATCTGCAATATATAAATGTGCTCAGCACAGTCAGTCTAACATGCCGATCACAAAGTGTGTGTGAGTTAGTTTGGGAAGGCGTCACCACCAGGCTTTGGGTATTGATGTTCGGTTCAGCTGTGCCTTGGCATGAGTTCAGTATTGATGTGTGCCACCCTGGCAGCGTGGGTGGCATAAGGGAGGGTGGCATGAGGTGACATGCACTCACCCACCCTGCGTGTGTGTGTATGTGTGTGTATGTGTGTGTTTCAGGAGCAGGCACGCATGCTGGAGATGGGTATCACCGGACCAGAGGGCCATGTGCTCAGCCGCCCAGAGGAGGTGAGGGGTGTGTGTGTGTCTGTGTGTGTGTGTGTTTGTGTGAATGTGTCAGTGAGAGAGAAGTTTGTTGAAGTTTGTGTATATGTGTGTTTTCTGTCTGTTTGGCTACGTTACAAACAGGTTACTTGCTATCATGTAGGACTAACGGAACTAGAAGAACAAAATGGACAAAAGAATACTAGCACTTTGTATTACAAAACTCTGTAACTTCTATGCATCAAATACCACTAAGTAATTAATGCATAGCTCCCTTGTATTTAATGTCAAAGCTGTAACTCTGTAGCCAAGGCTTTGTCTAATATGAAGTGTCAATTAGAGTGCTCAGTCCCAGACTGGCTTTCCATGAAGCATATCTTTTATCAGTGACTCCCCAAGCGCCTGGCTCTGGCGCCTGTGAAAAGCAGTTGACAATAGCAGTGTCAGTGGATCCAGCAGCAGGCCCAGAGAACCTGAGAGCAGATAGGGAGCTCTGGCACAATAGAGAGCTCCTGTCTACAGTATCGGCCATTGGCATAGACCCTCTTTATCAGTCATCTCCCTGCCACGGACTCCACGTAAGGAAAGGAAAGGAGAGGAGAGAGGTGGAGTGTGTGTGTGATCAGGCAGGTGTATCGGGGTTGGGGGTTGGATTAAAGTGCAAGGGTTTGAACTGGTTCTGTGGAGGTGATATTTCATCTCTTTAGCTGTAATGTTGCTCTACACACAAGTGTTCTCGGAGCAAAGTATTTAGTATGCCTCTCTCTTTCTATATATATATATATGTGTGTGTTTGTGTGTGTGTGTGTGTGTGTGAGAGATGCTTTTAGGGATAAGTGTTGTTTGTATGTCTGAATTTGTGCTGTCCTTTGTCTTTGTTATGGTGTGTTGTTGCTTTCTCGTGTTCTCTCTCTCACACACACACACTCTCTCTCTCTCTCTCTCTCTTTCTCTCTGTGTGTGTGTATGCAGCTGGAAGCAGAGGCTGTGTTCCGTGCCATCACCATTGCCAGCCAGACCAACTGCCCCCTCTACATCACCAGGGTGATGAGCAAAAGTGCTGCTGACATCATCTCCCAGGCCCGCAAAAAGGGTAACACCACCCCCTTACAGACACCTCTTTGAGTCTGAGCCTGAGTCTGAGGACAGACCCACTGCAACACACTGTGCTCTCTGCCAAGCAAAGCAATGATGATTGAAGAAAAATTACAACAATATACTATGTGTGACAGTAAAAACAAACCAGCACCGCATAATGAGTACACCAGTTGCAGTTCTCTCCCACATTGTATAAACATGCTGAAATATGTAAGTGTTTACAAGTGGGGTGACATTTGTTTTTACTGCTGTTTTTAATATCTCTTGGTTTGATTTACCAGGTACAAATAAATTCATTATTTCAGTCTAGTGGCTTAGGAATTATGCCAGTCATAGCAGTTATTTTTGGGTTTTTGACTGGATATTTGCCTCATTGGTTATCAGGTAATGTTGTGTTTGGGGAGCCAATCACAGCCAGCCTGGGAACGGACGGGACACATTATTGGAGCAAGAACTGGGCTAAGGCCGCCTCCTTTGTGACCTCACCACCTCTGAGCCCGGACCCCACCACTCCAGACTACCTGAACACACTACTGTCTAGGTATGACAACAAGGCCATCAGATATGCTTTTTTGTGTGTGTGTGTGTGTGTGTGTGTGCCTGCAGTGTTTTCCACTACGGTGGGGGAGGGGGGTTGAATGGGCTTTAGAATGCATGCAGTTCACTCCCACTGGTTTGATTACAACTTTATGTCCATTGTTTCTACAGCAAAATAGACCTGCATTGGCAATGATGAAAGAATAGAAAACAGTTGAAATACTATAAGTTGAAAGACTAAAAAGTTAGAATGCATGCATCAGATAAAACTGAAAAATGTAGTTAGACTATAGTGGGCCAAGTTAGACTATGGTGGGGCCTCCACAGTCTATGCAATGAGTGGGAAACACTGGTGTGTCTGTGTGTGTGTAATGTGAGTGTGTGACTGCCAGAGTGTTCACCATTATTTTTAATATAATCAGTTAAGCCACACATATTTCCTCTTCACTTTGAAAGTGTGTTTTAGACATATAACATCATGCAGTTCCTCTATAAGCATAAAAAGTGTTAGCGATACCTCGCAGCGTGAGATGCTCTAATGGCCCAGTTGTGAAGGCATCAGCGCTCTTGCGTCCTGCATTCAAAACAGTTAGTTCTTCTTTCAGGCAACATGGTCTTTCCCCCTGTTGTTGAATGGAAAAAGGGGGAAATGCTTGCACAAGGTGTCCTCTCTGCTTTTATGGCTCTGTCTGGTACACAAAACCATTTAGAGAGAGAGAAACGCTTAAGTCATCTCCACTGAAAGGAAGACATTAATAACGAGACACAGAGGGTCTTGCCATGGACGTGCTTGGCCTATGTGTGTTCAAGTTTGCCAGTGCTATGGTGTGTGTGTGTGTGTGTGTGTGTGTGTGTGAATTGCGCCACTTGATTTTCCATTTGGCACTTTTTGGATCATGCAGCTCGGTCAGAGGCTATAGTACTGTGCCAGTATTTTGGCAGACGGTGTTGATTTATCTCAGCACCTCCTTCCCCCAAATGCATGCACACACACACACACACACACACACACACACACACACACTGCGATTCTTATCATAGCACCAGATATGTCTAAATGTGTTTTCCTTTTCAGTGCAAAAATGCACACTACAAAAAGTTCAGTTATAACCCCTCATGTCTCTTTCTCTCTCATTCTTCTCCCTCTCTCTGTCTTTCTCTCAGTGGTGACCTGAATGTGACTGGTAGTGCTCACTGCACCTTCAGTGTGGCTCAGAAGGCCATTGGAAAGGACGACTTCACCCAGATTCCAGAGGGGGTGAACGGGGTTGAGGAGAGGATGTCCCTCATCTGGGACAAGGCTGTGGTGAGGACACAGGAGCCTCTCTCACACACACACACACTCTCTCTCTCTCTCTTTCACTCACACACACACACATACACATAGGCACACATATTCACGCATGCACCCACACAGACACGCACACACACACGCGCGCGCGCACACACACACACACACACACACACACACACACACACACAGACACAGGTCTGTCTCTCCTATTTCTGTCTCCCCTTGCACAGATACTACTTCCTAACAGTCAGTGTCTGTGTATGTCTCCCCTAAACACATAAATCTTCAGTCATACCCCTTGAGAAACAGAGGGGTGAGTCCTTGAAGGATCGCTGGTATGCTGTAGTTCAGCATTTTTTGGAGACCCAGCACTGATTTGGCATTGCTTTCCTGCATTTCACAGTTCAGTGTGAGTCTTTCCACAGAGAAGTCATATCTGTTTATCTTTACACTCCCCTGTTTCGCTAAGACAAGCAGTACGTATTTACTACTTGTCAAAAATGGGGATTTACACTCAATCGTTAAAAACTGTTGCTCACAAGCAAGTAATACCATTTAAGTAGATTAAGTAGATGTTAGTGTTTTTTCCCCACTCCAGGCCTGGCTGTATTTATATACATGTGAATGTTTGACTGTTTCTCGCTCTGATGTCTTCATCTTCTCTTGTCTCCTCATCTGGAAACACGGGCAGGATGTGTGTGTTTTGGAAAGCCTTGAGCACTGTAGTATGCTTTGGCCTGCTGTTAGAAGAAAAGACTGCTTTCCCACACCTCACCCTCTGTAGTCTAACGCTCATCCGACACATAGTTTATGAGGCTAGTGGTCCATAGAGATAATGACATGCATCCGATACACACTTACACACACACTTATACAAACACACATACACACACACAGAAACAGAGAAATAGAAATGATCTGCAGCTGTGAGTCATGCTAACAGCAAAGGGTCTATAAATGTTATGCATTCTTCTGCACTGACTGCATTCTTGTGTGTATATGTGTGTGTGTGTGTGTGTGTGTGTGTGTGTGTGTGTGTGTGTGTGTGTGTGTATGTGTGTCTGTCACTCTAGGTGACTGGAAAGATGGACGAGAACATGTTTGTGGCCGTGACCAGCACCAATGCTGCCAAGATCCTAAACCTGTACCCACGCAAGGGCCGGATAGCCGTGGGCTCGGACAGCGACCTGGTCATCTGGGACTCAGACGCTGTCAGGACCGTCACAGCCAAGACTCACAACTCGGTACGGGTCCAAGGGCTGGGACGAGCGGGAAGTTGAAGCTGTGATAGAAAGAAGGGATGGATAGATAGACAAGACAAGGAAGACGAAATGGAACTGTAGATTAAGGAACAGAGACAATACAGACAGACAGACAGACAGACAGACAGAGAGACAGACGGACAGAAAGTCAGACAGAAAGGGCTGGAAGTGGTTTGGACACACAATTAAACTGCCAGCGGATTTTTGCATCTTACACAGAGCAGGCTGACAGCTTCTCCGGTATGTTCCAGTGTATTTTTTTTGGCTGCTCTCCCAAAGAATGCATGCAGTCCATAAATAAGGCTGAAAGCCTTACTCTGTCACATGCAGTAGAGGGAGACGCAATGTCGGCGTTGCCCTAAGATTTAGGCCTATCTGATGGGACTGGACACTCCTCCTGTCCTTAGTTTCCCTCCTTTTGCAAGGCGCCATAAGGACAAATGCACAGATCCACAGTTTCCAGCAGTCTGATTTGTGGAGACAAGAGGAGAAGAGAAGAGAGGAGAGGGGAAGAGAAGGGAAAAGAGGAGTGGAGAGGAGAGGAGAAGAGAAGAGAAAAGAGGAGTGGAGAGGGGAGGGGAGGAGAAGAGAGGAGAAAAGAGGAGAGGAGAGGGTAGGGGAGGAGAGAAGAAGAGAGGAGAGAAGTGGAGTGGAGAAGAGGCTTATGCTGCCTGGTTTCCTGTGAGTTTGGGGAGAAATGGCGGACTCAGTGTTCCATGGAAGGACAGCAACAGGGAAATCCCCCCATCCCAGTTTGGCCTGGTTGTTAGAGCAACAGGAAACAGAGCTCCTTCATTTCATTAGGATGTATGTGTCTGTTTTGTGTGTGTTTGTGTGTGTGTGTGTGTGTGTGTGTGTGTGTGTGTGTGTGTGTGTGTGTGTGTGTGTGTGTGTGTGTGTGTGTGTGTGTGTGTGTGTGTGTGTGTGTGTGTGTGTGTGTGTGTGTGTGTGTATGTGTGTGTGTCTGTTTTGTGTGTGTGTGTGTGTTTGTGTGTGTGTGTGTGTGTGTGTGTGTGAGAGAGAGAGCGAGAGAGTGACAGAGAAAGAGAAAAAAGGAAAAGGGAATGAGAGCGAAAGAGAGAGAGAGGGAGGCAGAGAATGAGAGTGAGTGAGAGAGGGAGCATCCACAGGGTTAAGCGAGAGGAAGTGAAAGCACAGGAAACAGCAGTTCAGAGCGGCTTTCTGGACTTCCTGTGTGTAAACTGGGAAGAGAGAACAAGAGAGAGGGAGAGAGAGGAGGACAGAAAGAAAGAATAACACAAAGGGAAGCTAAGCTGTGGAGAATCAGAAAAGAGGGAAGGAATGTGCGTGAGTGGCGAGAGAGCAAAAAAAGAAAGAGAGAAAAAGAGGGAGAGAGTGAGAGAGATGAGGGCTTTATGAATGATGTCAGCCCCTCATTTCCTCTAAATGCGAGTCCCTCTAGACATGAGAGCGAAACCTCTGAGCCGCCCAGCGCCCAGCCTCACACAACCACCGAGTACAGAGAGAGAGAGAGAGAGGGAAAGTGAGAGTGAGAGTGTGTGTGAGAGAGAGGGAGAAAGTGAGAGATGGTGAGTGTGTGTGTGTGTGTGTGTGTGTGTGTGAGAGAGAGAGAGAAAGAGAGAGAGAGAAAGAAATTATGTTTACCATAACTAACATAGCACAAGCATAAGTGTCCCCTGCACCATCCAGTATTGTGCTTTCCACACTTCACCAAGCACAGGAGGGGAAAATGAATAGGAGAAAAAACATTGACTGTCGTCCAAGAAGTGGAGTTTTGGTCCGAGTTTGTTTCTGTTGTTACACAGGGCTGGGACTGGGGGGGGGGAGAGTGGTGTGTGCGTGTGTGTGTGTGTGTGTGTATGGTGGGGGCAGAACGATGACATCATATTTGGCAATAGCTCATGCTCCTGTGTGCTGTCCTCTCCCATCTTTAGCATTGGGCCGTGTGCAAAAAAAGAGAGAGAGAAGGAGAGAGAGAGAGGTGGGAGCAGTGGACAATGGTGGTACGCGGTCGTATGCAAATGCCCAAGTTTGGAACAGACGCCAAGGAGTGTGTCTGTGTGTGTGTGTGTGTGTGTGTGTGTGTGTGTGTGTGCTGGGGGGGGGCTTGTTGAGGGGAAGGTATGAGGCAGGGGTGGGGATGTGGGTGGGCGGCAGAAAGTTTAAGAAATAGAAATTAAAAAAATAGAAAGAAAGAAAAAAAGGCTCCCAGATTTGGGCCAAAAGGCTTATCCAGGGGAGGGGAGAAGAGTGGAGTAGATTGGGGGGGGGGTTAAGAGGGAAGGATGTAGGGTGGGACAGAGAGGGTAAGAGGGAAGGAGAGAGAGAGGGAGAGAGGCAGAGTGTAGGAGAAATGCTGGGAGATGTTTGAGTTTCTTGCTCCAGCTGTGCGATGGCAGCTGTTTGTCTTTACATGCCAAGTATGAGAAACAGGCCAGATTGATGGAGGGAGAGAAAGAGAGAGAGAAAGAGAGGGAGGGAAAGAGATAGACAGAATTGGAAGGAGAATGCAATGCAATAAGGGGAGGAGGAGGAGCAGATTTAGGTCCCCTCCTCTTCCCCTTTGCTGTCTCCACACACACACACATACACACACACACACACACACAAGCACATATATATATGCACACACACATGTGCACACACACACACAAACGTGCACACACACACACACACACACATATGTAATTAATTAAAACACAGGCTCGGAGTCCCATCTGATCAGTGACACTCTTTCTGCTCACATACTGGGACCTCTCATTTTCCACGCCACACACATAGTCACTCAACACTCTCATATATCTTAAGTAGTACACACACACACACACACACACACACACACAAACTCACACACACACACACACACAAACTCACACACACACACACACACAAACTCACACACACACACACACTACACATTCCTGTGTGTGTGCACGTTGAGGTGCACCCAAAAGGCCTGGACTTATTCTTCTCTTTTTAAATGAGACATTTTCTTGAAACCGCTTCCTTGTTGTTATTGTCCACGTTCAACTTCCATCAGTCCTACACAGATAGAAAAGACACAGACCAGGCATGGGATAAAAAATAAAAAAAATTAGACTCAACGACATTCTAAGCAATCATTTGGTTGAGTGCGCTGAAAAGTGAGGAGGATGTGTGGTCACAAACCAAGATGTTGGATAGCCAGAGGTTATGAAAATGATTAAATGATCTTTGATGTTGTGGTATGTTCACTCACCAGCCATGCTGATTCTAAACACATGCAGTGAATGACCACAAGGGCAGAGTTAGAGAGTGGTACTTTGTATTATATAGTGGTATGCCCCCTAACCAGCAATATGAAGGTGTGTTCACCACCACTGACCACAGTATGTTCCATAAACAGTGATGTTTTGCTCTGTTGTCCTTCCAGAAATGTTGTGCTATGTTCATTAATCAGTGGTGTTGTGCTGCGTTCACTTACCAGCAGTGTTGTGTTTCATTAACCAGTGATGCTGTGCTGCGTTCTCCAATCAGCATTCTTGTGCTGTGTTCATTAACCAGTGTTCTTGTGCTGTGTTCCCTAATCAGCGTTCTTGAACTCTGTTCTCCTGCAGGCTGCTGAATATAACATCTTTGAGGGTCTGGAGCTGCGTGGGGCGCCCATGGTGGTGATCTGCCAGGGGAAGATCGTCCTGGAGGACGGCAACCTGCACGCCACCCCCGGCGTCGGCCGCTTCCTGCCCTGCTCCCCCTACCCAGACTTTGCCTACAAGAGAGTGAAGGCCCGCAAGCAGGTGGGTGTCTTAGCCTCCAGGGTTATGGTTCCTCTGGCTTAGGAACTAACACTAAAACACCAGTGCTCTAGAACAGAATCATATAGTTAACATTCAAAAAAGGTATCTGTGGAGACAGTGTGATTGTCCACTCAGCCAGTGGCCAGAGTCGCTCAACACAAGTAGGCTCACATAAGCAGGACAGTATGGAGTTCCTCAGGAGCTGAGCATGGGCAGACAGACAGACAGACAGGCAGGCAGGCAGGCAGATGGTTGTAACTGCAGTCCAACTGCCTCTCAATCTCATGGCTTCACCGAAGTTATTCTCCATTTTCTTCTGGCTCCTTTGAGCCATACGTGTGTGTTGTGTGCTGTGTGTGTGTGTGTGTGTGTGCTGTGTGTGTGTGTGTGTGTGTGTGTGTGTGTGTGTGTGTGTGTGTGTGTGTGTGTGTGTGTGTGTGTAAGTATTTAGTGTATACCTCTATCAGATGGTATGAATTAAGTAGACTTATCTGTGATCAGACTGAAGAGAGAACAAACTGAGAGTCAGCAAGAAAGTGAGTGAGAGAGAGAGAGTGAGACAGAGAGAGAGAGAGAGAAAGGATGTGGGGATGGAGCCAGAAGGTGGAGACGGAAATATCTAGAGAGAGAGGGAGAGAGAGAGAGAGAGCGATAGAGAGAGAGAGACTGAAAGAGAGGCAGGAGAGTTCAGTCAGAGGCATCAAGAGGGAGAAATCAGAAGATCAACAATGAGATACTGTATCAGGGAGTTGACAGATATTTTCACAGCCCTTTAAGCACTTTATCTGAGGAGAAAATGTTTCCTTTCAACTCATTTTGGGAATGTGTTTTTCTAAATAGGAACAAGATTTTGTTTTTATCCTTCAACGTTTCATGTCTTTAGTTTTGCTCTCAAATATTTGAAATGCCCATATAAGTTTATGTGGAAATGTAATGCAAATATTTCCAATTCTCTTAATTTCATGATGTCTTATGCTGGATAGTGGACAACTATTTTGGGTTGATACTTGACTACCAATGAACCTCTGAGCTCAGATATCAAAGATCAGTCACTTGGCCACTGCGTAGAAGTGGGTAGGAGTGGATTTAATTTGAAGATCAGTTAGATATGCCGATTCAGACCGAAATTCCAGGCTTGAGAAAGTGTGTCTCATCGACCACACTGACCACATTAGTCATATCTAGAATGTTCTCTCAGGCATGATGGAAATGCTCCAGTGGTCACGCCTTAATAGGTTGGTCATGTACACTCAGTCCTCTGGCCGGGTCTGGTCTACTGTGGCGTTGGAAGTCATCTCTTTTAATAGATCTGCTTTCTCCCAAGTTACATTCTCAGCTTGGATTAACTAGACACAGGTTATTCTGCCATACCCTTTTGTATTTGGTGTCTCATGTTTATTATATATATTTAATTCAGTTTTATTTTCGGTCATTTGTTGCCACTTTTCTAAGGGGATCTATTTTAAAAGGTCTGTTGTACTGCATATAAAGTGGCTATCCTGTTTTTTACTGCTCTGTTTGGTGTTTCACTTTAATTATTTCAGTAATGTCAAACATCATACACAACAAAATGCTAAATACATTATTGAGCAGGGGTACTACGGCGGCGCTAGCCTGGCTAATTTCTGCTTTCAGCCATTTTATAAACCCTAATGCTGATGGTGTTAACATCCCTAAAGACATTTTGGTGATAATTATTGGACATTTTACAACATTCCAGGCAGTGATAGCCTGATTGGCTAGCCTTGGATATTATTGCTCTTGGATAATTGAAAAGGGCATATTCTTTCACAAAGCCTATTGTGTAATCAGAGATCAGATGTGTGTGTGTGTGTGTGTGTGTGTGTGTGTGTGTGTGTGTGTGTGTGTGTGTGTGTGTGTGTGTGTGTGTGTGTGTGTGTGTGTGTGTATCTGGAAGTCCTTTTCCTAGCAAAACATTGGGTGAAATATGCTCTCGTACCAGAGCACAAACAGTGCTGTAAACAAACACACACCGGTCTAATTCTAAACAGCACAGGACATGGAACTCATTTACCATTGGTAATCAGAGTACTCCTCTCACGCTCTCCTACACACACACCGCCACACACACACACACACACAAACAGAGATACACATAAACACACACTCAAGTGTACCATCACTCATGAATGCACACTTACGTTAGGTTCATACACTGACAGTACCCTCATATACATGCACACATATACAAATGCATATATACCCAAACAGAGAACCAAATGGACCTGCCTAATATGCCCACACACATACACAAACTTCCTAAATATTCAAACTGTTCTTCATTTCGTATCCTCTCCCCTTCTCTCTATCTCTCTTTCTCTCTTTCTTTGTGCTTCAAGCTGGCGGTGATCCGGGCAGTCCCTAGGGGCATGTACGACGGACCTGTGGCCGACTTCTTGCCCATGTCCCGCGGTGCCACCCCAGCCTCCTCCGCCCGCACCTCACCCACTAAACAGACCCCCATCCGGAACCTGCACCACTCTGGCTTCAGCTTAGCAGGCAGCCCGGCACAGCACGGTGAGTACTTAGTCTTCTCCAACCATCCTCCACCTTGGTTCTCTCACTTGGTTCTTCTGTCTCTGCCTCTTCTGTCTGTGGGATGGTGGATCTGATGGGAGGAAGTGGTGGGCAAAAAAAGGGAGAAAAAAAATGAGGAAATAGTGAAGTGATTTTTGTACAGCATTACTTATTTCTTTAAAATGCATTATTCTTTGTCAGAACAAATATGCTTCTGATCAAGGTTGTATTTTTCCTCAAAGTTTTCATTGTGATGAAGGACAATTACTAATAGATTATAGATGGGCTTTACATGGTCTTTTTAGCCAGGGGTGGCAATAATTGTGGAGGGTGCTGTACATACTGTGTGTCCTGTTAAATGGAAGGTATTTCCTGCATATTAGAAACAACTGGATAGATGTGAGCATCTCTTGAAGCCATTTCTGTGTGCGTCAGAGAGTGACTAGGTCTCCCCTCTTCCCTGCAGTTGTTTTGAATCTGTTTCCTATCCTCTCCCCTGATTTCACTCCCTCTATCCTCTACCCCCACCACATGTACGTGTGTTTGTTAGACTTATATACACCCTAATGAATACTGATGGAGACAGAGGACAATACAGACTTTATTTACAAACACCTGAGTTCTCTCTTGCCTCTTGCAAGGCCCTGTGATGGCTACAGCTACAGCAACAGCGAAAGCAAGTGCATAGGACAAAACAATGCAGTTAAATCCACAACGCTTTCAGTATGTCCATCCTAATCCCCTGCCAATCCTATTGCTTTTTAAAGGGATTTAATCCCAAGGTCAGGGTTAGCGCAGAGTCCAGGTTGACCTTAGGGGGTGGTGAAGCTGTCAAGCTTGGGTTGAGCCCACAGCCCAGCCTACTGGGAGGGGTCTTTGCTGTCTTATCCCTGTAGACATAAAGGCACACAGGGACACACACACACACACAGACATATATTCAAACACACACACAATCTTTTGTGCACACCCTCCCCTCCAACTACCCATACCCACCCACCCACCCGCACACACACACACACACGCACACACACACACACACACAAACAAATCTCTAACTATATGTGTGTCTGTGATCACAGGGCCACCTGCTCCTGCTGCTGACGATGCCCCAATCCGTCCTGGCGGACGCCGCATCATGGTGCCCCCTGGTGGTCGCTCCAACATCACCTCTCTGAGCTAAAGAGGACCTCCCCAAGAGAGGGAGGCAAGGCCTGCAAGTTCTGAATAAAGAATGAATGAGGGAGGGGTTGTTTGGAGAAATAAAAAAATAAACAAAAGAAAACAAACAAAAAAAACAAGAATTTTTTTGAAGGCAAGCAAAACATTGATTCTCCTCATGCCTTACCTGTCCCAAATGATACCTGCGTCAGCTTTCAAACTGCACAGTATTTCTTCTCCTGAAATCTGCCACCTCAGCTTAAACGAAACGGAATTGGTGATATATATTAGTGCACCACGTAGCCCTTACAAACATTGTCAACACAAGACTCCAAGCCAGCACAAGCTTGTACGTCTGATAATGGTTTCTTTCGCGAAGAAGGAAAAATCTGGAAATCAGTTTCACATTCCACATTGCTAAACCAATACATGCAAATGTTAAATGCTTCCAGAAAGTAAGAAACAAACACCAGACATAACACACACTGTTATGTCCTTCACAGGAGAAGGAATACCGTCTGTTTTCAGAACGGGGCTTTGGTTTGATCCATTAGATGTTTTGATGTCATCTTTTTTGTTCACTAGTCTGCTAAATAATCCTTAGCGATTGAAACATGCAATTCCATCCATTGTTGGTAGGTGGCAGTGTGAGTATGGTAGATGTAATGTAGCTTTGCGTAAGATGTTGTTGCAGCCTTCTCTTTTGGTGGTGCCTGCACCCCAGGGGAGTGATTGATTTCATAAGACATTTCTGGTAAGACTTCTACGACTCTAGGACAAGAAAAGAGCCCAGGTTAGAGCGCTCTGGTGTACCAACTTTGCAGTCTCTTGCGAAAAAAAACAAAACAAAACAAAAAAACAAACAAACAAAGCATGCTGGCTGAAAATGGACCTTGTGTTTTTTTTTTTTTGTTATTCTGTTCAAGTGCTCTTCCCTCACGCTGACTATGACCAACTACCCTCATCCCCAGATAACGTTGATCCCTGGAACAGATTTGAGCTGAGCTCTGTCTAGGATAGCAGAGATAGATCTGGGCTGGATCTGCTACAGAGACTGGAGTTATCTGGGCCAGTTGCTTGTCAAGCTTTTCTGCCTGTTGCTTAATACATCATACCTGATCACGTGGAGAAACAAACAAATAAGAAAGAAAGAAAGCATTAGTGATCTCAAAATAACGAAAGTGATTGTTTAATTGAGTTTATAAGAAATAAATGGACCCGGGCCTTGAAATTGACAGTTGACAAGGCCTTGTGAATTTCATAACTTGTATGAATTCATGATTGTAAGCCAACCAACCTACCAAACAGAAACTAAGATAATAGTGCCACCTCTGGCATTCTTCCTTACGTTCTGAGATATGGTTTGGAATATATCTCTTGTGGTGAGTTCCCTCAGGTGGGGAGAAGCATAGACACCTGACTCTCTTGCACACTAAACAGAGGTATTATCTGGTTTTCATTGTCAAAAACTCCCAAAATGTTCCTAGACTTACAACAATTACACAAGTCTGAAGGAATATTCAGTATCCATTCCCCCAGTACTACTGTATATTGTGTTTTATATGTCCCATTTTAGGACTTTCATTGTGCCTGGTTACATTTCTATGTCACTGAACCAAGTAACACCTTGCACATAGGACCTGATGAAAATTATTTGAATGCACTGGCATATTGGAAAGTACAACAATTCCTCTGTCCCTTCAGAATGTCATAGTTGTGGTAAGTCTAGAATTATTTTTTTATTTTTGGCAATGAAGGCCATATTTGGTGCCTTGTGAGGATTTTCCAAGAGATATGATCCTTTTTTATAATAACCTGCCATTTGAGTTAATAACACACAGCATTGGAGAAGGCTTATTGTAATGCTCTCGAGCACGTTTGTTATCATTTGATAAAGTTTTATTTTTTTGTATGATCCCAACCAAAAGGACAGAAAGGATGTGATATTGGGGATTCAGAATGAGGTGAAAGCAAACTAAATACAAATGGGTGTTTTATTTATGTTTGTTATAGGTTTATGTTCTTTTTTTACAGTTGTATCAAAAAAGCCAGGTGAAGCCTAAACTGAGATGTGGTTGTATGAATTGTTCCTGAATAAACAACAGTTGCAACTGAATGGGATTTGTGCCATTTTTCATTTTTCCTCATCAATTTTAGGCACCATCTTTGCGGCACTGTGCAAGCAACACAATGCAGGTCTTTTACCTGCATTGAAAAAATTGCGCAGCCAATCAGCCCACATCCCTGTTCTCTGAGGCTTCTGAGTGCTGGTAGGTATCAGAACAGCAGTATTTGGTACAATGTAGACTGAATTTGCAAACTAAAAAACTAAACTTTCATTCCCTCATCAGTTAGTGTTGATTGCCGTTTTGTTATTTAGTCTGCGTTGCACCAAATTCAATCATTCTCATACCTACCAACAGCACTTGGCATTGTAAATTAACAGGGCTATGGGTTGATTCACTTCGGATAATCCCTTGAAGGCAATATTCTGGTGCAAATCAACACAAGGCCCTGTTTGCCCGTTTGGAAAAAAATAAGAAAATTTGGTACGACATAGACCAGCAGCTAATGCTAACTGATGGGGGCAGAGAGGACTGTCTCTATGCCCCCACTGTTAAGTGTTAGTTGCCACTTTGCTATTCGGTGTACACTGTACCAAATTCGACAGCAATCAGCTACCTTGACTAACCTATAAGTTAATTTTCCCCAGAATATCTCTTTAAGATAATGCTCTAAGTTACTGATGTTTCTTACATAACCAATGTGCACCCTAAACTTTCGGGTTCAGGTTAATGCCATTCTAAAGGAGAAATTTGATGTGATTCAATCCATAGCCATGTTTGAGGTTACCAGGTGTTGTTGGTAGGAAAAAGAATGAGAAAATATGATACAACATAGACCAAATATTGAGGCGGCAGCTAATCGAATGGGGCACAGAAGCTCACTTTCAGTTTCATTTTCCTTTGCCCCATTCAATTAACTTCAGCCAGTTGGCTATTTGGTCTATGTCATATCACATTTTCTGGTTCTGTTCCCTATAGACCTCAAACAACAGGGCTATGGATTGATTCCCACCATATGTCTCCTTAAATTCTAAATGCCATTGAATGTTCTCCAAATAATCTCCAACAACTTCTTCATACATTCATAATCATTCCTACTTTTGCTCTATCGTTCCCATACACCTATACAAGGACTGACCTTGAATACATTTGTAGTATTAAGAGCAGTTGACACACAAACCTGTGTGCTATTCCTGGCCCAGTAGACAGGTTCTTAGCTTTAGCTGTTCCTTGTCTCTTGTCCTTCCTGATGGTGTACACAGTGTTGATCAACAGCCAGAAAATATTGCCTTAATGCTGCTCATGTTTGTAAAGCTTAATCCAAACACAAACAGTCCACCCACATAAACACTCATTTGAGGAGATCAAAGCCTATAAAGCTTCAAAGTTTTAGACTAATATCAGCATGGCTAAATGCTTTGATCTCTCATGTAAATAATTTGCTTACTTACTAAACACTGAGAGAAAATATCTGTGCAAATACTAACACAAACTTGTTCTGCATTTATTAAGCAATGATATCCTTTTAAATAAAGTATGAGTCACTGCACACTGCATTGAAAATGTCAGGTAATCCTGATCCTTTGACAGTTTGTGTTCTGACTGCACTTGAGGTCTGTGTAGTGCTCCTCCAACAAGTTCAAGTTCAGCTTCAAGTTCATCTAGACAATTATCATAGCCAGTGGCCTTCCAATGTGCTTTGGATAAGAGGCTAAAGATTAAGAGACTCAGATCAAAGACTCAAAACAATGTCTGATAATTTGCTATTAATGTGTTGTTTAAGTCTTGATTTCTTTGTTTTTTTTTTTTTTTGCCTTTTTCTCAAAAATGCACTTGGACCTTGCAAATTGTTAGTCGATGGCTTCTTAATGATTTGTCTGGTGTTCCTAAAAAAGTGTGACGTCTCTTGATGGCACTCTCACAGGCTTTCTGTTTCCTGGTTTCAAAATTTGGTGGGGATGATGGGTAGCTTCTGCCATTCTTACATTTCTGGACACAGATCCACCTTATATGCCACATCCAAGACCAGCTGGTGGTTTTCTTTGAAACCATGTCAGTGGGCAGTAACATTAATTTTATCAAGCTGTAATGCATGGGAATCAGGTTAAATGTTTCAGTGAATGATCCTCCCGGGTCTGGAAAAACAGATCTGTGGTAATTAGGCCTACACTGCATCATTAGAATGATGATTTGCAGCCTTCTTCTGTCCTGATCCCAAACTCTCCATCACATTGCTTTGTGTTTGTTCCAAAAGGCACAAAAGCCAGGAGTTGCAGCAAACAAAATGGAGCCAACATAAAGACAAATGCTGTCTTAACAAGTAGTAAAGTATTTTAATGAACCAGCGGGTGCTCTAGGTGAAACTTCCACACACGGCAAAACCAAACAGTAAAGCATGATTTAGTGCTCAATTCAGCTGTTAAAATTCACCATTGAAAATGAGGCATTAGTCTGTACAGAGAGCGAACTAATGAAGATATGTCAGCAACATCTTGAATAAGCTCATTAATTCATAGTACAGACAATCTGGTCCAAGTCTAAGCAAGTGCTTCACTCTAACTTCTGCATAGCTTAGCCCTTCGCTGAAATGTTTTGATCAGGTAAACTTGACATGAAACGCAACATTTACACAACATTGGCCTCACCACACTGTAATGCGAGCCGCTCCTTAGCTGATTCAGCTACTTTGAGTGCACACATAATATCTAATTCCATGCAACTCAGCAGCTAGGGCAAACTCAGCAACACCAAAAGTCCTTAGACTAAATGCCCAGGGGTTTTCACCAGCTAACTGCACACATGTGTGCTGTGGGTCTCCAGCAGGTTGAGAGTGATGCTGAATGCCTGGAGGACTGCAATGCTTTCATGCGTGAGAACAGACTGCAGCTCAGAGGCCAGCACTGGTGATGAGAAGACTCAGTTGAGTGATAGGCTTGCATGATGCAACAGTGATGTCAGGCAAAACAACCTAGTCGTTTTCTTCTGTTGTTGAAAGGACATTCTGATCTTTTCATTGGCAAGACATTTGATATATATATATATATGATAACTTAGAGCTGGGTAATTAATCGAAAAATTAATTGAACCGACAATCATAACCGTTAATTGACAATGACCAAGGAGATGACTACTAATTGTTATTTATTATTACTGTAATTATCATTATTTTGTAAACTTTTCTTTAAATTCTGTGCATTCTACTGTGTGTGTTCATGTACAGTTCCTTGAAACACATTACCACGTCATGTGATTCTGCCCAGTCAAGTCAATTAAAGATGATTTGAAGTTCACAATATCACCCAGCTGATATTGGTCAATATGGAAAAATATATTGTGATCAAGTTCTTTTCCATATTGCCCAGCCCTAATATAACTATTGATTATGTTTCCTAATTATGTAACATACTGTAGTAGACACATGACTTAAATTGTGCCATGTTTATTTTGGTGCTGACCAGTTGCACTGGAAAACTGTCAATACACCATTCTGATACATCAAGCTCTGTGCTTGTAAAATACAGTAGGTATTTGTATTGGACAATTTGAATCACTACTGAATGATAATGACAATTTGAAATTCTGCAGGTCTTGGATTGATAAACTGGTAGTCAACAATGAAGACCTTGATTATGTTTATTTCTGTACCAGGTGTGTGTAGTTGTCAAATTCTAGAGCTCTGGGAATATTTTTAAGATTTTGTGCAGTGCAAGTCTTAGTAAGTCCAGTTGTTCTAAAAACAATACCATCTAGATTTTTTTTTATCTTAATATAGAATTAGTAACACTAGGATAGATCCAAAGTTATACACACTTCACACTCAAAGGGGTTACAAGAAATTCTACTGCAATGCAGGTTATATAATCAACTGTGTTAAAGGATCTTTAGTCTTTGATAGTTACAGTAAATAACCCCCACCCCGACCCTCAAAGCTAATTAACACAGATTTACAGTTTATTCATAATAGGCTAAAAGTCCATTAAGCACATTGATCCCTGTTTATTTGGATGACCCACCATAATCAGCAGCAAAATATATATTGGCTTTTGTTATTGTTTACTATGGAGAATGCAAATTCAATAGACTTGATTGTGGGGTATGCGTAAAGTACACTGAGTCTATCTGTCACAACAACATGATTTAAGAGAGAAGTTTAGCTCACAATGTTTATAGATTTGTTTACGTTTGCTGTGGATTTGTCGGCCGTAACATGTCCTCAAAATGTCTTCACGGAGGTTAACATTACATTGGCTTTGGAATGTGAGAGTCACATTTATATTGTTTGCTTCTAAAATAAGCCAAATAAGGTGTTGTCTATAGCCTTCTTAGATTCCCAAAACAAGGAGTAAAAAAAACCCACAATGTTGTTTTTCCTTTGACCTGTGGCTCACCAGAATAGGCACAGTACCACATCTACAGGGTGGTGACTTCATCCTGCCTTCCTGTCTCCACAGTTCTTGCTCAGACAAACACTGGGAGGGGGTGCTTGCTATAATTAGGGCATTTCATCCAAGCATTCAATTGGAGCACTCAACTTTTTCTAAACAAGTATTAAAATTGTCAGGATAATTATGGCCATAGTTATTTATTTATTTATTGCAAAAAAAAAAAAAAAAAAAAACATCTCTGAACTCTGAAAAGAGTTCAACACCATTACACTGCACCAGGAAGTTTCATCAAAATGTAAATCAGATGTGGAGAACACAGAGATGAGCAGTCCCGAATAAACCTCTCTATTAGGCTGTCATGGCCACAAACAAATAAATGTGAAAAAAGATTTAGGAAAACACAATATTTTATTTTATTTTATGAGTGAACATTTAAAGCGGTTCTAAATCCAGGTCCGCTCAGGAACTCTGGCAAGTAAAATTGCTCTGCCCTTGAAGGTAAAGCACACCGCCACAAAATAAATTAGAAGAAGAAGCCCCTACTTGCCACTAGATGGCAGTATATCATAACCAAACAGGAACACAGATTTGCTTAGACGGGAACACAAACACCTAATGTAAAGTGAGTCAGTCGCACAGTGAATGAAACACAGCTTTGTTTACCATTACCACATTTACCATGTGCTTAGACATCGAAAATATAATACACTTTCCTCCCGAGCCACATTCACACAAAATAGTTGTTATCCACCACTTCAGTTGAACTTGATATTTTTGGCTTTGTTGGTGCAAAGACAAAACCAATGCTTCAGTGTAAGACTTCTGCATGACTCCTGAAGCTTGTTGGAAAAACAACTCAGATGTAGACTGAAAGGTCACATAGTGCCCTCCATGTTAATTCTCACTGCATTTCCCCAAGCTTAAAACAGATAAGATCAACACTGACACAAGGAGAGATTCTCTGCACAGTCATATTAAACCCACATGTAAGATGTCTGAGTGATGTCAGTTGTGTTCTCTATGGACTAACAGCCTTCATGCTTTCTGACCGTCTAACATTACACAGCATATGAACCCAAGATTAAAGGTGTAATAGGCTACTTCATTTGAACCATTCATCACAGGACACAGAAGCCATTCATCATGTAGATCTCAAGATCCCAAGTTGTGCAACTCCCATGAAAGCTCTTACAGTGTTCAATGCCATAAAGGTACATACCAATGGCATATAAACAAAGTCACAAAAATGACATGACGTCCTCTTAATGAATAGACATAATAACACGCTTAATATCAAAGAATATCAAGCTGAAAACTATTGACAGAGGGCTCAAGTGGAGGTTTATCAAGTGCCACCTGTGAATATCTGAACTTTTGAATTGAAATGATTCTGGTGGGTGTTTGTTTACAACAAGTCTCAATGAAGAAAACAGGAAGTGAAGGGTGACCTTTGTGTTAGGAGTAGACACACAGCCAGACAGCAGATACACACGCACACACCTGCTTCACCTGCACAGCACGACTAGAATGCTGTGCGGCACACTGATACAAACACACAAACACACACACATACACACACACAGATACAAACAAGACATACACACAAGCGAAAACAGAGATACAAACACACACACTCACACAAATACCACCCCCCCCAACACACACAAACACTAAAACACTAAGGCACACATCTCAAAATCTTCCTCTGCACACTGTGTCTGACTGCATGACTTACAAAACCTTGTGAAATCAACATCCACGTGACTCCATGAAGAGCAATAAACACATATTAGCACTCAGCATATTAGCACTCAGCTTTCTAAGAGACTTTCCTTCAGTGACTGCTTTTGAAGTTCCTCCCCAAAATAAATAAATAAATAAATAAATAAATACACAACTAAGTAAAAAAGATCAAATACAAAGTGACTGGCAATGCATGGAACTGGTCTACTAGCTTCCTTTTAGTGGAGTAAAGCACTACAGTGGCCACAATGCTAAAGCTCTGATCTAAAGTGCACACATAAGTGCGGGGCATACGTGAAGCACACATGACTAAGTCTCTGGTTAGTATACGGCATGCCTTTCAGAGGCATAAGGCAACACGAAAAAACCTCAACAGGATAGGGCAGGGCAGACCTTAATAGGACAGGGCAGGGTAAACCTCAATAGGACAGGGCAGGGTAAACCTCAATAGGATAGGGCAGGGTAAACCTCAATAAGACAGGGCAGAGTAGACCGCAAAAGGACAGGGTTGGTGGGTGAAGGGGGAAAAAGAGGCGATATTTAGCCCTCAGGATCTGTACCGTCACAGCACAGCAGATACTAAAGTGGGTGATCCTTTACTTGGACACCCTGTCACATGCACAGAGAGAGAGAGAGAGAGAGAGAGAGAGAGGGAGAGAGAGAGAAGAACTTGAACAGATATTGGACGTTTCCATGAATCTTGTGATGATCAAGAATACTGAACATCCACTGGTGCAACACTCTCTCTATACAGCCCTAAGAGTGACATAACTTTGTCATAAACAGATTAGCTGATGTCATATCCTGTTATTAGAATGAAAATTACTATCCAATTTTCACAATGTTAGAACTGACATGGCAGCTTTCAGAATTACGGTACTTGGACACCACAATCACCTATAACATACTTATAAGCGATATTAGCATATATTCATTCTAAAAGTTGTCTTGACATATACCAACCTCTGATGATCTTTGATTTTATGCTCATGACAAGGTTCTATCAGTCTTATGATAGGGAGATTGTTGTATTCAAACAAAGTATTCACTGCATGAGTAAATGTCCATACACATCTGGTGTATACAGGATTATGCTGTAACACACACAGTCCTATATGCAGTACTTCTGAATACTTTTAATTTAATATCTCATTTAATATCTCTTTATACTCCCTGATACACTTTTTTCATGCAGTGATCACTATCCAGATGGATGTTGTGTACAACGACAAAGACGCACACCCACATAGAGCTGATGAGTCAAGAGGACATTGAGCTGTAGAAACTGGACGTCAGCAACTTCTGTAAAGGTTTGAGGCACGATAAGGCCCATTACTTTGTAAATTAAATCACATTTCTTTACCTGGAGACACACACACACACACACACACACACTGCTCACGTGTCCCTCCTTCATCGTCTGCCATCTCCCCGATGAGCAGCAAGAAAAGTGGGTGTTAATACAGGTCACAGACGACCACTGATGTGCTGTATCATCCTCAGAGTTCTGAAGCTTTCCATCTTTCAACACTGTGTATGTGTGTGTGTGTGTGTGTGGTTGTGTGTGTGTGTGTGTGTGAGTGTGTGTCTGTAAGTCTGTGTGTCTGTGTATATGTGTTTATGCACAGGCTGGATTATCCATGGTTGTCAGGCTGCTGGGATGGGCTACTGATTTTTTTTTTCAGAACCCCCAAAAAAGGCAAGGAGAAAGGTGTTGGCATGGCTGATGTAACCTGTGTTTTGGTAGACAAGAACAGCCCCACACCACCAGACTTGCAAACACGCAAACCTCACGCGCTTTTGAGGCAGTCGTGCACGCTTGCAGTGAGGCTGTCACTAGCAGCTCTAGAACTATCCGTTTCTCAGGGAGTGAGTTTTGAATCACTGCACACAGGACTGTGTCCACTGACTCCAGAGAGAGTCATTAGTAGAGTCTAGCAGATACCTCAGCTCCTTGATTCAGAAGAAGGAGAAGAAGAAGAAAAAGAAGAAAAAGAAGGAAAAGAAGAAGAAGAAGAAGAAGAAGAAGAAGATGAAGAAAGGGGTAGAATTAAAAGTCTCATATTTCCCTCAACTAGACTTTTCCATAGCACTAGTGTCACTTTTCACATTTGGATGTGTGTGTGTTAATTTGTGTGTCTGCATGTGTGTAAGTGTTTTTTATGTGTGTGTAAGTGTTTTTGTGTGTGTGTGAGTGTTAAAAGGGGGCAAAGGTTGAGGAGGAGACCGATGAAGGACGCTGAAGGGGCAAGATGTGCCAGGGTGTGGCAAAGTCTGAGAGACAACAGCTTCCTCTGTTGGCCTGGAGGACTTATTATTCAGATGGACACGCTGCAGGTGGGTCAACGTTGTTGTTCTGTCCATCCTCGATGGCCGCCTTCTGCTTCATGAGCTGCTCATTCTCCTCAGGGTCCATCTTGGTTCTCCTCAGCCTGTTTGGAAAGAGGACACAGCAGAGAGAGAGAGAGAGAGAGAGAAAGAGAGAGAGAGAGAGAGAGAGAGAGCGCCAGCGCTTAGATTTCTGATGGCAAGCCATTTATACACTTTTGGCTGAGGCAATCTGCCAGTTCTAAAAGCTTAAAAGATGTGTAAGTAAATCTGAAAAAGGCTTAACAGGGGAGATGTGAATGCCAAATCAGTGTGGTGGGAAGGTGAAAAAAAAGTGAGGCAAAAACAATTGAAAGTCAATTGGGAGCCAGTGCATTTTATTTACTTGGAGCCATTTCAAAGCGTATACTCCTCAGCTTGCCCACACTAGGTTCCCTGAGCAACACCACAGCCTTTAAACACTGTAGCTTATTGCCATATGGCTGCACTGGGAGACTGGGAAACATCGGAGGCTCATTTCATATGGCTAATTTCACATGGTGGTACAACATGGAAGGCTAATTACATTTTACTTGGCAGTATGGGATGCTAATTTCATATAGGAGTACAACATCGGAGGCTGATTTCATGTACATCAACAGGTGAAATCCGAAGCCAATGGTAGTGCAACATCGGATGCTAATTTCACATGGCAGTACAACAGGAACAATACTTTAATTTCGTAAGGTAGTACAACACGGGATGGCAGCGCAGCATGGGAAGCTAATTACACATGGCATGTTTAAAGAGCGCTCACTTCTCTCTGTTGAAGATGATGAAGTCCCTCTGCACATTATCCAGGCGCTGTTGGAGCTGGCCATTCTGTGCATCAAAGAGGAAAAAATATGGGTGAGCAGACATGGGTGAGTGCACACACACACACACACACACACACACACCTACCTAATAAAGACAAACCACCAGCAAAGACAATGTAGATGAATCTATTCAGCTAAAGATATTAGATGCAGGCTGACCTAGATTGTGACTACTTAAATCCAAAAAGGCAGTCCAATAAAATAGAGGGAAAAAAACATAGCCAGCGACAGTGTGTGTGTGTGTGTGTGTGTGGCAAAAACAAAAAGAGCTTGTGGTACAGATTTCTTTGTTTTCTGTATGTGTGTGTGTGTGTGTGTGAGTGTGTTTTTGTTCTCCATGTGACAGGAACTAGACTAGTTGATCTCTCTATAGACCTATGTCAAACATTAGACCATAAGCACACCTGCCCACACCGCCCGGCAACACCCGAAGCCACATACACTTTGATCCTTCCTCTCCCTGACTTTGACCCAACCCTGACCCACAGCCCAGAGCAGACCAGACACGGGCTAGATGTGGCCCAGCGCCAGCCTTCTCCAGAACCCTGTGACCTCGGACCCCTGAGCAGCAGCAAGAGGACGGCGGATGAGAGAGGGGGCCTGACGGCCCCAAACCGAGCAGTGACGCCTTAGCCTTTCCCCCGACTCAGTCATGTAGTCCGGCAGGCCAGCAGACAGAAGGGCAGACGAGGGGGGAAGGGAGGGCAGCTGGGGCAGGTGCTGTGCCCAGCAGGGGTGGCCACGGTGCTGGCACTAACCCAAGCAGAGGGGAAGGGAGAGTGGGGGTAGGGATGAGGAGGTAAACATTTCATGAGCTGGGGAAATAAAGAGGGATGAAGAGAGAGAGATGGAAAGTGATGTTTTGAAATTTCAGAGAGAGAGAGAGAAAGAGAGAGAGAGAGAGATGGAAAGATGGGAGACAGATATATAGAAAGTTATGTGTTGGGTTAGAAATTTCCACCCAGTTGGTGAAGGGAAAGAGAATGGTTGAATGAGCTAAAAACATGAAGGCCCGGAGGAGGAGAACAGGAATGAGGGAGTGAGAAGAGGGAATGGAGGAGTGTGTGTGCAGGAAAAGAGGAGTGAGAAGAGGGAATGGAGGAGTGTGTGTGTAGGAGAAGAGGAGTGAGAAGAGGGAATGGAGGAGTGTGTGTGTAGGAGAAGAGGAGTGAGAAGAGGGAATGGAAGAGTGTGTGTGTAGGAGAAGAGGAGTGAGAAGAGGGAATGGAGGAGTGTGTGTGTAGGAGAAGAGGAGTGAGAAGAGGGAATGGAGGAGTGTGTGTGTAGGAGAAGAGGAGTGAGAAGAGGGAATGGAGGAGTGTGTGTATGTAGAGGAAGAGTGAGTGAGACAGTGAAACTGAAAGAAAGAAAAGAACCGACAACTACAGACAACTACAAATCAAAACAAATCAAGACACCGACAACTACAAATACCTGGATGGTGATGACAAATGAGGACAAGAACTATGGGACTGGAATAGAGGAGGGAGAGAGAGAGAGAGAGAGAAAAAAAAGCTTGTACCATTGTATATTCCCTTATATACAATATAAACTAGATAAACTGGATACTCCTTTCATCTAGCTATATTCTAAATGTTCAATTTTATCACTATAAGTTATTCTATGTCTATTATTCTATTATAAGTTATTCTATGTCTATTATTCTATGTTCTAGGCAACACTGTACTAACAGTGAAGTTTGTTTGACTGAGCTGAATCAAGATAGAAGGTAAAATAATGGAGGTCAGGAAGGGATTCAGGGAGTGAGAGTGACATGTTGGACTGAAATCACCTTGAGGGTGATGCCTTCATCAAATTCCTGGAAAGCAGAGCTGTCATCTCCAATAAACCACTCTGACAACAGAGGCTTGTGCAGGCGCGTCAGGCGCGTGAGAATGCTGAGTCTACCTCGTCGAGGTGAGTGTCCCCACTCCTCTCCTCTCTTTCCTCCTCTGTCCTTTCCTTTCCTCTCCTCTCACCTCTCTCCTCTCCTCACCTCTCTCCTGTCTTTTTATAAACACCCTTTGTCATGACTTTGGATGTCACTGGATCGGAGCATCATGTGGCCGATTTTATGCTTACTCCACGGAGGTGTTGTTACTTAATGCCACTCAAGGGTTACAGTGTGTTCTCTGCTCTGCTCCCCTCAACTCACTGCACACGAGGAGGCTGTGGAGAGCTGCTTCAACTCAGACAGAGGACAGAGCTGTACATTAACAGCCATACATTAAAGGATACATTATGTTAGAGGCACAAAATAGAAACAGTGTCTGGTTAAGCGCATTATGGGAGAGAGAAGGAGAGAATGAGGGAAAAGATGGAATTAGATTTGGAGAAAGAGAGAGAACAAAGAGGAAAAGACAGGCAGAAAGAGAAAGAGAGAAAGAAGGGGGTGGAGAGTTAGTGGTAAAAGACAGACAGAGTGGCCCAGAGGGAGAGAGAAAGACGAATAAAGATGGAGAGGGAGAAAGAAAGAGAGAGAGAGAGAGAGAGAGAGAGAGAGAAAGAGAGAGATAGCTGTTTATTTTGTTCTCCCAGCAAGCGTTCAATTATCTGAGATTTAATTGAGCTAATTCCTCTGTCCATTATGGGTTCAATAGCAGACAAGCCTCAAAGACACAGAGGGAGAAAGGGAGAGAGGGAGAGAGCAAGGGAGCAAGAGACAGAAAGAGGAGAGGTCCCAGACAAATTAGTCAGGCATTGACAGGGTGGGATAAGGGGAAGAAGAGAGATTGAAGGGGGGAGAAAGAGAGGGAAAATAGAGCAAGAGACAGAGGAAAACATAGGCAACTTGTAGTCTGTCATGGTAACTCCTGATTGTAATTTTTCTGCATGACCCCTGGCAGTTGGGTTAGCCCCGTGAGTCGTGGATCTGCCCAAGGTTTCTTCCTAGATTAACTGAACATAAGGGAGTTTTCTTGGGTGCTCCTTCTGTGAAGCGCCATGAGACAATACTATTGTAAAAGGCGCTGTATAAATAAAATTGAATTGAACTGAAAAGAGAGAGAGAGAGAGAGAGAGAGTAGAGAGAATGGAATCTGAGGACAGGAATAGTGTGGTGGAGAGAAACAAAAAGTGTGAGTGAGTGAGTAAGAGTGAGAGAGAGTGAAAAGTACAGTAATCTGAGGGAGGATGAATAGAGGGGAAGAAAGGATGGAAGGGAGAGAAAGAAAACCAAGGCAAGAGGAGGACGAAAAGAGAAAAGAGAGAAGAGAGCCCCTTTAATGCTTTAGGGTTAGTAATTGAAAAAGGCCAGGAGAGATGAGAGGGAGAGTCTGAGAAAGAGAGAGAGAGAGAGTAAGGAAGATAAGGAGTAAAGTTTGGAAGGGGGAGAGGAGCTTAAAAGGCACTAAGATTGTGAGGGTTGGGGTAGTGTGTGTGTGTGTGTGTTAGTGTGTGTGTGTGTGTGTGGTTGTTTGGTGAAGGCGAGTGGGGCTTTGATAATGATTCCCAAGCAGACGTAGCCAGACATTACTGCAGCACTGTTCATACAAAATTGATCGGCGCTTATTTAAAAGTGGAGCACGTAGCCAACATCCTCTCTTTCTCTCTCTCTCCATGCATAGCAGTGAGACCCTATCAAAGCCACAAGTGTATTAAGCCAACACATACTCTCTCTCTCTCTCTCTCTCATATTCACTCTTTCCCTATGTATCATTAAGGGGAGTTTAATGAATGTGGTTGAAGTCAGTGATGGAGGGATGAGGTAATTCTAGCTTTCATTATAAAGGCTACGGGACTGGGCAGACTACAAATGACCAGGTGGAGAAATGGGACACCCTCTGCTAGCTTGGTCCCTGGATTCCCCGGGTAGGCATGAAAGGATACACGTGTCCCCTAAAAATGCGGTTAAGGACACTCCAGGATTTATATGCAAATACCAACTGAGCACATCGAAATCACTCCTAAATTTAAAGGGGCCTTTGATAACTGAAAGGACAATCTGCAAGCTGCATTCAACATGATATGGGCTTGTTTTGGTGATACTGCAGCAGTTTGCTATGGTGAAATGGTATATTAGATAAACTGTACATGTAACAGCATGAAAGCAGATGAGGAATAATATAGAGCTTTATAAGGCCTGATTCTAAACTATGACTTAATATAATTACATCTGTTTAGCTGTGTCACATAGAGGAGATATTACCATAGAAATGCAAGTAGATGGTACTATCAGGACACAATCAGGACACTTACAGAACATTTAGCCCAGTTTTAATGTTACAGTTTAGTATTTTAAATGTAATAGTTTTAAAAACATTCAAATAAAAATATTAAAACCTAAAATGAGAAGTTAAATGAAATGTGAAATTAAAAAAGAGTTGTGATGAAACTTGTTTCTTGCTGTCAACTGATGAGAGGAGAAGAATAGGCCCAGCTGCTGGTTGAACAGGAGACATAAAACAAAAATGATCATGGCCGACAGCAGCAGACTATGGTCCGGACTCTGCTTCAGATGTGGCCCGGACGTGGGCCGGTTCTGGAGCCCGTCTGTGCGTGGGCAGGCAAAGTGGAATGTGGGACAGGGGGACAGGAAACTGAGTGGAGATGAGAGAAGCCTTTAACACAACCAGTCACAACAAATCACTATCACAACGCCTCGCCAAAAATAGAGAACAGCACAGTAGCCACCACAGCACGGCTGGAGAGCGTGAGCAAGAGAGACGAGGAATTATAAATAGATGAGAATGCCAAAGTGTGTCTATGGGTAAGTTAATATTTATTATCCCCTTGCGTAGAGTTGGGTACTTCACATGAAGTAGCTGGGATGGTCCTTTTCTCAACTGTGTCCGAATGACGTTCACATGGCTCGCTGTTTTGTAACACTTGGGGTCTTTCCCAGCTAAAATACAGGGAAGTGTTTTGTGGAGCTCCTGCTAATGGGAAATAATTATTTGAAATGGGAGCGCTGAGGCACTGATGCTCTGATGCTCTGCCAGGTCCTTTCTATCAGCCAGCTGCCAACGTTCCTCCTGCATCAGGTCTTTTACGGACGGAGACATCACCCAAAGCTTTAGATAGCTCTCCCACTGATTGTGCCTATATGCACACACACACACACAGGTATGTACACATTCGCATACACACACACACACACACACACACACACACACACACACACACACACACACACACACGAGTGTACGCACATGCACATGCACACACAGGTATGTACACATTTACATACACACATACACACACACACACACACACACACACACACACACACACACACACACACATAGGTATGTACACACTCACACACACACATACATACACACGAGTGCACGCACATGCACATGCACATGTACACACACACACACAAAAATACACACACACACACACACAAACACAAACACACACTCCTGTCCACAGTTGGACAGTTCAGATTTGTGGTATGTTTGTAAGAGAAAAGAAGTGCACATCCAAACGATCATTCTCTCTCTCTCTTCTCCTCTCCTCTCTCTCTGTTCGTGCCAAATAGTGTCCTCACAGGCCAACCATTCTAGCTGACTCTGGAGCACAATTCATCTCGCCAGGCTATTTAATAGGACCCTTTTACTTTCACCACACGCAAACAAAACCAAAGTGTGTGCACAGCTGATGACACACTAGGCCATCAAGGCTGAGTCAGTGACCGCACACACTCACACACGCACACACACAAAACCACTGATAGAGAGAGGTGCTGAGATGATACAGTGTGTGTGTTCTTTTTTTTTCTTGGGGGGCGGGGGGGATCACTTTCCATTTACACTACGGCAAGAGCAATGAGTCAGGAAATGAGAGATAAATACCAATGCATCCGTCTGTGCAGAAATCACAGGGGGACACTTTATAAATGGCTTCAGGAGAGGAGTCTAGTGTGTGTGTGTGCTATTTTCTGTGTGTGCAAATGCATGAAATTGCATGTATGTGTGTGTGTGTGTGGGTGGGTGTTCACACATGCCTGTATGTGTGTGTGTGTGTGTGTTGGGAGCATTTATTCCCGTCCGTGTGAGGCTATAAACACACTGAGTGAGGTCTCTGGTTTGTTCTGCTCTCTCTCTCTCTCTCTCTCTCTCTCTCTCTCTCTCAGGAGTAGAGTTTTGAAGTGCAGATCAGTGAGTATAATAACATGCCAAAGCAACAAACACAGCTCAGGCTTCAGTCCCAGCTTCTCTCTCCTAGGCTGCACAGATGCTAAAGAACAGCCACAAATCTGATCCAGCCCTATATAGTCTTTTGATTCCATGAGAGAAATATTTGGTCTCTGCATTTATCCCGGTCGTGAATTAGTGAAACACAGTGAGGTGAAGCACACACTACCCCAGAGCGGTGCCTGCCTGTGAGGGAGAGCAGTGAGGGATTAGATGCCTTGCTCAAGGGCACTTCAGTAGTGTAAGTGAGCATGGGAGAGCAGTGCTCAACCACTGGTCAGGGACCTGACCCGTCAACCCTTCGATTTCAAGCCCTATTCAAGGCTAAACCATACCATCAGCTGACATCTGAAACAGACCCACTCAGACTCTAGAGCCTATCTACAGACTGGCTCATGTTTACTTTATGCTACTTTGCCTTATGTATGATAGCAGTAACAGAATTTCTCTGGCAGCTCTCCTAACAAAGTGGATATAGATATCTGAAGGCAGAGGCAAGACACACGGTGTCTGATGTGTTCTGGGGTTAGGTTTTATTTTCAGCGCTGCACTCTGGCAGGTTTAGTAATAGTGAAGTTTGAGTCCTGAGAAGATCTAGTTTGAAAGTGTTTAGGTTTAGCCCTGTGGTTCTCAAACTTTTTCTGTCATTGCCCACTTTGGAAGAGTTTGGGAGAATTTTCACACCCCACCTGCCCCTCTGCGTGCAACAAACTGTTGCAAAATAGGTCTGATCTTACATTATCTGACATTTTGATTTACATAATTCTTGTTTTGAAGATTTATTTCACATTCATTATCTCAGTCACTATAAGGGCCATCTACACATACTATATCTTGTTTTCTTTCTATTTCTTGTTTTTTTCAGGATAGTCAAGGCTATCCAAACCTGGCAATGTTTGATATAATTTTGTACATTTCACCATATACATATCACCACAGGAAGCATGCCAGAAATAATTTTCATATTTGGATAGGGGGGCATTTCTGGAATCTGGTAATATAAGAATCATGATGATGGCTTACTGACTTTTGCAATTTACAGAAATATATGTACTGACAGAAGAGTAAATTCAGTCACATTTAATTGGACAAACATGTGCACAGATTCCAAGACCAAATTACTCAGAAACCGCTAATCATACAGAGGAATCAGGTGGATCTCTGGTTTCTTTTGATAAGTTGTTTGCCATTTTTAGTTGAGAAATAATGATATATTTCACCAAGTTGAGCAGGTGCGAGATGGAAGCAGAGCTGTATTATTTTTTGTAAATTCAAAGCTAATTTGCAAACTGTTCGCCACAGCAACTAGCAAGTAGCGCTGTTGGAAAGCTTGGCTTGTGCAGTTTCATGACCAAAACTCTGCTAGTAATCTGACAGAGAAGAATGAGCATGAATTCGGCAGGCACCTTGTGGCCTTCAGTCTTGAGATTAGTCTAACGTCCTGTGCCCCACCTGACATGTGTCCATGCCCCACAGTTTTTGAGAAATGCTGGCTTAGCCTAAAGGATCAGACTGTTTCACTTTTTGTGCAAAGAGTCTGAACACTCTCAAAATGTTCAACTTGAAGGGTGGTCTACGCAGAGCTTAGCACGTGGATGGTGTTACCTGTAGTGATCTATCAGAGCTGCTGGTCCCAGGTCTTACCTGTGGTGATCCATCGGAGCCGCTGTCCCTGGTCTTACGGGCCAGTCTCTTCTTCTTCTTGTGCAGCGGTTTGGACTCCAGGATCATCTCCTCCAGCTCAAATGTGGGGTCACAGTTCAGACGCCGCCTCTATGGTAGACACAGTGCAATGTTCACAGGTGCAGTATGGAAAGACTGAGAAATATGCGTTATTATGTGTGTTGTAGATTTAGGCTTTCATATGTATGGCCTGGTATATACAGTATTTGTCTTTGTTTGTTTCTTTGACTCCACATACTTCAAAGGAGTTTAAGCAACACAGACAGTCCACAGACCTCCCTTCTCTATAGAAACACTGTCACGCTTTCAGGAAACTTGTGAAGACAGACAGGACCACTGTATCACATCTTTAGCAACAAATGAATCTTCTATCCCCATTCTGACGTTCTCCTGCAGTCTTTAATTTGAGCTAGAGCAACTTGGACAGGTGGTTGTGTTCACAGATCTGACCTTTCCCACTTCTCCATAGAAACCCACCCTCCACTGGGAGATATTCCGAGGCCCTTGGACAGACCCTGTGTGTGCAGGGTGATTAGGGTAGGGGGTGGGGAGGTGTGTGAGCTCCCGGACTGATCCTGCCAATTAATTAGGCACCTTGTTTCCCTACTTCAGCTCATTTTAATGGTTGCCTCGGTGATCCAATCTAGCTCCAATCAGCAGTCATTAGCCACGCCAATTAGAATCAGCGGTTGGAGGATATTTAAATCACGGCATTGATGATGACTGACATGCCACAGTCCCTGAAGCCTCCTCGCAAACTACACCAGTAAATCTCTTTTTTCATGACCCCTGAACTTTGGAGGAGTGGTGTGCACATCCAGAAAAAGTATGCTATGGTGCCTGACAAACATCACAGACAGTATTGTGGACAGACAGGTATTGTGCAGACCCTCTCTCTCGTACTATCCCCTGAACTTTGCCACTGTATCTTCCAGTGCTGCTGGTAGACTGTTGTCCATGGCGGCTTATTTGTCTGTGGCCTAAACGTGAGGTGCTTAGGAGCCCCTTGTGGGAGAGAGTGTAGCCCCTTCCTTGCAGTAATGCATGTCTGAAAAGGTTAAAGGGAGCGATTCAAGCTGGGCAGAGGGAGGTCTGTCTCCCCAGGGGGGCTGGATAAAGACCAGTGTGTGTGTGTGTGTGTGTGTGTCTGTATGTGTGCATGTGCCTGTGTTTGTGTGGCAGACAGTGTATGTTTTCTGCTATGTGTATGTGTTGGAGTGTTGTTGTGTGTAACTGTGTGTGTGTGATCGTAACATGGTCACTTGCATTGGGGATAAATCCAGGGGAAATCTGTTTGCTGAAGACGGCGTCCCAGTTGACATCGGAGAGGTAGTCCATTTCCTGGAGCTCAGGGAGGCTGGACATCCGCTTGGCTGCGTCAATACACATTAGCTAAGGGGGAAAAGAGGAGAGTCTCGGTCCTCAGGAGGAGTTAAAAATACACACACACCCACACATGCACAAACACACACACACACGCCGACACATGCACAAACAGACCCAAACACACACACATGCACACGCATATGCACACACATCCACACACTCACACACACACACACATACAAACACACACACACACACACAGGCACAGACAGAGACTATACTACTGGGCTGCACTTCTATTTGTATGTGTAGAGTAGAGTAGTTCAGTGTAGAGTTTTCTGCTTCTAACCTCTAGCTCCTGTTCCACTTAGCAGTGAATGTAAACAGAAGCACAGTAGACCTACCTTTCTGAGCAGAGACTTCATCTCTGTAGACCAGGCTGCGGGGTAGCTAGGGTGAACTTTGTGGAACGTCTGCATGATTTCATTGGCTGGTGTGCTGGAGCGCATCACGTAGGGCCTCTGTGAACAGGAACGACATTTGGCATGATGCAAGATCCTCTGCGTTTGTCCTGTTCGTGTTTAATAACACGCTTCATCATTTAAATTTCCTCATGCGCCAGTTCAAATCTGTTTCTTCTCTTTAAACCCTATTACATAGTCTCATTAACATTTCATCTAAATGAAAATTAAACAATAGGGGGAAGTGCTCATTTACAATGTCTTGCCCAGCCAACTTCAAATGGTTTCAGACCGAGTGCAATCTAAAGTCAATTAAAAGTATGTCCATGACTGCACATTGCTGGAAAGTATCAAACTAAGGTTCCATGGTTCCGTGGTTCTAGGCTCCAGTTCCTTGCACACTGGCTTCAGGATGCTGGTGGTAGTGACAGTGGATGTATGTGTGTGTGTGTGTGTGTGTGTGTGTGTGTGATGGATGAGGTCCTGTCCCTGGCCAGCGGGGAGGGGGGCAAAGGCACTGATCCGGCAACAGGGTCGCAGTGCGCGTGTGTATGTGTGTGTGTGTGTGTGTGTGTGTGTGGAGGGGACACCCTCCTAGACTAACTTGGCCACTGGAGGAAAAGCACCTAAACGCTTAGCCTACACATCCAGCCTCACAGCACAGGGAAAATATGCTGAGTGAGTCATGCATTGATGTTATATGATATTATAGTGACTGAAACACAAATTCAAAAAGATGAATCATTGCATTTCAAAACATCTGTCTACATCTACTGTGCGCCCAGGAAATAACGTCATGAAATATAAAACTCATGTATTATTGTACCCTTCTTATTATGACACCCTTTAAGAATAACTGGGTCAACTCAGAGGTACCTGAATCCTTACACATCTTGGGTCCCCTTACAGCCTACAGGATGTGATGTCATTCTGTTCAGGAAGTTATGTCATTCAGTGCCAAAGGTGAGCCATGAGGTAACACCGGGTGTTGAGAAATATATGTTATAAAAAATGAACTCCGCTGCATAATTCATCACTGAGTCTGTGACACAGTGAAGTACAGCTTAAGAAAAACACTATACTTGCAGCAAGTGTCAGAGTGTGTGAGTATCTTTGGAAGCTTCATGTTTAGCTCAAGAGTCAAGCTGTGCCAAAATTCTACCAGCTTATTTCACTGGACAGGAGATGTCAAAGATGATCTGCTTTTTGCCTCCGGGGGGGGACTCCTTTGGTGTGTGAGTTAGGTAAAGCACTCTAAAATGAAATGTCCACCAAACCAATGCCATCTCATCCCTAAATGATGTGAGTGCTGAGCAGCCATGTTAAATATGTCTATTGAAACTGAAGTGCTGTCTCTGAGTGGTTAAATCATTGTGTTGGCAGGTCGAAGCTAAGGTCAAAGTGTGTGTGTGTGTGTGTGTGTGAGTGTGTGTGTGTGTGTGTGTGTATGTGTGACTACCTGTCCTCTGAGAAGCTCATAGGCTGTGATCCCCAGCGACCACCAGTCTACTGCGAAGGAGTATCCTGGGTGGGTCCCTTCAAAAGGCTGAAAGAGCTCTGGGGCTACACAAACACACACACACACACACACACACACACACACACACACACACACACACACACACACACACACACACACGCACAGGGGATAGATATCTCAGAGATAACCCATGAAACATACATACAAAACACACTTTTGTGTTGAACTGTTGTATTCTTTTTGTATTCGTAAATTAGGATATATGTAGACAGTGTGGATGGTAACAATGCATGAGAAAATCAGAAAGATGACAAAGAAAAAAAAATGTAAAAGGAGACATTAGTTGCCCTCCCTAAGCCCTAAGCCCTAACCATAACCAGACAGGGTAAGAGCAGAGCGAGAGGCACAAATGTTTGTTAAGTTCCATGTTCTATTTTTGCAAGGGGGAGGGAGGAAAATCCTCCTTTATGCAGACCGGAGCCGAGCCCTCATACGCTGATACAGAAGAGCTTAATTCTGTATAAACAATCTTTTGGAAAACAATTACTCCAATTACATGATGGGACATGCAAAGCATAATCGCGAACGCCTGAACTCCTTCGAGCGCTGTTTTAACCAGATTTCAGGGAGCGCTTCTGTTTCACGTCTCTTACCAGCTTCATTTCCTTCCCCATTCATTTGCTAGTTAAAAAAAGCTAGACAACAACAACAAAAAAAACCCCAAGCAGAAGAACATTGGCACTGTTCCTCCCGTCTGCTCCCCCGTGGGCTTTTCTCTCAGCCTGTCGCTGTCACTTAGTCGGCCCATCAGTCTGCGCTCCTAATCACATTGAGCCACACACATATGTTTCCGGGGGTCAATTTACTACGCATCCCAGCCCCGTTCCTAACTCGATTACACAACATCCCGTTCCCTCCCAGCTATCTAACACAAACAAAGACAACAACATGCAGGACAGGGCCTTCCCTTGAGACTTACCACAAAGAGAGAGTGTCTGACTGTGTTCCCAAAAAGATATTGAACTCATCCACATTAGCAGTGAGAAATGTTCGCAATAACACCTACCCATGTATGGCTTGGTTCCGGCAATAGAACAGGCTTTCAGGTCCTCTTTGACCACAGCGGCGATGTTGAAGTCCGTCAAATGGACGTGACCTGGGAGGAGGGGGGACACACACAGACAGACAAACGAACATTCAGCACGTCAAATATTAGATTGCGCGCCAAATCGTCTAAGCACACACATCTTAGGGTGTAAGTACACATCTAATATGAGGGGCATAACATTAATATAGCAGACCCCTGGAAAAAAATGGGCACAGCAAAGTCAAGCAGGGGTAATATTTGTGTGCTGTACCCAAATGAAATCATGTCACGCTGGTGTTCTAAAGTGTTGGTGTTTTTCTATGCCATGAGCAGTGAGCCCCCCTCCCCCCCGCCAAACGCAGGGCTTTTTCAGAGAATTGGGGGGAGTAGCGTTGGGAATAGACCTGGCACGATTGCAGCCAAAGTCACGGCATCACCTTGCTGCTCCACGGTTGATTGCCTGAAGTCACGTACTCCAGAGCCAGCTTTATTAGTGGGCCACTGAAGAAGGGGTGGAGAAGGAGAGATAGAGTGTGAGAGAGAGAGGGAGGGAGGAAGAGAGAGAAAAAGAGATGGAGCGAGATATGAAATGAGATGGAGAGAGAAAAAAAGATGCAGGAAAGGGGGAGAGGTGAGAAGAGAAAACGGGAAAAGACAGAGAAGGGAAAAACAATGGAAGGGGTGTGTGAGAGAAAGAAAGAGCGAATGAGTGTGATGGTGGAGTGTGAGCAAGATAAGAGGTGTTTAGAGTTAACGTAGCAGAGTCAGGGGAACGACAGGAGAGGAAGAGAGGAGGCCCAACACCATCAGCAGCCTCAGCAGCTTCACCATCATCAGCTTCACCATCACCATCGCCGTCTTTGCCAACAGCAGAGGCGGTGGTGGTAGTGGTGGTGGGAGTGTAAAATGTAAAATACTCCGGCCGAAAAAATGGAAAACACTCTGGCCGACTGGTGTTGCATTTACACCTCCAGCCTGAGCGCTGCAGATAAGAGAGAAATCAGCTGGTCTGGGAGGAGCATAAACACACATACACACACACACAGTGAAAGGATAGACGGATGGATGGCTGAGATCTCTCCGCCCTAGTCTGTCCTCCACCTTTGTGTGCTCTGTTCTGTCTATTCCCTCCTCTCCTCCAGTGTCACCCACTATTCTCTCTTTTTTCATTTATTCATTCTCTTTTTCCCTCTTATTCCCCTCCTCTCTATAGATCTCCCTATCTCCCACTCTCTCTATCTCTCTGCCCCCACCCCTCACTACTCACTCCCACACACACACACACACCTATATCTCGAGGAGGGAGGACAGGCTGAGGTTGGAGGCAGCTGTCCGTGTCTGGGTGATTGTCCTGCGCTTTGGGCTACAAAGCAGGGCTGCCTGCAGTAATGTGCCACTGACAGGGAAGCTAATGTGCTTTTCTTTACTCTTTCTTTCTCTCTCTAGCTCCCTCTGACTCTTTTTCTTTCTTTCTCTCTCCATCCCCAGGGGAGGGGCACACTCTGTTAAGTCTGCAGAGTGGGAAATACTCCCACTGGATGAGTCAGCATTTCCTTAAAGGCCCTCTCCTCGCTTCAAGGGGTTAATGTGGATGGTGTGTGTGTGTATGTGTATGCGCCTTTAGGTATATGTAGTTGTATAGTATGCATATGTGTGTGTGTGAGACAGAGCCAATTTGTGTAGCTATGTGTCTGTGTGTGTGTGTGTGTGTGTGTTTGTGTATGTAAGTGTGTGCGCCTGTGTCTGTGCCTGTGCATGTATGCATGTATGTGTATATGTGTGTGCGTGTGTGTGTGTGTGTGTGTGTGCATGTCACAGGCGTGTGAGTGGGCGGTGAAACCTGTTTTCACATTATCTCAACCCTACTTCTACGCTTTTCTTGAACTCTCCGGACCATTAGTCAGAGGAGCAGATTCATATTTCACAACAGCGGCAGCTCTTTAACTTCGCTCAGGCATTTGACAGCAGGGCCCTCCTGCATGTCGTAGAGGTCGGCACCGTGCAGTGGACAGCCTGTCCAGTCAGTGCCGCTCGTGCTCGATACAGCCTCGGCATACTAATCAGGACAGGTTGCTCTCTCCCACACAGAGATACAAAGAGCTGGGAATCCATTATTTAAATCTGTACCTTTCACAGGCTGAAAATGCAGTTTTACAGAGACACTTGACAATGTTACATTGTTACGAGGGAAAAAAAATCTCTACTTGAACAGATCTGCCATTTCTTGGCACATCAAGATGGGGGATATTTCAAACCAGAGTGACATACTTACTTAAGCATTTCACATGAGCTGGATCACAAGTGAGATGTCCTGACACTCTGACGCAATGATAATCTACACCTCTATGGTCCAGTTGGTGGAGGCTGACAATACTTACAGTACTAAGCTGAGGAGGAACTGTGGTCTGTTGCTGTGGGAGCTTTGCTATGTGAAAAATTTAGGCTTTGGTTCCTAGGCTACAGAGATGCTCACTGTTGATGGTGCAGAGCTAAATAAACAACATAGGATGGTGCAGAAATTTCCAAAAACATCAGGGCCGTGGCCCAGGGCCTCAGGCCTCTCCATTAGCAGCAGTGGCCTGGAGCTTTGAAGAGAATCCTCCCCTACACACACACTCGCAAAGGGCCTGAGGACATGAGGAAGAATAAACACACACACACACACACACACACAAATGTTCCCATATGGAGCGAAGTCTCTCAAAAACAACCAGCTAGTTTATCAGGCCCGTCTCATGGACGCCAGTGTGCGTGAGCCTATTAGTTAATTCTGAGGAAATAACAGCCCAGTTGGAAGACAAGTGTGTGTTGTTGTGGCCTGAGGCAAAAACACAGGCATCTACTTGACTGAGTCTGATGAAAATAAGGCATGTGGCGGTACTACTTGTCTCCATTAAAGCCCCCTGGTAAGGTTCAGAGGAAAAAAAGAGATGTAGAGAGATGTGGAGAGAGGGAAAGAGAGTAAAAGAAAACAAGTGAAAGAGAAAGAAAAAAAAGAGAAGGGAAAAGAAAAGGGGGTTGAGAAAAAGAGACAGAAAGAGACAAGGAAAGAGACAGGGTGTAGGAGTAAGAGATGGAGCCTACTCTGTTGTCTATGTCTATGTTTTGCTGGATGGGAAAAAAAGAAAAGATTTTCTCTTAAACTTCTTCTTGCTCAAAGAGTTGTTCGTTTGCTCCTCAAAATAAACCTGACTTGATGGAGTTTGTTACCCACGATCCCCAGACACCTGCCAGGTGCTGTGTGTGTGTGTGTGTGTGTGTGTGTGTGTGTGTGTGTGTGTGTGTGTTTGTGTGGTAGGGGTCATGATGTTTTTCACATTATTATTCCGCATATTAAATTAAATTAGCATACTGATGAAGAATTATGAGCTGTAATTGTATGCACAGATGGAATCTGCATTCTTTCATTGGCGACACCTGTTCACTCCTGACTCCAATGCGACATTCGCCATACCATCCAAACACAATATACCGCCCCGGGGAGAAGAGACTCATGGGAGATCACATCACTCGCTTTAACCACTACAGTCAGTCTGCCTGGACAGCACAGTAGAAAAATGTATGCTTTGGGTACAAGTAAGGACACAAGGAAACCTTTAAAATGCTGTGGTATCGCTTACCGTGTTCGTCCAGTAGGATGTTGTCTGGTTTGATGTCTCTGGAGAAAAGAGAGAGAGAGAGAAAGAGAGAAAAGGAGAGAGAAAACAGATTCAGCAGCAGTTTTCATGGCAGTGTTAGTGACAGAGTTAGCAGAGCCTCAGGCCACATCTGAACTCCACCATCACTATTCATCATGTTAAAAAAATAAACAAAAAAACCCCAGCACCACCACCATCACAGTCTTAGGTATGGGGACACAGGCTGTCAAAGTGAACACTGTCAATAATGGACAGAATGCATGACAACCAGAGAACAAAAAATAATATAAAGAGAATAAGAGAATGCCTGCGGTGCTTGCATTCAACATTGATAACAGCTTGACAGTGCTGTATTTGGTCTGGCAGCATAGCACGTAAAGGCTACAAAGCTTTACTGACCTCCCTTACACTCAAAACACAACATGGCTACAGTGTGTTGGTACCTAGCATCCAGGTGTCCATGTGAGTCTGTAATGCAACACACGGAGTTAAGGTAACTTATTCCTGTGAGAGAGAATCAGGTCTAGGAACATGTCCATTTTACATTCAAGGGGGAGCAGTTCTCTCTACGTCTCTCTGAGCAGTGCAGACGTTCAACTCTGATCTGTGAGATCTGCCAGACTCTCTTCAAACACTGCCTCAGATCAAAGAGAACTGAGCAACTTCAGTTCAGTATTTCAGATCTCCACCCTCTCTCCCCAGTGCACACAGACATACATAGACACACACACACACACACACACACACACACACACACACACACACAGAAACTCACAGCAACACATACAATAAACACACACACACCAACATATACAGTACACACACACACAAACCACACAAACACATGTGTATGTGTGTGTGTGTGTCTGTGTATAGGGGGTTCCAAGAGTAGAGGGTGCAGCAGGTGTGCCTGCTCCACTCTGATATAGGTGTTAACAGGTGGACTCAGGGGGGAGAGTCCCTGTGCAGGCCAGAACAGTGCAACATCTGTGTGTTTTACTGGCTAAGCGAGTCATCGCTGCAAGCTAGTCATTAGCACCCACACCGCAGTCAGCCTAACAAGTGCCGACTGGCAATTAAGAAATATGCCCAATTAGTGTATCAAAGAGTAGGGAAAAAAAATAGAAACTCTACCCCCCCCCCCTCTCGGAAGTAGTAGTAGTAGTTTTTCACAGTAACAGGGAGCGAAAGCAGAGAGGAGGAGACTGTTCGACATTTAGGCATGTTTGAACATATGTGTGTGTGTGTGTGTGTGTGTGTGTGTGTGTGTGTGTGTGTTTGTGTGTATGTATATGTGTGTGTGTGTGTGTGTGTGTGTGTGTGTGTGTGTGTGTGTGTGCGTGTGTGTGTATGCATACATATCTGTGTGCCTGTAGAGAGCCCATGACTTGCGCTTGGGTGGGGGTTACAAAGGTCACTCTTGTTGTGTTTAATTAGCTGACATTTCCATCAAAAGCAGAGCGATTGCACAGGCATAGAGGGATGCAGAGACAGGAAGGGAGAGTGGCAGATGTGTCAGAGAGGGGTGTGGGGGGTGAGAAAAACCAAACTGAGGGAGAGAAGGCAAGAAACAGAGACAACAAAGTGAGGGTTAAAGAAAGAAATCAAAAGACTGCAAAGTACAATGCAGAGAGACGAGAAGAGAGAGATAGAGAAGATAGATAGAGAGAGAGAGAGAGAGAGATAGAGAGCATTGAGCAGCAGGCCAGGCTGCTGCACTGGGGTGGAACCCGCTCATCATCACCAACAAAGGGAGATCTATCGATGACATCGCCCATCACCTAGACAACAAGCCCCCACGGGAGAGTTGCGTGGCAACCTAGAAGGGCTTTTTCAGTAAACACACATTAACACACAAACACACACACACACACACACACACACACACACAAATACATGCACTCCCTCTCTCACCAACACATGCACAACTCACAGGTGCTGTGCCTTGCAGCTGTGGTGTTGATGATTGCCTTTAAGGCCTTTTGACAGTCTAAAATTAAGTGTGGTCTTGTATAGAAACAGTTCAAGCCATTTTTGACATTTATTATGTTTGCACTCCATATTTGTTGTTCAATTTAGTCATTCATTTCATTCATTTGCATTATATGCAAAACATAATGTCTTTTTCTCCATTCTTGTTTACCTTATGAATATTATTTTGCAATGCTCTGCTAAAGTACCAAAGTGCAATGCTCTACGTTCAGCTTATGCTGAGGGCTACGAAGAATAACATAACAGGACTACAAACAATAACTCTTGACTTCAACCCACTTAATACAAATTATATATGGGCCTTATATGGCCCTTATATTATTTCATTAAGGCATACAGGGATCATATAAGACTTTTCCATATGGGAAGCTCACTGAAGTCTGAGATATGTGGTTTATGTGTATGGTAAACTGCATTATGTGACTGTGTCCCCTAAAGATTTCAAATACTGTTATTTCTATGTCTGTCCACAACATTCTCCACCGTCATTCACAAAATTAGTTAGCAAGTTATTTTTCATCTGCAAAGCTACAATGAAATAACCATTACTTTAACTATGCCCACCATCCCCACTTACTCACAGCAAATAATACTCGCCATAATCTGATATTCAGGCAGCCTTACACTTCCTCTGTGGCCTCCGTTTAATTTTGACTCTCCAAAAGGTGTAATTTCACCTTTATAACCCAGTCTGTATTTCATCCTCACTTCTGGCCCAGCCTAATTAGGAAATGTTACTGTTCCCTGAATCTCTGCGCTTTGGATTAGAAAGAGCCAGCAGCAGCAGTGATAGCCAGCCAAACAGAAGGCTGATGTGATCTGTGGGGCTAGCTGGAAGCTGAGGCTGACTAGGCACTATGCTCAGCACTGAAGGTGGCAGCTAACTTCAGCATGTAATTTTGGAAGAATGAAAAGCTTTGCTCAACACTCTAGTTGTTCTACTACCTAACACTTTTTGTTGATTATCTGCTCATCAGTCTGTTCATCTGTTCATCTGTTTGCCCAATCTAGGGTATGTAAATAAATAAATAATTGTATAGAATTATATACAAAACAAAACCAGCTGCATTGCAAAAGGACTATTCCAAATATGAAGGTCCTAAGAAGGACAGACTTGATGCGACTCTTCCTGTGTACCCACTCAAGTATCCTGCGCTGCTGTTGCTTCTGCTGTCGTGTCACTCTATAGTGTGCTGTGAAGAGGCTATTAGCGATTCAGCACCAACCCCATTGGCTTGCGGTACCGAAACTGATCCCCAAGCCTTTTCTCGCGCTTGACTAGCCCGACAACCTATTACCTGGATCTAATAACCTCATTACATCGCATATCATGATGAGGCCAGTAACTGAGATGGGTCAGTAGTCATCTGATCCCTTAACACAATAGCCAACACACACACACACACACACAACCAGCCATGGTTGCCCTTCACCAAACCGAGCGACTCAACTGCTGTTTGTTTGCCTGTGTCTGGTACTGCACGCTGGGTAAAACCTGCTCCGCTGCCAACAAGGGAGCAGGAGGCAGCACTGTGCTTTTGCGGCTTTGGGGGGGGGGGGGGTGGGGGTGGAGGGGGGTCCTGGATCTCTGATAAGCTCTGTGATTAAGGGGTGCAGTGGGCTGTGTCGAGCAGAACTCAAAGCCAGCAGAGGGCCGCAACGGGCTGAGTCGATCAGCCACAGGAGATCTGGCCTCGCTAGGGCTGTTACACCCCCAGTGATTACAGATTAAAACTCAACGCCAATTGAGTAGGGCTTTTGTGCACCAGAACACGAAGACTCTCACTCTTCAGACGCTATATTCACAATGTCTTCAATACGTCCTGTCTCTCTCTCGCTCTCTTTTGCTCTTTCTCCTCTTTCTTTTCTCTCTGAGATGAGTAATCAGGCTATTAGCAGTCGGAATGGCCTGTAGTCCTTTGATTCATGTAGCCTTGGAAAAGGCAAAGATTCTGAGAAAAATCTAGGCACTAAGCACCAATTTGTTCCTGTAACACCCAGTGAACAAGGCCACTTCAAGCCCATGAACTGACACCCTATCTAGGAAATGTCGAAAAATCACTTATGACAAAGTCCATTTACAGTCATCGTTGATCACGTTTCTCAATAGATGTTAAATAAAATGCTATAAAATATGTAACCAATTTCTTCTTAATTCCGCCCTGCTACAAGACATTCTTTTGCAAATATTGTCATCACCACCCGATCCCACTGAGAACTTTATCTATGCAGTAATAGAACAGAGGTGCCAACTAAGACATCATCTACCACTGGATTTACAGTATCTACACTGTGGTAACTGTGCCTTTAAATGTCACCAAAACAAACCAAATCATATTTGAATTTTCACATTTCTGACAATGAGATTAAAGAGAGCTTTTGTAATGCAAAACATTTACAGGTATCATTTTGGAGGGAGGCACAAAAGCTAACCAAGCATTACTAATTGAGGGAATGATTTCAAGCAGAGTGGCTAACCGCCTAGCAATAAACCATGCATTATTAACACCTTCAAACTCTTTTTTTGTCTTCCATCGCTCCACTCCACTTCAATGAAACACCAAACACTCTACAATTAAAGCTGTTCTGGGACAACTCTGCATTAAACATGCTGCCTTGTCTCTCAGGAGGCACAGCCTTACATTGAATATTGTTGGCTTTCATTTAAATTTTTTTTTTTGTGTGTGTTTTGGTTAGCACTTTACAATGTAGACAATGTAGGTATGTAGATGTAGGTACAATGTAGACTTACACACACTAGAAATGAAAAGTTACAGGCTACATGCAGATAAAAGAAGCACTCTCTCAAGTGTGTCCCTCAACTCTCTGCAGAGAGCTCCAGCAGGCACCAGAGCTCATCAGTGTATCAGTGGAATGGAAATAAATACAGATTTTACATGCAGTGTGTGAGAGAGCAGAGTGTCTCAACAAGTACTGATTTAAGGATTTAAAGGGGAGAGGGGTTGGGGGTTGAGAGGATCCTATTTTTGAAGCCGACTGTGAAAACAATTATGGTCAGGGGTTAAACTTACAGCTCCATAAATCTACACACACACATGCAGAATTCCCTTTATACTTGGGTGTCAAAGGGTCCCTTGATTACTTCTGTCAAATTCAATCTGTGTGCTGGAGTCCTCCAAACCCACAAGGTTAACAGTGCTAAGTCTGCAACTGTGGTAAGGCATGGGGAGAGAGTTGGTCTGGCTCCTCAGCACAACACTGTGGTCTGCGGTCTGTGGGTGTCCATGGGGAAGGAAGGAGGCATCCCAAGCAGCTGAGGGATGATGGAAAAAACAAAAAACAAAACAAAACAAAACAAAACAAAAGTCCTTTAGTCCCACATTAGCAGGATGTCTCTGCCATAATTCCCACTCCTTATCGGATACAGAGGGAGTGATTGTGTTTGGGGTGAAAGATAAGGAAATAGAGATTGGCAGAGATACTCAAAGCAGCACCACAGTCTAGTGCCACTTTACACCTCCTGCTTTATAATAGGCTCAACGGAATGTTCAAAGACAAATGGCACAATCTAGCCTTACCAAGTATTCATTACATTGAAAACTGGTGAAAAGACAAAGGCCTACATCATGTCGCTTTAAAAACCTGTAATCTTGAACTACATTCCTCTTTAAACTTATCAACACTATGGAGTCCTGAAGGATGCCACACAGTGCTGCACTGGCCTCCAAACTACTTAATACCAAATAACCACATTTCAGCTTGGTTATATTTCTGTGTCAATGCCCTAATTAGTCAGGGGGCCAAAACTGATATTGTAATTTATGCAGACACCTCAGGGTACAAGCTGACAACCTATACAGTTTTAAGACTTTAACCCCTCACATGTATTCTAACCAGGTTGTCAGCTTGGAAAATAATTTTTATCCATTTTATGACAAAGTGCATTCTTATTGTAGACGCACCCTTGCGGTAGCAAATAGCTTTGGTCAGTGGGTACGTCTAGCCACACACCACTGGAGCCGTAGTAGGTTTACCATTGGTCTTAGGCTTGGTAAGACCAATCGCAATGCTTTATCTTTGTAGACAGTCATTGGGCTGGCTTAGCACGATATAGACAGGGCTGTGATGGAGCAAATTAACTAAGTGGCCAAGGAATAGAAGTTGTTTGAATTGCCTTTGGCATCGACTTTGGAAGAGTTAGACTTGGGATTTTCTTTGAAAGTTAAGCAGAAAAAGGTACTCATGTTATTCATTTCAAACAAGGACGTATTTTCTCTGATTGGTCATGAAAGACAACCGCTGATTCTGCTCCTGATTCTGCTGATTGAGTTCTGTCTATCGGTCTTGGTCACACTGTACATTTTATTGTTATGGTCTCGCTTGTCAGGCTAACCTCCTCCTGTAATAGTTTGTGTTTTGTGAACATAGCTGTGACATGACACCTGAAACAACAGCTCCAGTGAAGATTATGGCAACAGGTCTTTTCACAGAATTTCACAGATACTCCTCCTCAACAGTATGTCAGGATTTTTTTCACTTCTTTTGGACTTTTTCCGAGGTCTTTCATCAGAATAATTCAGGTAAGGTGCATGTGAGCTCTCTATGGTCCTGACTTCCACCCATCCTCACTGGTATACACATGTGTATGCGTCTGCACACACACACCACCAACGCACTCTCTGTCTCTGTTTTTGTCTCGCTCTGGCGAGGACAGGGAGACACGCACACATGTGTATGTGTCTATGAGGTAGACATGGGGAAGTACCACATGTGCACACACCTCTAAACACAGACACACGTATAACAACAACCCCCCGCCACCGATGCACACACCTCATATATGATCTTGGAAACAAATTATGTGTTTTTTATGTCATACAGATGTTCCCTATACTGTATGTGATGGGCCACTCTCTCCTACTCTCTCTCTATCTCTCTTGATTTTTCCATGTTCTAACTCTATTTCCTCCAACACAGTGAGATATATATTCATTCTGATACTTCTACATACATCCCATGAGTGTACGCTTTCATTTGATATCACATGTATGTATGTGGTTCTTTTGGTTGTGGAGATATTCAACATTTACTGTAGGTATGTCATGTTGAGCAAAAATCCTGAAAATTGGCCTAGAATTGCTTCCAAAAGTCACAACCACCCTAGAATTCACCTATGGGTCCCCTCTAATAAAAAAAATAGATTGTCATTTTATACCCAAACATGTCCACAAAAGTCTCAATGAAAGCGCTTTTCAGAAATGGCCCCTTGACTAAATGAATGCATGATGACATAAAAACACTAAAACCTAAAAATATAGATTTTTACACCATTGCTCAGTAAATAGCAATAGGGAAAGATGGATGAATGAATTCTCTTGACTAATTAATTCTTAAACATCTCACTTACTGAACGAATGTTTCAATCTAAACTATGATAATTGCTATATTCCAAAACTTGTATCCTGACCACCTGGTGAATCTGTCACCTATGCCAAATTTGCTAAAGGAAAAGCCTACATCTTTCCAGTTCAGTGTTCTTTCTGTTTTTCCACTGGTTTGGAAAGCTGGTCTTGCAGATTGTGCAAATTGAACAGTAGTCTTGCGTTAATAATTGAAGCCTCTTTGAGCAGCTGTTTTTTTAGAAATAGTCCCAACAGCAGTCAGGCTCTCTCCAGGGCCACTCTCTGTGGACTAGATCACAAGTGCTAGAGGGTGAACTGCTCTGATGTCATCAAGCAGGGGAGACACTGGCAAGCCTTAGGGATGTATAGGCCCATGCAAGTAAACACACACAAACACACACAACCACACACACCACACGACCACAACCACATCTATCTATCTATCTATCTATCTATCTATCTATCTATCTATCTATCTATCTATCTATCTATCTATCTATCTATCTATCTAATTGCCCTTCCTAATATTTCTATCCATCTACTATTACCACCATTCATTTGTTGCTTTCTTGCAACCCTTTCTCTGTTGATCTCTCTTTCCTCTCTCCCTCTGCTCTAGCTTGTCTGCTCAGTTGTCTGGAAGATGACTTGAATATTAAAACATCTCCCTCCCTCCCTTTCCTACAACTGATGAGACTAAAATATCTAATGTTGAGTAAACCATAAAGGCCTTCAGAGGAGAATATCAGATAATATCAATATGCTTATAGCAACATACAGTATATTCACAACATTTTGATTTGCATGGACAGAGCTAACAAGCTGCTAAGTGTAAGGTGTATAACACTGTCAGAATTGAACGTGACTGTTTAAAGCAATCTCTATTACTGTAAGTTCACAAATCAAATGGTGCAATCTGTTACTCAGGGTGTGATTAATTAGGCCTGCCTGAGGTCCCGCAGTTACTCATTATTCCTGGGAATCTAGGAAGTCCCTTTCTCTGATCACACACACACTCAACAGATCTCCTCCTCAGTGAATCATGAAGCACATGGCACACATACTGTGGTTTTACAGTATTCCATAGCAGTGCTCCACATCTTAGTTAAAGAACCAAATTTTTTTTTTCATATATATATATATATATATATGTGTGTGTGTGTGTGTGTGTGTGTGTGTATAAATGCTATCTTATAATTATAATATAAATAAAATAATCTAATGGTTTATATACAAAAAATGTGTTATGGATGTGAATATGCTTATGACAAGAATTTCTCATCAGGGTTGAAGTCCACTGAGCTCAAGTACTGTACATCAAGTACATCCATATATTCCATCCTACCCTACCTATTCAGTCCTATTCTAAGCTGTTTGTTTCCAGATGGTAAATAGTTACATTTATAAAACGCCACACACATAAATAACTATTCTCAATGAATGCTTTCCCTACCGACAATCCAGGCAGCCAAAGACTAGGCCAAGCCTGCAGGCAGAGAGCAGTGCGTTCTGTGTCTTGTCCAAGGACACCTCTACTCAAAATCAGGAGGAGCTGGGGTCAAAGCAGCCACCCAGCAACAGCCTGCCCTACTGTTTCACTTTTGCTTCCTCTTCTTCAAGTGCATCTATTAATAAGGCTTTTTTGCCACTAGTACACCTGCATATACACCCACAGAAGACTGGAGGATACAATTCAATTTAATTTAAAAAAAGTCCCCTGGAGGCAATTTATAGTGAAGAGAAATTTGCTTAATTTCACCAAATAGGATATACACAAAGGACTGCACTTTTTAGAACAAGAGTTTCAATCTGAGGAACTGATATAGCCCTCAATAAAAACAGTAGTCACCTAGATCAAACCACATTATTTAATGCAAGATCATGGACCATCATCTGTGCCTTTATAGACTACCAGTATCCCAGCATCAAAAGGATTGTTTGCTATGGGACATGTGACATTCTCTCTCTCTCTCTCTCTCTTTCTCTCTATCTCACCTGTGGATGATGCGCTTGTTGCGCAGGTAGTGGAGAGCCAGGGCAATCTCACAGATGTACAGCTTGACGGTGACCTCAGAGAAATGCACATTCTGCTGCAGGTGGTAGCGCAGGTCACCTCCAAGCAGCAGGTCCACCACCATGAACATATCCTCCTCATCCTGAAACGAGTACCTGTGACACATACACACACACACAGAGAGAGAGAGAGAGAGAGAGAGAGAGAGAGAGAGAGAGAAAGATCAGATCTCTTCACACTAAATAATATTAATAATACCCATCTACAGTAACAATACCAACTATAGTATGCTTTATATTTAATATCAGGGGTGTATGATATGACCAAAATCTCACATCACGATCCAGGTCATATCGCAGAAAGATACATGATGTACAAATAGCACATTTTCTGTGAGATTTATAAATAATTAACACAGGTCAGTTGGACGCACTTAAATTTACAGTCTCATATAGAACTGCACATACTTGATACTTCATACATAGATAAGGTATGCCTGATATGCAAAGAAAACCTTGTGCACAAATGCATAAATCATCATGAAATTAACATGAATGAACTTCTGTGACTAAGTTGTTTAGATACATGCAACTTCACCTTCACACTAAAACATCTGCTGCTGGTTGAACTGTTCAGATAATTATTAAATGCTCCAGAGAATTACAACAACTTAAGTTGAACAAAAGTTGAGCTGGACTTTAGGATGTATGAGGTGCCAATGTCCATCTGTCCTCTCTCATGCACTCTTTGGCCAGAGGCAGATCCTGGCCAAAGAATTCTAAACAGCACATTTACTAACTAATGTTTTGTATCAGAGAATTCAGCCCTGTCAGAAAACGATTTTTACCGAAAATGAAAAAAATATTTTTGCATGTATTCATATCATCAAGGCTTTGTTCTGGTAGCTTTTTTACACAAACAGCAATGGTGTGACATGTCAGTAGGCAAAGCAAGTGCCTTGGGAATATCAAATGGTGTTGTAAGCAACCTCACTTGACCACTCTCAGCCTGAGAAACATTTACTGTTGTGTTTTTCATTCCCGCCTTGTTTACCCCAGCACCTCAAGGGCGTTAGCGGTTTTCCTGCACGTGGCAAGGTTGTTTGTGGCTGATTGCTCTGTGTTGCGTGGCATCGCACCATGCGGCTGTCTCAATTATGTGGAAGTGCTGCTTTGCCCCCTGAGTGTTGATTGATTGAGGAGAGGAGACTCCAGCATGTCTACCCCCTGTAGTTTGAGTCCTTCGGCTCCTAGCACCCAGGGACCATACAGATGGCTCCATAATTAGCTTCCTAACTGGTCTCTCCTAAACAATTGTGTGCTCAGTGATGGACATATCGTACTTCCTATAGAATCCTATGCTATGTGTTTATTCCCCTACACACAGCTATATTTACAGTTTGTTTTGTATGGCTCTATGTCACCCTTTACATCCTTCATGGCTACTGACAGATTGTTGAATTCCTGCCTCCTGTTACCAAGGGACCACACAGATTGCTCCATAATTGAAGCTGTATTCCTTTTTAGATACTTTGCCTTTGTTCCTAAACACAGCTACAGTGTGTTAACTGTTTGTTCTTCAACAGCTCTATGTCTTCATGCAAAAACTGTCAAATCCGTCATGGCTACTCCAGCGCTGACAGATTTGTTTCATTCCTCCACCCTCAAATGATGCCAATTGAATGCAGCGATTAATGGGCATATTCATTATGGGAGCGTTAAGTATCCAGAGGGGCCATTCTGGTGTTGTGACAGGAGGGCAGTGAAACACTGTTCATTCACTATGTGCCAGGCATACTCCCAATTTAACACACACAGACACACACACACACACACACACACACACACACACACCTCCTATTAGGGGCAGAATGAGCTGAGAAAGAAATACAGCTGGGCTGGGCGCACTCTAGGAGCAGACTGTAAATTCCTTTTTTTTCTTTGTTTTTCTTTTGCAGGTGGACAGATTAATGACAAAAGTCCTCTAGCAGAACTCTTTTTTGAAGCTGGGGTAAATTACTTGAAAAAATGTTAGTCCTTTCACACAGGAAATGACTAGAGGATAAGGTGTGGACAGTGATCGCTGGTGGCCAATCATGCCCGCCAAGATGCCTGTCAATCACTCCGCTGAGGTGAAGTGCTAAGTCACAGCACCTGTGAGAGAGCTCCTGTTTCTCCATGTATAGATGGGTCAGATGGACAAGAGCTGCAGAAAGTAGCATGCATATCAATTGCTCCATCTGTCGGGGGACAAATCAGACTTTCATTTGGGGCCCACCAGAGCACATGGATGTTTTTTCTTCTCATCTTTCTCTCATTGTGTGTGTGTATGAGTGTGTGTGTGTGTGTTTAACAGCATAACTTGCCAAAGTCTGAATATTCATGAGGAACAGGTTGTATATGGGTGTGTGTGTGTGTGGTAGGGAAGGGAAGGGAAAGGAGTGGTCCACACAGAGTCCTTGCCCAGGAACAGGGCTGCATCTGGAGGACCTGGTCCTCATGCTTCAGTGAGGTTCGGTGAGTTGCTCTGTCTCCCACAGTGTAGTGTCGATTAAGGGAGAACATTGAAAAAGACTTAAACCCCTTGTTTTGGATTGGGGCGGGGTGTGATACTGGAGTCAGGTGAGCAGAGTTACTCAATTCCTCCCACTCTTTCTTTCTCTCTCCCTTCCTCCCTCTTTCTGTCTCCCTGTCTCTTTAGCACAGACGCACACACACACAAAGACACAGATGCAGAGGGTGTGTGTGAAAGGGAGAGAACAAGTGAAAGACAGAGAGGGATTCCATAATTGTGACGGGCTTCTTTTGCAAAGCATCTCAACAACCGTTTGTAGATCAAAGGCCGTTCTCAAAGCTCTAAAGTTAGATTCCAATTCTCTCTCTCTCTCTCTGTGTGTGTGTGTGTGTTCCTGGATGTGACTCCCAGCAAGGACTTTCTGCAAGAACATACCCTGGTTCCACTCTCTCTCAGGACTTTGTTTGCCAGTTTACTAGACACCCCAAACTCTAATTAGGATGGCGTCAGCTGTCATCCTCAGAGTCGACATGGAAAATGCCCTCAGACTCTTTCACCTCTCACAAGGTCCGTAAACAGTGAGTAGTCTATTTCGAGCTCTAATCATTTTTTCATAGTAATGGACATCATTTGTGGACGTCATTTCTTTTTTCCCTGGGCCTATAATGTTACGCACGGTAATGAAAAACTGTACAAAGTACAAAAGCTCACATTTAAAATATTGTGACAGTCATCATTACAAATGAACTGACGCATTAGTTCTGAGACTCTTCTAATATGCTTGGATAAAACCACCAAAATCCTCTCTAGGGTTTTTTTGTGTGTGTGTGTGGGGGGGTGTTTGGAGTTCACTGAGGAGCTTTTTAAAAAGTTATGCTTCTGTCAGTGGCTCTGGACATGAAAGCCTGCTCAACTGCAGCCCAGATGAAAATCCCAGTAAATAAAGCCACTAGCACTAGTAAATAAAGACAACGAGACATAGCAGTAGCCATTTAGTTGCAAGGGTGGCAAAGGCTTGGAGGGAGGAGGGAGGGGGGTGGGGGGGGGGGCTTCCACAGCTAATTAGCAAATTGCAAGATGGGTTTTCTCCCATTAATGCCCCCCCTCCACCCTTGTACAGCCATCTCCTTTTTCTGTTGGCAGTGGAAGCCTTTAGATACACATGACCATCTACTTTTTTGTTGGCAAGGCAAGCCTCTATGTAAGGCTTTAAAAAACACTTGAGGAGGCAATTTCGCAATAACACCAATGACTCTCAAAATGGCCTCCCAAACAGGTCACTGCTTGGCACATTTAAAGTTGTTCGAATTGATGCTCTCTTGGCGTGAGATTTTGCCTGACGGTATTCTGCTTTTTGAACACGATGAGCTGCTGCTGTGACCTCTGAGATGCCCCTGAGATGCACACTCACACACACACACACATCCCAAAAGCAGACACTTGCAAATATATATACTGCTGATGGGGACTTCAGTGCTGACCAGATGTGCAGTTAAGTCCTTTTAAGGCTAGCCCATTTTAAGGTGTGGTCTCCCTATATCATTTATATAGCGCCCAATTAGAAGAATAGCTTACCCACACTTTTTATGTTCAGACTGTCTTTAAACTCACTCCGAAGCACAGAATATCTCCTAACATCCTGCAGCCTGAGTGAACACACCAGTACGCACTACTGAGGACAATGTACTGAACATACTGTAGGCTTGAACAAATGCACACAGCCACAGACTCACACACACACACACACACACACACACACACACACACACACACACACACACACACACACACACACACACACACAGATAGTATCCAGACATGATGTGATGTGAACAGCAAGTCTGCAGAGCAGATTTCACACCATGGTGAGTCAAATCAATTCACCATTACCCCTTTGACAGACAGATCTCATCAGTCAAGGGCTCATGTTCTTTCAGCAGCTGTCAGCGTAGATGTTCTCTTTCAGCACCTGCCTGTAAGAGCAGGTAAACACACACACACACACAAGAACATACGCACACACACACAAACACACACACACACACACACAAGAACATAGACACACTCACATGCACACATACACACACACTCATTCACTAACTCACTCTTGCTTGCATTTTCTATATCTCTCTCTCTACACAAACACAGACACACACACACACACAAACTCTCTCTCTCTCATCTCTGGTCACCATACATCTCATCCTGGACCAGCCGGCTCTGTATTCTAGCCCGATGTAGTTCCTCCTGTTAAGTAACTTATGATGGCATTCTGCTGCGCATCTCCTCAAGCATTCCCCCACTTTGTGATGTAACACCTGCCTCCCATAATTCATTTTTCATCCTGCTGCTGCTAGCTTCTCTCGATTAAACATGGAGCCTTAAATATGTAATGCAAAAATGTCAGAGGGAATTTAAGTCAAGGGCATCGGTCTGCCAGTGAGAAAGAGCTATGCTGAAATGCAAAAGCAATGTCATGGTGATGGAAAAGAAAAGAACAGAAAAAAAATAACAGACCTCCTCTTCACTTGTGTCATTTTTTACCCAGACCCTGAGGGTGAATTCAAGTCAGATTCCAGGTGAGTTAGTAAGCTCAGTAATTTTACTAAGGTTCAGTGAGGCCATTTCAGCTGCTTGCTTAAATAAAAGAAGTATTGTTAATCTTGATGTGATGGGGTCTTTAAAAACTGATCTTCAATCAAACTGCAGATGAACCAAAAGCTGCATTACTGTAACATTACTGTAACACTGTAACTTAATCAATGACTTTGAAACTGGCTCTTTGTTGTTCCAATGGAGAGAAAAAAACAGCAATCTCAAACTTTACCTTTAACTTTATTCAGCCATTAAACCATGCTGATTTCACGTCCTCTTCCAGAGGAAGCCGAGTGCAGTGCAGTGTTATAAATCTTTACTCAACCTTCTACTTGAACTAGGAGCTGCATGATAAATCTGTACACAAACCAAGGCCTTACGGGCTGAACTCAGATCCAGATCCAGTTGGGCCAGAAGCAGGACTATCAATCCGCTTCTAGTTGAACCAGCCTATAGCAGCTGGCACTGCCAGTGCCTCTTAGATTTTTGTCCCCTGGACGACAAAGAGGGGTACTGCGGATGTCTGCCCACTTTGGCATCCTACCCCCTCCGCCCCATTCCTTTCCGCCAAATTCCTTGTGCCAGTCCGGGACCCACTTTGCAAGCTGGCAGTGCCACGTCCGCCCACTGCCATCCTGATGCAGGCAAGCCAGCACAGCACCGGCACACCAACAACCACAAGAGCAAGAGTACTAACGCTAGCATTGACTGTCCTCCCCCAGGTCTGTCTGAGGAAGATGTCTTATGTGCTTTTAATGCTTTCAGAAAGAGATGCCGACTGGAAGCTTGAGTCGCTCAGTTAGTAAAAGTCCTAATTGACTGTGACTTTGAGAAAGCACATAGCAGGAGTGTACGTAGCATCAAAGCATCTCTAATATCACTTCATGGGTTGGGATATGTTTTCTTTGTCTGTTTCTGGTGTCTGGTGTAGACTGTGGACTCTACAGCTGTGCTCACTCAGGGTGAGAGCGAATACAGGAGAACGCAGAAAAAGGAAACGGTGAGATATGAGACAAAAGATACAGAGCCAGAAACAGACAGAGAGATCTACAGAAAGAAGAGAAGAGAAGAGAAAGAGAGAAAGATAAGTGAAGCCTGACAAACAGGAAAGAGTGATAGAAAGACAGAGAGAGAGACAGAGAGAGAGAGAGAGAGACTATGCAGCAGCAGAGACTGAGAGGCTGAGTGGGGCAGTGCAGCAGGTAATCTCTGCCTCTCTAGCACTGACCTTGAGTGCTGTAGTTAGGACGATCATAAGCAGCCGGCCGGCACACAGCCCCGCTGACTGCAGCACAACTCTGGAAGGTGTGTGTGTGTGTGTGTGTGTGAGTGTGTTTGGGAGGGTATGGGGTTGTGTTGCGGGGGCTTAAGGGTCTACACACACTCGGCTGGTGCCGTCTAAAGTGCTGCCAAAAGCATTAACATTCAGTGGGGGCTTTGTATTGAATTTATTGTCCCCCACGGCAAACACTGTTTGTCTGATCTGGCTGTTCCATTCACCCGACTCCCAACCCCACAACCCACCACCACCACCACCCCTCATGCTGCTAGACACTTCTGCTTATTGTCCTCAAAAAAAGCAGCAATTAAAAGATTGCTATTGATTCGGACATAGATGGAGTCTTTCCCGTCCACACTGTTTCACAAGATGAAGGACTGCCTGGTCTGAGACAGTGAAGGGAGTTAGACAAATACTCTGAACTTCATTGGGGGTTGAGTAGGAAAAGGGGGGTGAGGGAACGGTCTTTGGAACTTTGGAACTTTGACTCCTTGGAAATCAAACCAGACAGATTTGCGCAAAGGCTGCCAAGGATATCCTCCTCATGGTGGCGAGGAGAGCTTGCTTTTGAATCAAAACAGCGAGAGGTCGGAGAATCTGAGGTGGAATATTAAATTACGAGCGTTAGACCCTGTTAAAGACTTGCATGCTAAGTCAACTATCAGGCGAGGGTTATTAATCTTAGTCGGCTCACTTGGTAGGTCATCTGCAGGTCTCCCTGTCTGAAGCTCACAGGTAGTGCTCAGAAGTGCTTTACAGGGCTTAGTGGGACGTGGTATGGAGGGGATGCAAAAGTGAGAGGAACCATTGCATTGGCCAGCCACTATTTAATTCGCTATTTAATAGTGACATTATTGTTACATTATTATGACGTCATCATGACATCTTACAGACACACACATACACACACACATACACAAACACAAAAACACAAATGCACACACAAGGACACAAGGATGCTCCTACCAGAAGTTGACCAGGAACGGATGCTCCAGGTTCTGCATAATCTGCAGTTCCTTGAAGACATTGCGCACCTCGTTCCTCTCCACACACTTAAGTTTGTTCATGTACTTCATGGCATACATCTTCTTCGTGTCCTTCTTCTGAACAATACAAACCTGCAGGTCAAGGCACAATCAGTAGACTTACAGCCAAGCTGCTGCACCTTATCTTAAGTAAACTCTTAAGTAAATCTTTTTTTTGTGAGCTCAGCCATGAGTCTACAAACATTACTATTTGAGGTTGATAAGCTCTAACAAACTTGTAAATGACTGTGTCAGTCATATTCTGTAATAAACAGTTAGTTAATGTATGTGCATTGTTGGCCTGATGGATAAACTGACCAACTGTGAACATTACCCTGCTGGAAAACAGCAACAATTAGGTAAATTGAGCCTTTTAGTGCATGATTCACAGGCTTCAGATAAGCAATGCCTACCTTTCCAAAACTGCCTTTCCCAATGGCTCGAAGGATCTGGAAGTGGTCAAAGTTGACTGTGGACAAAAGAAAAGAACAGATATGGTAAACCAAGAGACAGACAGTTTTGTGATTAATTCAACTGTAAATGTGTCATTTATGCCAGCCTGGTAAGATGAGGGGGATTCTGTCCTGTTAGTGCAAGCAAAACTCCCTTTGATGGGAGAGGAAACCATAAGTAACTGTCATTTAACAAGCAAATTTGCAAAAAAAAAAGGTGAGAAAAGAAAAAAAAGGAAATTCCTTCAGGAAATGAAAACAAAAGTTTTTTTTTCCACTGATGTTAGATGTCTTCACGCTTCATGCCTCTCCATGCCTTCCCCCTCTCTGAACACCAACTTGAATGCAGCCTGACCCACTGCTGAACCAAATCCGTCTCATTTCAAAACAAATTTATTTCAAATGTGCACCGCTCATGGTCTGCTCAGAGGTGATGGAGAGATAGAGAAAAACAGAAAAAGAGCAAAACAAGAGAGATGTAGTGAGAAAGACAGTAAGGTGGAAAGAGACACAATGAGTGTGTGTGTGTGTGTGTGTGTGTGTTTATGTGTGTGGAGAGAGAGAGAGAGAGAGAAAGACAGTGAGATGGGAGTTGTATCACTGTAAAACAATCAGATCTAAAAAATAAGGAGGAAAAAGAGAGGGACAGAGAGAATGAGAAAGAGGGAGAGAGAGATAGAGAGAGAGAGAATGCAAGGACAGGAAGCAGGAGGTTTGCTCTGTTCCCCTCTCTCATCCTCCATCTGCCCCACATTTTTGGTCACTCCTGGGGGGTGCTACACAGCTGGAGTCCTCTCCACAGGGTTCTCTGTGACCAGCGTGAGCATCACAGGTGGGTGGGTGGTAGAGGGGAATCATGGCCCAGTGCAGCCAGACAGTTGACGTTAACATCCCTGGGGCACTGCCACAGCCACCACCACCTGCCACCATGAATGCACCCGAGCAAGATCCTGTCTGACACCCATCCCACTGTGCCCCTGGGTCCTATTTTATATAAAAAATATATTGAACACATTCATTTTTTTTCTACTTTAATGTGCTACTGCTTTTGTGACCTTTGTATGTATGTATAGATAGATACTATCTTGAGGGAAAATTGTGCTTTGCATTTTACCCTTCTGTAATTAGTGATCACACACACTCACTACAGTGAACACACAGTCTAGTGAGCACACACTGCTGTGGTGCTCAGGGAGCAGTTAGGTGCTTTGATCAAGGTCACTTCAGCCACAGATGTGGACACGGGAGGGAGAGGAATGTTCAAACCACTCCCGTAACCCACATTTCTACTACAAGATGGAGATTAAACCAGCCACCCTTTGGTCACAAGTCCGGCTCCTAAGCCACTAGGGCTCGGTCAGATTTTGTGACCTATTCTCATTATTGCAGCTCGGATGAAGAGGGCACACTCATATAGACCAGAGCTCCAGGCCTCTCAGCGTGTGATGAGATGGCCTTTGAATATTTGAAGGGCCCTGATTTGTGATTTGCCCCTGCAGATTCCCACTGTTTTAGGGGGAAGGCTGAGGAGGAGGCTTTCCATAATGTATTTGAACGTATTATAATCTCTCCATCTCCTGTTTTGCACCACAGGGGGCGGGCACACCTTCTGTGAGCTCTGCGAGAAGAATATGGCAAGGGTGTGGTGTGACCTGTTGAGACAATTGAGCCCGGAGCCCAGAGACCATTAAATCGCCAAACACACACATAGACACAGACACACACACACACACACACACACATAGACTCACATGCAAAGAGTCATGTGGTTGCCGTGCCAACAGAAATAGAATCCCCCCTCATCCGACTCGGGTCAAATGTGAATAAAGCATGACACACAGGAAGCCAAGACTCCCTGTTGAAATCTAACAGGAAAGTCAGAAGGATGTAGTATATTGCTATCCCAAATGTGAAGATGTGGACGATGTTAGATGCAAGGAACTGTGTATGTGGGATCGTTCTGGAAGCTCATTACAATCATCTCTGAGCATCAGAAAACATGCTAATGACATGACATGTAACCACAGGGAGAGAGATTATTTCATCAGCAACAAAAGTGATTTTGTTGATTTTTTGTTTTGTTGATTCCTTTTTAACAGGTTAGTTACCTCTGGTCTTAACAAGCAAGGCAATTTATTTGCATTTTAATTGCTTTAATAATCAAACCAGTCCTTGTTTGTTTTCAAAGGACACAATCTAATTTCTACCAGCAGTCCTGATTACCCAGTATCTCAGCCGTATTGATGCTGTAAGTAAGGGGCATGTAAATGCCTCCTAACAATCACACACGATTAACATGCCACAGAGGCAATAAACTTGGCATGCTACATAATAAAACATGCCACTAACTGATGTAGTGATGTCATTCAGTATTGGAGTGACAATAATTGAAACACACACAAAGATAAAACACACAAAGATAAAACAACAATTTTTTTTTTTGTATTTTGTATAAATTTAACTGCTTATGAAAAGTTAGTAATGTAGAATATTGTAGGTTAAACAAGTGGGGAGAGGGCATAGGTTTAATTTACAACTATTCAATATACCACGCATGATGTGTAACAAACAACAATAACAACAAAACATGAACACAAACACTTGTGTTAAAACGCCATAATTTGGCTAGAAGAGCAACAAAGTGACAATGACACAAACAGACTGTGAAGGCACAGTTTGCATTCACTATCATCATCTTAATGTTATAATCTCAGACAGTGTTCTGTGTAGGTCATGTATGATGTGCTTTAGATTGAATAAATACAAGCACAACGCGGCATGACATATTCAGGAGCGATATAACACTTTATTTCACTTTTTTCAAGGTAACTAGGCGACAATGTTAATGCCTGTTACTCACCTTCCTCAGTGTCCTCCGCCGTGGGCGCCTTGCTGGACTGTCCGAGCCCCATAACTGAATATGATTGTAGTAGTCCCTCAGTTCACCATGAACTTCTCGGTCCCAGAGCCTGAGGCATAGCCAGCAGGAAACTCCCCTGGTGTTCCGCGTCCAATCTACCTGTATGAGTCAAGAGCACACGGGACGCCCGGCCTTCAATCTCCAGAACATCAATTCAGTCCTCCCCCGCTGTAATGTCATAACACGCGCAAACACTCGGTCACACACGCGCGCATACTGCAGCGGGACCGTGATGGATTACACCGAGATGTGCTCTCCACAAAGAGAATGAAACTGGAGACCATTACTACGTAGCCTACTCTCTCTTCTATTTGATTTATCGTTTGTCATTCCACGGCTAATGCAACACACCAAAGGTGTCCAGGGAACACGTTTCTTAGATTGATGAAACGAAAAGTAAAAAGTTTAGAGAGGTTTTGGAGGAATTTCTTACCTAGGACCCCTGGGTAGGCACTGTATGACAGACACAATAGCTACACTGTGATGATTACACCTGCACCAAGTCTGTTACTGAGTTGGATCAGTCTACTGTGGTCGCTCGCCCATTGCTGAAAAGCTGTTTACGCCTAATTAAAAAAAATCGATTACTTCGTTTCCACCAAACTCAATCAAAAAGTGCGAACGCTGAAGACATCTATTCTAAAACTTGCTGCACGTGAATTAGTCGATACCCTTGCATTGATTTTGAGCAAATAATCGTCCTTGGTCAGAATAATTTATCCTGCCTCACATTGGTTAAACTAAATGTTCTGCCGAACTTCACATAAATCCAGGAGTGATGACCGAAACCGCAATGCCGAGTCGACAGGAGAGCAATGATATTGCCGTAGATTTTGTCGTAAAACACACACAGTACGAAAAGGCGACAGACACCAATCATTCATACGTAATAACACTACCTACCGTTTAATGCCGATATTTTTTAGATGGTCCTCCAATTTGCAGATCACACACAGAGCATAACTAACATCCTTGCACGTTAGCCTCGGGACACCTGCCACAGGCGAGCAGCGGGGACTGGCTGCCGGTGAGAGATGCACGGTTGGCATCGACTGTAACGTGAGTGAGATGCGAGTTCTCGAATTTCGTGAACTGTTTGCACAAAATGATTGCAACCCCGAAAAACACTACGCCAAACGTTAGTGTTATGCGCAAGATAGGCAGATGGTGAAAGAGCTGACGACTGTACGCTAGCCTCAGACGGATGGAGTGAGTCGTATCCCCCCTGACTGCTGTTCGCTGTGTGTGCTCAAAGTCACTCAGAATTTGGCAACGCAGGGGAGTGGAAAGCCATTCAGGGGAGTCTAATTTGTTAAGCGTAGCAGCATATCAAGGCACACTGGCATATTTGCCTTATTCCATTTGCTTACTTGGGGAAAATGGCCAGTAATTTCCCATCTGTATTAGTAATGGAAAAACAATCATTGTATGCATGTTGTATTGTAGAATTAAATGATTGTCTGTTCAGCCATGCTGTAACTTAGGCCTATTGAAATAGGCTGATAATAAATATGGATAAACCTGATTTTAACAAGATAATGTTGGACCCTAAAGCACACAGGGCTTGAAGTGACGACATCTGAAAGATTCTGGAGTTTAATTGTCCAACATAGGTATCGAATAAGATGCAAATAAATGCACTAGATTCATATGTTTGAAATTCATATTGATTTATCTATAGAGTGCCCACAGAGTGGATGCAATTTAAACAACATTTAATTGTTTGGATCATAAAGACTATTGAGAGGAAAACAAAACTTTTAATAACTGCAGTATAGTAGCCTGGTGAAGTAACTTGCGATATACAGTCTTTCATTAGCCACTAATCTATTGCTAAGACATGCTTTTCACACTAGCCAAAAAAGGGAGACAGTTACTAATGGGCCTATAAAGTGCTTTAATCCATTAGGGCTGTGTCTTAATTGAGTGGTTCAAGGTCATCAGATTAGCGCTCTCTGCTTACGCTGCTACTTCTGACATGGAGGACATGCCAAAATCATGGTTGTTTGCGCCATTCATCATGAAGTTGCAGTTGTCATTTAACCACAATGAGATCACGAACCTGGCACAATAAGGGCTACTCTTTGAGATTGGACCTTTAGAGCCAATACACGGCGCATTTGTCATCAGTATTCACATCAACAACACTTTGCTGCATTATCATCGTCCTCTTTTCACAAACAGGCTTTTATAGTGTGAAAGACATGCGGAGTGATTATCTTTTTCCATTATGCAATTATTTTACTACTGAAGCTGTAAGCATTATTCTTTCAAGGTTAGACATTATCAGTAGTGTTTTGGTGTGTGTGTGTGTGTTGAGAGAGAGAGAGAGACCTGCTGAACTAACACTGGTTGGTGAGTTTATTGCCACCTTGTGGGTAATGTTTATCATTGAAAAAGACACAGCAGAGCTAATGTTACGGTAACAAGTTAACAACTACATTCACAAACATGTCTCAGTACTTTGATATCAGTAATTAGATATGACTCATTTCTGTTGTCTGGTTTGCTATCGCTGTTACATGTTGGAATATTTACATACGTAGATAGTAAGGCAATTATTATTCAGTCAGAATTTAGTAGCTGTTAACTTGTTGCAGTATGAGCAGTAGTTGGGCCAGAAGCACCGGCAATGACAAACTACTGACCATCCATGAGAAAGAAAAAGAAAATAAAAGACAAGGCCCTTGCGCAGACACTGAAAGATAGATAAAGATAACCAGTGGGCAGCAATGTTAGAAATCATCCAAAGTGATCTGCATCTAAAGTGTGTTTGATTATGTTTATGGATAACAAACTGTGTGAGTCTCAAAATGGGTTCTTCTTAGTCTGCCAGTACTGTCTCCTCTTTTCTGGAACTCGTCTAACAGTCATTCATCATCCTAATATACTACTGCTGAGTAAGGTGCTGTTCAAGCATGCATACTAAGTCTGAGCCTGCTGTTCTTGGAAAGGAGCTCCTTTCAGAATCAGTATGCATACTGCCTATTGAAGGGTTGCTAAATAGTACAGATGTATTAGACCCAAGGGCGATTTGTCTGTTATTTTGCATGCACTTTAAGTAAGGTTACAGTGAGATCCGGTTTTGCAGTACGGCTCTCATGACATAACCCTGGGGACTGAAAGACATTTCATCTCCCAAGTTTGTAAGTTTGTAATTTGGTTCAAGTTTGTAATAACTCTAAGGTTATATCATGCATACCACTCTGTGGGAAGAATGGCAGAATGTGAGCACAGGCAGTGTGTGGACTGCCCCTCTCTGTTTCCAGATGAAGATGCCAACCTGGATACACTGAGGCAGTCCTTTCTGTTTTCTTTTTATTTATGAAATCATGCCATGTGTGTCCACATGTAATACCTTAAAACCTAGCTACCTAACCTACCTTAAAACCTAACTTCAGGTTTACAAGTGTAGAAGAAATATTATTATTTTGACAGGTCAGACAGATAATCAATGTGACTATTATATGGCTGGTCTATAATTGCAGTGATATCCACACAGTGCATTTTCATGAATACACCTAAGGATTGTTGTGCAAATAGAAAAGGACAGAGCTCTTGGGCCAGTGACATGTATTGATGTAAGCCAAATGTAAACTCCAGAAGGTCAAGCTTGTTTGACTGGAGGACTGCAAGCTTTCAGCAGAGTCCCTAGAGATTCAGTATAGCTTCTGTAAAGCCTTTAAACACACGCCATATGTGCACTTCCTCTTACGTATAGGACACTTCTGTGCCTTCAGCTCTCCTGGGTCATTTATAAATAATCAATTAGCTGTATGGACATCCCCGTGCCAACATGTCATGGCCCCATAAGCATTACGCTTGTAGAGAGCACCATCGTACAAGAGATGTTAGACCATATACTATGTGTGCATCAGGTGTTCAGAGTTCTGCCAGTTTGAAGTCTATTTAGAAACTACCACTGTTTACCTCTGAGCACTGATTTGTAGTTAAAAGAGATTTATTGTGTGAATGGTCAGCATTTTACCTATAAGCCATCACATGCCTCATTCATCACTTCTAAATGAAGAGGTTATTGTATACTGTTTATTGTGTATTGTTGTGTCTTGTGTTGTATACCTGACTGAAAGTTTCCCTTTGGGACAATAAAGACTACTACTACTACTGTAAGAGCTCAGCAAAGTCTCAGTCACTATTGTTTACCAGAACAACTAATTAAGATCTTTAAATAATGTATGTATTAACTCTGAAACAGGATGGGAAAGTTGAGTAGCTTTAGAGTCAGATATCTCCAGGATGTTATACAGGAGATAACCATGATGCATAACCCAGGAAGTTTTCAATCATTTTAGTCATATTCAATTCCTGGGTGGAACGTTATGCTCACACACAGTACACGCCCTCTGTTTATATGAAGAGCACCAGAGGGGTGGGCTATTGTCAGTGGCCATTTGGTGGCCCATCAGTCTAAATATGGCAGAGTGATTGCAAAGCTACTGGTAAAGTCTCACCGGCAGGCAACAGCGGGGAGGGAAGCCATAATGGAATTGATGAAAATGGGTTGGGGCACTCCCCTCTTCCCTTGTCAAAAGGGATGAACGTGCTGTTTCCACAACCCGAGAGGGAGAGGACAGGTTGAGATAGGAGATTACAGAACATATGCTTCCACTGAGCACAGTGACAGCTCTGAGGATGGTGGAGCATGTCAGCGTCATGTATGTAGGCCCAAGAGCTACATTGGAGGATCAGGGTGGAATAGAAAGCAGCGGCTCTGCCTCTTAGTAGAGTGGTGTGTGTGTGTGTGTGTGTTTCTGTTTGTGTGTGTGTGTATTGAGGGTGCAGGGGTGGGGTGTGGGGGCAGTCTAGGTGAGACACAAGCAATCTCAGTCTCAGTGTCTGCAGGCAAGACATTGCTCAGTGTAAGTCAAAGTGATTGGAGTGGAACGGAAGCAGCATGTAGCCAGACCTCAGCCAGGTCTTCTCCCATGGCTGACTGCAAGGCTTTGGGGGCTTCTGGTGACTTCATTCCACACACACACACACACACACACACACACACACACACACACACACAGAGATGGTAGAAAATGAGATATGAATGAATGAATTTTATCTGGGACCTACAGTCATTCAGGCCCACTGTGAAGGTGAAGCCTTTTGTTTTGTAAGATTTCTGGTGTCTGGTAAAGGCCAATGTTTTAGATAAGACTGTTTTTGGTTGTGATGAGTCATGGAAACTTGGCTTCATCACCTACAATAGACTAAACTGAATGTCTGGATTGAACCAACCCTATTCAGAGTCAGACCTCAATATCACTCGAAACAAACCTTTTCTTTTGGACAGGAAAGTCATTACGAAATAGGCTGGCTGATGTAAGTTTTTTTCTTTAGAAAAAAAAAACTCCCTTTGTTTTGCTGAAAATATTTTGACTCGTGGCAACTTGTTGAAGAACAGCAATGCTTTGGTTCTCCCTTGCTTTAATTTCATTTGAAAGGAACACCTTGTGTTGGAGTTTCTAAAGCATAACTGATTTGCTTGCCCGGTCAAGGCCCCTTACAAAAGATGAATTAATTAACCTGAGGTGATGTAGCAACAGCTGTGACTTTAGGGAGCCGTTCACCTTATGATAAAATCTGTTGACAGTGATTAAATTTGCCAGCAATGTCTTGATATTCTTATGAATGAAGTGATGAAGTGATTCTATAATAAGTCATTACAGATTACTTATTGCTTTGTTATTGTAGTAATGTAATAGTGGTATAATTTTATTGATTGCTGTTACACCTTCACATTTACATTTACATTTATGCATTTAGCGAACACTTACATTTTGTTAACTATCAATTGTTCAGGGCCAGTCTCCCCTATAGTTAAGTGCCTTGCTCAAGGGCACAAGTGGGTCCCTAGAAGTATCTATAAACTGTCATAGTCATATTAAGTCTGGAATATGTGAAGCAACCCATATCCACAAATTATTGTGGTGATATACAATACATGCCTTACAGATACAGATTTGTAAAGGTGTACTCCATCAGTATGGATGTATCTTTCAATGTCTTGTATGTATTTTGTATGGGCAAATTGGGCTGTTAGATAATATTGTATAATTGATCCAGGTGATTGTGACTAATTATCCAATCCAAATCGGATTTGATTCTTTTCTGTGTAAGCCTTATGAAGAGCCAGGAGCTTGAAACGTTGCAAGTAAAAAAAAAAAAAACTCACCGGGGGCTATATTTGTATGCTCTTCATCGGTGGGGCATCTCATGTAGTTATGTAATTGTTTGTAGTATTTGTCATTTATGTTGGTTTGGGAGCCCTTTGGCAGCTCACGCAACCATAAGATTTCACTCAAAAACCAAAATATGTTGGCTCTAACTGAAGCCAGCTTTGCGGAGAAAGAACACATTGTTTTCATAATCAAATGAAATATCTCATCTCAAATGAAAAAAAACAAAACAAAAACAAAAACATTTTTTTTTTGTTTGCAAGTTTGTGGGTTGAGAAATGAACCACCAAGTTGAATCCCATCCTAGTGGTGGGCGTGTTTATGTCTTTGGGAAGAGTATAAAAACGTGTGAAGACACTTGATTGTGGAACCATCCCAAGAAGATACCATGGCCTGCAATGGGAGCTGCCTCATCCTTTTGATTTTCGTCTCGTTTGTTCAAGGGCAGTCACCCCACTGGGTCAATCCACCAACATGCTACTCCAAGGTGCTGGAAATGGGGAGAGAAGTCAGTGCGCGCGTCGCTGACATAAAGGCTGACCCTGAAACTGTAAGGAGCTCCTGAAGTGATTTTTCCTGTTTGGAGAAGATATTGCTGGAATAATTTGTTTGTTTGTTGTTGTTTGTTCCTCATCTCTTTTGTTCTTCTCATGTATGCTTTGTAGAGTCGCTGTGCTGACCACATGCCTTATTTGTACATTGACGTACATGTAAGTATCCCCTCTAATACCTCTCTGGTGGCAGTTTCAAATCTTTTGAAACTTTACAGATGTATATTTGCAAATTTGCTTCAGTTTAGAACTGGGAAATAGATTTACCTGCCATGTTACACATTTACTATCTATAAGGTAAACAGGTGTCTCTGTATCATAGAGATAATGGGACCTATTGAAGCACATTCACCATAGATGAGTAATAAGCAAAGTGAACAACGTTACATAAGCTAAACATGCTGTGTGTGGGAGCACTATGTTAACTTACTCATGTTTCCACTTGTAGGATCTTGCTTATGGTAATGCATTAAAAAAGGATCTTTATTATGGTCATGTTTGCTTATTGCCTGAGGATGAAATTAGGGCCAAATGTGTGTCTAGATATGGTCAACTTTCCCATAGTGTGGCGATTATTAGTGTGGCGATTACTATTAGTTTTGCCTCATGTCATGTCTTTCTGTTGTAGAATGCTTGTGTCATGGAGACGATGCGCAATTTCATGACCATGACTGAGCGCATGCAGCAGAGTCGCTGTGCATACACACGCAAGGTTCAGGAGCTACGCATGAAATTACGACAGCTTCACATGATCATTGGCCAGAGGTGTCATGGGGTGAGGAGACCACAACACACACACACACACACACACACACACACACACACACACACTAACATATCTAATTAGACCATTGATATTTAAAAATCTTTTAGTCTGGTCATAAACGGATCTTTGCATGGTCTTCTTGATAATCAACTACATGCCACGTCATTTAAGGAATTTCCAAAATAGTAGGCCCAATACACATGAACAAACCTGTTTATAAATTAAGTATTTATATTCAGATTTTTTTTATTTTCTTGGGGTAGGATCTCTTCCCTTAGTGATCCTATCCATTAGGATAAATTATATAATAGAAAGAGAATTCACTTAGATCAAAACAGAACAAAAACAACTACAACTAAACAGCTGACAGCCTACAAAAGCTGTAATAGTATTATTAATGTACAACCTGGTTTCACTTCAACAGCTGTAGTGACTATAGTATGTCTTTGTTGGTGTCAGTTTCACTATGGCTATTAGCTTTTATAGTTTAGGATGGTTTATTGTGTTTTAGACTTGTTTTTCATGCTTTTTCAGGACTTGGTGTTCACGATTGATGACTGTGCTGCATTGGAAAGAGGGGAAAGAACTTCCTAATATGGTGACTTCTGAGATTAAGAAGTATTAGTTGTTACTCTGTTTTCAACTTGAGTTTTGTGTACTAAAAATTCATACATGTTTAGCAGGAAAAAAATAGGAAGGGAAATAAATATTTTATTCATGTATTTCTAGACATAATTTTCTGTACATTGAAATTTGCCACACAATATATGACAATGTATGTATAAAGACAAGATCTTGAGAAACAATGGCAATGAGAAACCACTAGGTGGCAATATTAAACAAGCTGGAATAAAGGATCATGAAGATACCTTTTCAACATTTTAACTCTGTGTTCAAAATAAAGCAATACTAAGAGTGTGATTTACATTTAAATCATAGCAGTTTGTATTCCCCAAAAGTGCAGTACCTTTCACTCTAAATAAAGATATTTATTATATAAGATTGTTTAATGAACATCAAACACACACACACACACAAACGCATGTTCTACATTTTAAATACCACACTGATCCAAGTTCATTCCAAATGATCTTACCATGATTACACTCATGAAATGCCTTGAGAAAAACAATACATTACTATAACAACATATTAAAATAACAATACATGCTTGTGTTACATTTAATGTAATATGCATGCACCACATCCTATATATTATATATAAATTATATCTTATTTTGCATTACAGTTCAACAGTGCAGTCCTGTAAATATACAGTAACTTCTACATTCTGTATGACAGTTCTGCACAGCCATATATATATATGTGGAGATACAGTATTGTCAAAATGAAATGTTTACAGTAATTTGGTTTAACAGAATTATAATGGCCTCATTATTTCAAATCAGGCTTAGAGGAGCCAAACCTGGATCATTCCATGTAGATGAATGTTAGCACACCTCCTGCCAAAACCAAATTATGTTGGTTGCAGCTGAGGCCAGTTTTCTGATAAGGTTTTTATATTCAAATTATATTTTGCAGCTCAACTTATTGATGAAAAGCATCTGTTTTCAAATTCAGATTCTAATTTTATTGTCACATACCATTTTATGAAGTACAATATGCAGTGAAATGCTTTATCTACCGAATCGTATGACTATGCATGCATTATTGAAAATGTACCAGGTATAAAAATAAATTTAAAGAGAATAAATAAACTGACAAGTATTTTTCTACATACAAGAAATGCTAAGATGTCTTGTGGTTCTTATTCAAGATGCTGGTAGACTGAGTGAGGATAGAAACTTTTCCTCAGTCTCTCAGGTCTGGCTTTCGGGCAATGGCAATGTTTCCCAGACTTTAACACAGGGAAGGGGCTATGGTTAGGATGACTGGGATCTCTGATGATTTCCTTGGCTCTGGATTGGCATCTCCTGGCATAGTTGTCATGTGCATAATCACACAAGTTAAAAAAAAAAACGTGATATTCACTAAGTTAAAAAAATAGAGTTGAACTTGAAATATTTGGGTGAGCCTAAGCTTCTCTAGAAATGCTTTGCAAAAAGTATAAATATTGATACCATGTAAGTACAAATATTGATGTCCACGACATGCTTCTGTTGATCGTGGTTTACCTGACATTATGCCACCTTATGCAATGGACATGGTAAGGTATAGCCACAAAACCAGTAACTCAAACAAAGACTGACCATAAAATAGGAATCCAGAATCTCTCATGATCAATGTGTAGTAAACACGCACAGAGTAGCCCATAATTACACTTTACAAAATTTTTTTACATTTTTACTTTTTACATAAAGTGTTGAATGGCCACCAGGTGGAGGTATTATGTAAATAGAGAGGGATACAGGACAGTGTGGGGTTGTGCCTCCTACCGGTGACCACCACAGCAAAGGCTATGCATGTAAAGTCCTGTGATTTAAAATAGCTCTAGCACATCCTTCATGGACGGGGAATATATAGACATAAAGACAAAACATATAGGCCTAAATCTTTATCCTTTATAAGAGTAGGACACATTTCCTTTGCAACAGACGTTGACATGGGACAGTTGAATTGCTAAATCACACACACACACACACACACACACACACACACACACACACACACACGCACGCACGCACGCACGCACTCGCTCGCTCACTCACACACGCGCGCGCAAACTGAAATGACTCTCTAACACTACATTTCCCATACTGCCTTGAAAAAAAACCAAGTAGTAGGGTGGGGCTAGCACAGCACAGACAAGTTTACAGGTTATCAGTCGCTTCGAGGTTCGCCTGCAGCAGGTGGGCAACGTGCGGAGGTGAAAAAGTCATATGTGAGACATGATGCCTTTATGCTATAAACGCAGTGGATAGTCTCTGGACTATACTCGTGGCGGCACATGCGGATGGGAATGATTATCGTTAAAGAAAGGAATATGGATCGCTTTTCATGTTTTTAAATCGGATTTTTTTTATCGTACTGGGAAATAGATGAGTAACTTAACCTGGACATCTCACGTTAAACGCTTTGAAATATAGAGATTTTTTTAGTTGGATGGTACGGTCAGAGACAGCTTTACTCTGGACTTTTACAAAGAGTTGTACCTCAAACTTAGCTTCATCCAATAATGGCTTTCGCAAAATTCAGTAAAATCCTACGACTGTCTGAAGTTAAAAAGAAAGTCAAGCAATATGACCATGTTCGTCGGGATATTAACCCAAACGACATATGGGAAATCGTTGGAGAATTGGGAGACGGGGCATTTGGCAAAGTTTACAAGGTGAGTTCATCGTTGTCGTTCGGATGTCAGACATCTATACATATCCTTTGACGAACCATTCTGATTTAATAATGTTTTCCTACTGAATGTAGCGTGACGTTACCGACAACCTTTGCTCTTTGGAATGCGTTTAAGTGCATGTTTTAGACAAGCAGCCTAGGAGCTCGAAACCCATTTGGCATTATGCAGTGGTATTACAATATTACGCACTGGTAAACAATCATCACGATTGGAGGATCCTCACACAAAACAAGAGTTCTGTCTGTCTATTAAGTACTACGTAATGGACTTAGCTATATGTTCAATAATAATGTGTCATGTGATGCCATAAGAATACTTTAATGTACGTTAATGTACATTATCATTATCAATGGACATTTCTCAGGTTGGTTTAGCAGTGAGCAAGAACAAGTAGGCTACCTAATCATCTTGACTATATTCTGAACACCCGTTGAGTATTCAGAGCTCATCAGATAGAGTATTGAAACGTCCTTACTGCTTGCCACTTCAAATCAGTCTCATGTCTGCGTGTGTCAGAAGTTATACCATGGAAACCTGGAGCATGAGTGCGTAATTAATTTCTTGTCTCTTGAAGAGGAATGTTGTTCTCTCTGAAGCAGTCTTTTGGGCAGGGGCTCAGTACTGGAGACTACTTTAACCCACAGGCCTAGTGGAAACCCCAGGGACTGGTGTGTTTCTGACTGAGTGATGCCTCACCCCTCCCTGTACATGGGTTGTGCAGTGCTTCAGCGAAGGAGTAGGAGGAAGCAAGAATGCGACTCGGTTTCGATGGCTGGAGAAAAGACTTTTCATCGATCATCTTTGGGTGCTTTGTAGTGAAGTGTTCCCCTTCGTGTTTGCAGCCACAATTACACTTTGTGGCATGCAAAGAAGAGCACACACACAGTTGAGAAACGTAATGGGTTCTCCTGATTTAAATACTAGTCTGTGTTTGGTGCTGGAAATAGTTGTTTCACTCCCTAAGGGGAAACCCTCTCTGCCAGTGTTGTTATTATTCTCATCAGATTGTGCTTCCTCCTCATCCCTCTCTTCAAGCCAAGCAGGAAAAGTTATCAGGCATTGCCATTCAGAATTCAAATCCTTGGAAACCCGGTGAAGGCCAGTTGGATGAAACCTTTCTAACATTTGCTTTGTTGTAGTCACAACAATGCTCAGACCTTGAGGAACATTGTGCCTTTGTGCACTAGAACTAACCACCCATGTTTGCTGTTATATTAATGTATTCAGATAGATTATCCTTTTTCTTCTAAGTGCCTTATGATTGAGGATTGGCATTTAGCACCACTAAACTAGTTCTAATCAACCTCACAAGTGCTTTGAGCAAAGTTAAGAGGTCTACTTGCTACTATGGTACTTGCTACTATTTGTGTGTCAGTCTGCCAAGACGTGTCTGACCTTCCTCTGCCACTCCGCTGGCATTTGAACATATGTTGACTTCATTGGCACGCTGCATCATCCTTCTCTGTTCTCAAATACCAATTGAGTTTTCTGTGCCGTGTACAGCAGAGTTGAATTGAGCCAAGGAAGCAGTTATCTGTTACCTGTAGTAGAGAATGGTATGTGACCAGTTGCTCTTGTTTAAGAGTGGCAAAGATTTTAGGGAAAAGTATAACCGGAACAGTCATTTAATCATCACTTTTGGAATGGAATTGAATGGAGAATTGAATTAGTTAGCATTTCTGATTCAAATACATGTACTCTGTGCAATGCTGTACAACAACAAAACTACAAGTCCTAGTTCTAAGACTGAATCTGCTTTGATGTCTCCGGACTTCTCCTCTGTTTAGGAAGTGCTGAAGCTTGATTCTGCTTGTCCATTTCTCTCTCAACAGTGGAAGGATGTGATCCTCCATGGTTTATCTTACTGAAGTGACACAGATATGTGTCGCCAGACCTGTCCTGGTGTTTGTGATAAGTTTTTCAAAGCTCAGCAACAAACCTAAATAGCTAATAAAGACATAAATTAGAGGTGTGGAGCCAGTGTGTTTGGGACACCTTCTTACATGTATTAGTAAAGTACTTACTAATCAATATTTAGTGGTCTTTACATTGATTATCAAAATTTCATACACCACCCATAGTCTCTAACACACACACACACACACAAAGGTTAAGATGTGTTTCAGTGCCTGGGGTGTGATGTTTATGAGGGGGAACCCTGGCTGGGGAAATCACATGGCCATACTGGTGAAACCCTTTCTACTAATCACTAGTGTTCAGGAACACTGTGCCTCTCATGATAAGAGTCGTCCATAGAGGGCGTGGAGATGGAGCTGCGCAGAGCCTGGGTGGTGTGTGTGTGTGTGTGTTTGTTTATGTCTTTTAGTACCTCTTTACTTTAGTCACTGTTGTGGTTTATATCCTTAACTGGTTCCCTCTTGTCTCATCTATCTTTTGTTTGATGAGTAAAACACTTTCCCCAAGGAACTCTTTGAAGAAGTTATTAGTTTGTTATTTTTTGTTTATGTTTTTTTCAGATCAATCATTAGCAAATTAATGATCAACCAGCTATCAGCTGAAACTGAATTGTGTAAATAGATCTGTAATAGACAAAAGATGTTAACAACAATACATCGGTCCAGACCTATCCACACTAAACCCTAAACAAGTGCTGTTTGATTAAAAGGCTTTGATCTTGTCAGTGCCATTGTCATTGATCTGCATTTTCGCTCTGTTCAGTTAGAGCTCACCATTGTCTGTGCCTTGTCTTTGGAACTCTCCTGTCACCCCTGCAGTTGCTGCCAAACTCCTCTGGTCTCTCTCTCTCTCTCTCTCTCTCTCTCTCTCTCTCTCTCTCTCTCTCTCTCTCTGTATGCTTTGGGTGCTGGAACTTTCAAACGGAACACCCATGTTGCCTGTGCCCCTGCCATGCCATGCATTCTGCCAATGATTGAACCACATAACACAAGTTTACTTGCATAACACCAGAACAGTGGTCTCAGAGGTCAGACAGTTATTGACATTGATTAGGTTTCGGGGAGCTCTCAGAAAGAGACTTGGTAGTCACTGGGCAGATTGTTTCTCTCTTGCCATGTCAGCACCCATCCCCCCTCGCCCCCCACACACACATACACATACACACCCTTCCCAAGACCTTTGTGGTTGAACTTAACTCCACCAAAGGCTTCCTTAATCCAGTAATACCCCTGTGGGTTTGGGGAGCTGGGACATGACTGATGGCCTAAGTACCCCAAAGCCAGGCAGAGCACCTCAGCGTCAGAGGCCGCGCACAGGAATTAGCCTGACTGTCTGAGCACTTTTGGAAACAGCAGGGGGGAGGCTATACACAGATTTAAAGGTGCAGATTTCAGCGATGAAGTGTGTGAATAAAATTAGAAAAGAGCTTTTTATGATTAAGTTGTGTGTTATATGTTAAACATTATACAATTATGTAATGCAAGAAACTTTATGGAACTATATAGTCAGTGCAGTAGTGTGTCTGAACTCTGAAGTTAAAACAGGCCGTGTTTGAGTTTAAACTCAAACTCTGAAGTTGTGCTTGTACCTATGGTATTTTCGTCTCTGAATCAACTGCTTTCTCCAAGAATAGCTGTGCAAACATTAACATACTGGAGCTGTGTGCTGGCTCTGCTGGTAAGCAGGGGCCCATCCTGATGTGAACGCTGGGTCACATGCTATCAGACTAAGTGCAGCACAGCGCTGGTGTCTGTGCATGGGATAGTCTCTGAACTTTCTCCCCATGTAGCAGAGAAAGAGAGAGAAAGAGAAAGAGGGGGGTGGGGGGGTGGGGGAGGGAGGGAAATAGTTCAGTGGACAGATTCCAGAGTTAAACTGTCTGTTGAATAGAGCAAGACAATGAAAAAAGTCAATACTTAGACACACCTCAACCCCCCAGCAGCATGGAAAAGAGGGAGGGGGGCAGAGGCGGGAGTAGTTCAGTGAATGGATTCTAAAAGTTGAAATGTCTGGCATATGGAGCAAAACACTGAAAAAGTCAATACTGTCTTTCTCTCAATGACTTGCATACATCAAACCTGCTAGCAGCATGGCAGAGGGTGGTGGTGTGTGTGTGTGTGTGTGTGTGGGGGGGGGGTGGTAGGTGGTGGGTGTGGGTATGAGCCTAGAACTGGAGAGTCATGCAGGTGCATGACTGAATAAAATTATTTTATATATATATATATATTAAAATATGTATATATATATATATATTCAAATATGTATATTTTAATTAAAATGCTTCTGCGTCTGTTTACTTCCCTATGCTCAATCCTGTAAAGGTGTGTGTGTGTGCTGTTTAGGAGAGAAAGCTGGAGGCGGGGGGGTTACTTTTGTTCTTATGTTTATGTTTCGTATACTTTGGAGTTTTGGGGCGTTCATATTTCTCTCTGTTTGTGTTTAGAAATGCACATTGTTTACATCATACAGGAATGTCTGCTTCCCAGTGCCTGTGGGAACGTGACATCCCAAAGAAAGTGCTTAGCCAGCTCCATCTTGTTTTGTGTTGCCCTGATTGAGTTTTGTCTGTTTGTTGTGCACTGCTACGTGATGCATCTGTTTTTGTTGTTCAGCCTGTAATTGTGTTTAGCATTAAGCACAGTGGCCTACAGCCCTTTTTAAGGGCATGTTGTCGTGAAGTTGATCCTCATCCTCAAACACAGTACCACAGTCTAGATTTGATCTGATGTTCAGCGTGTCTTTCCGTCACAACACAGCATAGCCACCTGCGTTCATCTGGAATTTAGTAGTAGTGTAGTAGTGTGCTAGACTAATACAGGGTCTCTGATTGTTTGTCCGGTTGTGTGTCATTTAAGTAGCATGAACTCATTTTGACCTTAATAAATAGAGAGAAATGTGTAGCATTAAGTGTGTGTCCCTTTTTCCTGATGACAGAAGGTGGGTTGGTTCTCCTCGCCCCCCTGCCTGTGCGTGAGCACTCTGTTTACCCAGATGTTTTCCCAGAAGCCCTTGAGGGACAAGACCCCAGCAGAGCTGTTTAGTCTGATTCCATCCACAGGGCCATAGAGGAAGAGAGGATTCTCTCTTATTCTCTCTTTCATGCTCTCTCACTCCTTCTCTCATTTTCTCTCTCTCTCATTCATTCTTTTTCTCTTCCTCTCTTCCAGTTCCCATCTCCATCTCTTTCCATCTCTATCACTCTTTCTCTCTCATTCTCCCTTCCATTCTCTTTGATGCTCTCACTCCTGTTCTTGCCTTCCCTCTTTCCCTCCTATGCATCTTTCTATATTCCTTTAACTCCTTTTCTCACAGTGCACTTTTTTCCCCCACTCTGTGACGCCATTTTATCAAGTTCACATGTTGCCAAAAGTTTACCAGAACCCGACGACAAGCTGAGGAATGTGACATTCTGCTCAAACCACAGACTCAAAGCCTTTGGTTTACTTGTGAGAAAACATACCTGTTCTATCAGTCTTTTTTGTTTGGACTTTTCCCTTCGAACAGCCCTTAGGATAGTGTTCATGTTGTTCTTTTTTAAGGGCTCTTGCTGTGAGTAGTTGGGTTTCAAAATGCTGTTCTTGCTCTTCACTCTCGGCTGCTGCAGTTCAGTCATGTCTGTGAGGGGGTGAGGAGGTTCTTTCCTGTTTCTCTGTGAGTGTGGTTAAGCAAGATTTTAATTACACACCGGCTAGTGTTGGAAGCTTTTCTGGAAGCACAACTCCATTTAGTGTCTAATGGCTTGGTGGTGTGTGTGTGACCCTGGGAAGTTAAGATGACAGGTTCACAACACTCTGTAGTTTTCAATTCACCAACTGTCAAAAGTCTTACTATAAACATGGAGTGCAATACAGTCTCCTCCATCACAGTTTCACAGGTTAAGTTGCACTTTTGCCAGCTGTAAAGCAGAAGTTGATCTTGGTCACATAGTGTGTTTTTTTCTGCAATTCTTATTTCCGTTCAAATTGACATGCACAGTTAACCACAACATGTGGCCCCACCCAATATTTTCTATTTCAAACTTCAGACACCATGAACATGGTTTGACCTTCGCACATTTGAGCTGGCACTTTTAGACATTTTAGAGTCCCATGTGGCTCCTTTCCTGTCTCACTTATATGATTGTTGATACATGAAACTTAATATCAGTGCACTTGAATTCCAAAATTAATAAATAATAAAATAAGAGCCACAACACCTCAGCAAGAGCTAGTGATGTCTGTTTCATCAGAACTGTTATATATGGAGATATTGTAGGTCACATTGTAGATTACATTTACATAGTAACTAGATATCTTAGTCTTAAACACAAGTGTGGTTAATTGTATTATTTATTTCAATTTATTTCAAAGGAGCAAGACTATATTTAGGTGATGTTTTCTTTTCTGTGCAGGCCAAAAACAAAGAGACCGGGGTCCTGGCTGCAGCCAAAGTGATTGAGACCAAATGTGATGAGGAGTTGGAGGACTACATCGTGGAAATTGACATTTTGGCCTCATGTGACCACCAGTACATTGTCAAGCTCCTTGACGCCTTCTATCATGACACCAAACTCTGGGTAAGATCAGTGCTTCACGACAGAAGACCTGGGGGCGGGGAGGGGTTGGAGTTTTTTCACTTTCTCATTTATGCATTAGAGCAAGTCTTTACACAGGGAGAAGAAATGTCTTTTCTTCCTTTAATTTGTCAATTTTGGGGTCCCTTGAGATACAGATTTAGGGAAGTAGCTTAAAATGAAATTACAGTGGGTGTCAGTCATTGTGTTGGTGCATTGTGTGCAAACCATGTGAAACTGAGCTATGCCACGAAAACCATGCTGCCCAAAACTCTACCTAACATCCATTTCCCAGCAATCTCACATGTTTGCTGGTAGTTATGGCAGTGAGGAGTAGTCTTGAACAGGCAACGCCTTTGTGTAAAGTTGTTCCTAGCTGACGAAGGATGGGAGGACCTTACACAGCGGTTCGACCACCCCTCAAGTGTGGTTTTCAGGACCGACCCCGGTATTTGTGGAATTCTTGGTGTGAGTGAAAGGCACCTTTAATTTTCTTGTTCTTGAGGAAGTACTTTGGTTCACTGAGTCAGCATACCAGGTTCTAGAGAAGCATAGTTTTGTCTGAAGATCTCAGCGAGCTGTGTGACCACACTCTTTTGTCGCATGCCCTTGGTGGTGTTGAGGCTTTCTCATCTCTCTCTCTCTCTCTCCCTCTCTCTCTCTCTCTGGGTGGGTGTGCATGTGATTTTCAGCCTCGGTGCTATTTGGTATAATCTGTTTATCTAAAGGAAACTTGGTTTGGACTGTTTACAACCTCCTGCTTTTGATCAGGGCATGATTAGAGTTTAGGTATGCCAAACCTTGAGAGGAGAAAGAGAGGGAGAGAGCAGCAAAACATGGCTTTGGTCAGAATGTCGTGTTCAACAACATCATCACTGCAACTCTGACACATTTGACAGGAGAAGTCAAGCAAGAGAAAACAACAACAAAAAAACACCATTCCAAATAAAGGCACCCAACCTTCAAGGCACCTAACCCCCCCCACCACCACCACACCACCACCATCACCACCACCACCACCCTTCTCCGTACAAACAAGTTTCCATCTGGCTCAGTGGGTTGCCTTGGCATCCTGTCGCTCCTTGTCAGGACGTGTCATAAACTATGCTTATTTGCATAGTGATGAGGTGTCTGGCTGTTAGAAAGCAGAAGAGTTGGGGAGAAGCTTGTGTGTTTACATGGCTGTAGACAGGACAATATAAGTTTGCCGTGCCGTTCCTTTAATGAGCACTACATTCTTTTAGAGAGAGAGAGACAGAGAAAAGGTGAAGAGGGAGGGAGAGAGAGAGCGAGAATGAGGAAGAGTGGGACTGAGAGGGGTGGATGAAAGGAGAGACTGAGAGAAGCAAAAAGAAAGAGAAAGAGAGTGCGCACTGTTATTTAGAGGGGGAAGAAGTAGTGTGTGGTTCTCTGGCTACAGTCGTGCAGTGTGAGAAAGGCAAGGCCTTTGGCTCTCTGCTCCCGGTCCTGACATTTCCATCCATTTTCCCAGTAACATGCTCTCATGGTCAAGCCCAGTCATTCACTCAGGCTCCCCGAACACTAGAAGAGCCTTACTGTTGTTAAGACTCGGTGCAATAAAACTGATCTCTGTTTACCGCCCCTCTCAAAATGCCTGTCACTGGCAGTGTTTATGCCCAGTGGAGAAAGTGGCTGCTTCTGTAAGCACACTGTCAGTGGATACCGATGATGTGGAAACTGAAACCAACATGCACTCTCTGTCTGTCTCTCTCTCTCTTTCTGTGTGTGTGGTGTGTGTGTGTGTGTTTGCAGTCTGCACAACACTCTCTCTCCCTCTTCCTCCTCCTGAAAAGGGAGTTAGCAGACAGTACAGGATAGTTTCGACAGTCATACTGTAGTTAACAGGTGTCTGTGTCTGCGTCTGTGTGTGGGAATAGATTGTAGACAGCTTTCTCATGCCTGAAAGACATTTATTCAGGTACTCAACCGCAATCATTTCATATTAGACAGCATGCATCACTCCATGCCAATCTGCATTAACATCATCATGTGAATGCCTCCTGTTCGCTCAGGCAAACTGGCATGTGTTGGCCACACAACCCTGCGTGTCCCATAATGACGATGTAGAGTAAAGGTAAGGGTAAGGTTTAGGTTAGGGCTTTCAACAGCTCAGAGTTCACAGCTTACTGGTGGTCCGTAAAGCATCATTGCTGGTGGTCCTTTTCCCATGCAGTAAGTGTATAGTTAAGTATAGTTTCAATGCGGGAATCATTTTATCTCTATTAAAAGGGATCCCTGGCTGGTAAGACATGTTGGCCTCATAAGATTGATGTTGGTGTCAGCTACATAAAAATGATTTAAAAACACTCAACATGTTTTTGCTTTTCTTAAAAGTTTAGAAAATCCTTTCACTCGTAAGCTGCCATTGTTGTAAAAAGTGGCATCACCTGGCTGCATCTAATCAAGGTCCATCAGTCAAGCTGTTCCTGTACACAGACACCAGGTGATGTCACTTTTTACCCAGAAAGCATTGAGACGTAGAAACAATGGCTTACAAAAAAAAGCTTACAAGCTCTGAAAATGAAGGATTTTGAATGATTTTCTAAAAGTTTTAATAAAAAAAAGTATTTAGAGTGTTTTTAAATCCTGTTTTTAGATATAGCTGATACCAGTGTCAGTCTTATGAGGCCAACATGTCGTTCTAGCTAGGGATCCTTTTAAGAGCAGCCATTAGGTCGCCTTCTTTGTCAGAGTGGTGTCTTTTTTTGTGACACTGTTGTAGGTTGGATGCATTTAAGAAAACAACTCCAAGCACATTTCTCACAGACCGCATGATTTTCCTTTTTTCTCTCTTGAGAATCTCATTAGGTTCGTAGTGCTGGGGGCAGTGGCAGCAACTGTGTGCTGCGTCTTTTACTGGTGCTTACTAAATGTGGTTGTCATTTGATACTGGTTAAGTTGCACAGGACACCTGTTAGAGGCGCCCAGGTGATGTCCCTTAAATATGATTACACTGCTGCCTGAAAGCTGTTAGATAATGTAGGCAAAGAGGCGAAACTGTATCCATCAACACCAATCTATTATTAACACTTTTATGTCTCTGAGGAACAATAGAGTTTGAGATCTGATCACATATCCTGCTTTAGTTGATATGCTGTTAGCTTAATGGTCTTTGGTGAATTTATCCCCTCTCTGTTATCCTTCATCAGACCTTTAGTGCTTTTACTGTCTCTGTGCTGTAACTTGCCCATATCTCAGTTAGACTCAATTGTACCTTCAGTAGGATGTGTAGGTGGTGAAAGAATGTCACCTAGGTGTGTGTGTATGTATGTATGTATGTGTGTTAGAGGCTTTTTGCCACGTATGTGGCCTGACCGGCTTGGTTACCTGTCTTCACCTGAGGGCCGTGCGCCCTGAGTCATCTGCTGCTGAGGATTCCTGAAATGTCTGCACACTCGTTTCAATTAGTGGCTCTTTGTCTGGAGAGAAGCCTCCCTAGAAACCTATCCCATCACCACATGTCTACAGTGCCTATGCGCTCACACTCAACCACACACACACGCACACACATGCAATTTATCCCTTAACATGGATACACTACTCTACGAAACTCTACACAGCATCTACCCTCTCTCTATGACTACACAGACATGTTTAGATGGCACCAAGATTTCCCTTCCAGAAAGACTATTGAGAGTAGTCTATGCACAATAAAAGGGAGGTTGGGAAGACGGCATGCCTCTCATTCACCAGTGCCCTCTCTCCTGCTGTGTTTGCCTTTCTTTCTTTCTTTCGTTCACTCTGTCTTATTCTTTCTCACTGTCTCTCACTCTCTCTGTCTTTCTCTCTGTATTCTTTTCTTTTTGTCCCTCTATCTGCCTGTGTGGCCTGGTGTCCATCACACTGGAGGGTATTTGGCCATGGCATGTCTTATCGGTGGCCTTGCTGCCTGGGGTGACAGCCCATGTCAAAGCACCCGTGAGGGTGATGAATGGGTCTGTGGGTGAGTGTGCCTAGGGTGTTATGACAACTCAGACTGGGGCCGCTGTGTTTGATCTCCATCGCCGTGGCGTTGGGAGTAATTGTGACATCACCATGCAGGTATGCCGCAGAACTGAGTGTTCTTGATCAAATAGGGCAAGAATTCAGCATTATTGAAGTACTGACCCAAACTTTTGAGCATACACACAAGAGATTAGCTGAGATGATCTATTGATTTTGTCTTATTGTGTAACTTTACTGTTGGAGGATAGATAGGGTTTTGGTGTCATTGCATAACACAAGTACAATATAGTAAAACTTAATGGTTCTTGCTACCAATGCAATGCAGTATTGCAATGTAGTGTTGACCGCTGAGTATTACTGTGCATTCAAACCAAGAGCTTCCAAAGCTGTAAAATCACTAAAGACGCTCAAAAAGCATCACTTTTTGCTGTAGTAGTTTTGGGTGTGAACATACAGTAACATGAAGATGAACTAAATATTCCAATAGAATTATTAAAATACTGCACACTATTTTCAATTCCAAAACTCATCACTCTGTCCTGATAGTTGATAGCCAGTGTATTGCTCTGTGTGTCAAGTATATGATATTGTGTCACTGTCAGAAGTCTGAGCCTGAGATCTGTGTTTACATTAGAAAGATTCACTCACATGCATGTCATGAATATGACAGCAGAAATGGAGGAAATGAAACCTGACATTCTGGGCAGGAGGGTAAGGCGCTGACCAAGAGGAAGTCCTCTCAAAGTTGTTTATACAAGGCACTGCTCCCCACCCACCTCCCCCCTCCCCTATTACAGTGGTATTTGGTGTGTGTGTGTGTGTGTGTGTATTTATGGAGTTGCCTGTTTGTTAAAAATCTCTATGCACACTGTCCATACAGCAAGACTGTTATATTAAGAGTTGATTTACATCTAGGTCTATACATTTTGTGGACTGTCCTCTCCAAAGTGATTTGTGACAGTTTAGGTATACAGTTTCGTATGCACATCGAGGCCCTTGGCCTAGCAGCATTGGTGCTGTTGGTTGTTTAGGTTAATAGTACTCTTGAGGGGGGGAGAGAGAGGGCCTAACCGAGTGTGTTATAAGAGTGTTGGTGGACAGGTGGCATGTCGGGAACACAGTACCGTTGAGTGGCCTAAGCTGATGGGCTTACACACACACACGCTCACACACACTACACACGTGCACACACACACAGTTTGGCTTTTTTGTGACGTGCTGCCCTCTATCACAGCGAGTCTGCTGCTGACACCTTCAAGAGCCAATGCCTGTTTTGTAAAGAGAACTTCGATACCTTTTAGACTTTAGATTTTTCCCCCAGTTTTTGTCTTGTCCTCAGTCATTGCTGGTGTTCATACACATTTCCACTGCCATGGTTTTAAAACTATGATGAGGCCTCTATTCACCTCTCTGTTCTCCTGCACATCAGTTCTGCCTGTGCATGAAAAGATGTTCTGTGGTTTTCCGGAAAACGTGTCAACCTCAGGCGTTGTTGAGAGGGGGCCATGTTGTTGCATTTAAGGCTTTCTTTCTACTCCTGTGCTGACAGGAAGTTGCATCAGCAATGTTAAGATGTTGGCACATGAGTGTTTGACAATGAAACGACGTGTTGAATAAATGGTAGTAGTTCTGCAGCTACAACCAGTGTTAATGTTAGGCTCTTATCTGCTGTAAGGGCCGATGTGTTTTTCATAACCTATAATGTGTATTTGTACATTTATCGTTAGGACTTTGTTAGAGGTTGTTGAACTGATTTAATTGTCCCTTTATGGAGAGGAAAGGAGAGAGAGAGAGAGAGAGAGAGAGAGAGAGAGGGAGGGAGGGAGGGGACACTCTCTTTGCTCTCTTACTTATAGTCCCATGTTTAGTGTGTTTCTTTTTTGGGCTCTACAAACTCCTCTTCCCAGACTCTTAAAATCCCCCATAGTGCTATGATTTAGAGCTCCTTGGATTCCCCCCCACAGGACTTTAATTACGCCTGAGTGTCACACTACCAATTCAACTTGGCAAGGGGAGTACATATATGCCGTCTAAATGACTCAAATGGACTTTGTTTGGCATCACTTGAGTCAAAATCTTCTCCAAGAAAAGCTTTTTGATGTTTGCCACTTTAATTGAGTAGCGTGCCTGACTTTTTGGAAAATGCTTTTTTTCTCCCCCCCCCCTCCCCCAAATGTGGGTCATCATATTACCGTTATATGTTATATTTCGTTATATGTTTTGTAATTAAATTTGACAACAGTGACTCAATCTCAGACTTTCCTTCTCTTCTTCCCCACAGATCATGATTGAGTTTTGTCCTGGGGGGGCTGTTGACGCCACCATGTTGGGTAAGTATGGCCTGTGTGTGTGTGTGTGTGTGTGTGTGTGTGTGTGTGTATGATATTTAAAGCCAAGTGCTATTTCTTCTGATGATAATATGTTTTGGAGCCTTGGATAGAAGCCCTAAGCCATCTCTTTAATGGTGGTGCTGAAGATTGGGATTGCAACCCTGTCAAAAAGCTGAGTGGGTTAAACACAGTGTTTCACAGGACATTACCTTAACACCAAGGCCTTCATAGTCCAGACCAAATGATGCCTTATGGATGGAAAAAAAGGAAAACTTTAACACTGATTCTTGCTGTTCCTATATTCAGATACCAAGGCAGAAAGATACTTGACTTTTACAACTCTCACTGTACACTCTTTCAGCTAGGCTGAATCCTCATGTTACAGCCCCTAGAAGTGTAAAAGTTTTGACATGTTCCAACAGAGCCCTTATGCTTAGCCTAATGTATGCACTGAACACCCTTACACTACTGTTCTCTCTCAGGCTATGCTGGTCTGTTCATACCAGAGCACAGTATATCTCTGTCTCTGTCAGCCTGTTCCCTTTTATTGGGGTGGTGCTCAGTGGTTCATTGAACTTCATTGTGATTTTTGTTGAACTTGGCTTTGGTGTCTCATTCATAAGTGACTTGACATTTGAATATGTGTGTGTGTGTGTGTGTGTGTGTGCCTGTGCAAATGCGTGTGTGTGTGTGTGTGTGTGCGCGCGACAGAGCTGGACAGGGGTCTTCTGGAGCCTCAGATCCAGGTGATCTGCAGACAGATGCTCGAGGGTCTGGAGTACCTCCACAGCAAGAAGATCATCCACAGGGACCTGAAGGCCGGCAACATCCTGCTCACCCTGGAAGGAGACATCAAACTAGGTCTGTCACTCTGGAGTGCACTTTCCCCTTCCTCTCTCTCAACCACATAGTCACATAGTCTCTCAGTCACATAGCTTTCTCCTTTGGGCTCCAAATGTAATGACCCCCCATCCCCCCTCCCGCCCCCCAACACACACACACATCCACCTTCACCTTCCTTTGGGCTCACTTGGTTGAGTCTTTGTGTATTAAATCAGCTTCTTGGAGGCTGATTTGAGCTTCCTCCTCCTGTCCTCCATACTGCCCGTGCTTGGCCTGATTGGGTGTGTCCTCCAGGGCTGTGGGTGCTGCTCTGTCAGCTCAGCTGACTCCCAGGGAGGTGTGTGTTGGCCCCTGTGTGCTGACTCCCCATGTTTACCATGGCTGTTGTGAAATCACACCAGTGTTAGTGATTAATGTGGTGTTGAGATACATGGGAGTGCTAGGCACATAAATTCACATAAGTGCTCAACCTTAGGTCTGTTTACATACCATTGCTCTTTCTTTCTTTCCTTCTTTCTTTCTTTCTTCACTCTTTTTCCCACTTTTTCCTCTCTTTCCCTCTGCTTCTCTGTCTCCGTGTCCATCTCTATCTCTCCGCCCCCCAAACTTGGTTTTACTTTCTATTTCATCCTCTCTCTCTCTCTTTTAGTTCTCTCTCCATAGTCAGATAGGCAAAAAGCCAGCAGGCCTCTGGCACATTGACCTGATCATATGAGTGGCGTGTGGAGGAGCGTGTTATGGGCTTTTGTTTGTTTTCAAATATCATTCACAGACTTATGCAGCTCAGCTCCAGTGTGTTGGATGCTCCCCTATCCCCTCAGAGAGGGAGAGGGAGAGGGAGAGAGAGAGATGGGTTGTAGTAATGTTGTCCTGACCTGGTCTCTGTGCTCCATGTAATGGCTTTTTGAAATGCCAAGCCAAGTGGGTTATAGGAGCCGTGGCAAGGGGGGGGCAAGGAAGCTAGTTTGAGTGAATTGTTCAAAGAGCTGCAGGCAGAGATGCGCACACACACACACACACACACACACACACACACACACACACACACACACATGCACACATACTGAAGACCTCCTTTTTAAGTGTGTAGCAGTGGGCAGGCAGACAGGCTCTGAACGAGTATTACAGTTTTTATGATATCTCTGCAATGCCTCACATACTTTTACAAAGGCACCAGAGCTTGATTTAAAAACACACACACACACACACACTCACACATACTGAAGACCTCTTTTTTGAGTGGGCAGCAGTGGGCAGGCAGACAGGCTCTGAACGAGTATTACAGTTTTTATGATATCTCTGCAATGCCTCACATACTTTTACAAAGGCACCAGAACTTGATTTAAGAACACACACACACACACAAATTCACACAGAGAGAAAGCTTGGGCGCACATCCTGCAGTTAAACCAGTCTCTGTGGTTCCATATCCCTCCAAGGTAGCCCCAAAATAAAGACGACACAAGAAGTCAATGTTTTTGTGTGGAATTGACTTGTATGTGAAACCACTTTAGACATTCCTGGGGCTTTTGTCCACTTTGCTCTTCAAGCAATTTGCCACATATTATTCCCTTAAATAGACACAGTTTCAGGGCTAGAAAAAATGGCACAGTCCAGTCCCCCTGGTCAAAGAAACCATAACTTAGGGGTTTCCATTCCATAGTATTGGAAAATTTCTTCAGTCTTAATCTCAACCCCAATGAAACAGATGTATCAGAGGGTAGACTGTAAATAACTGATGGTTGTTGAGTCGCCCCTGATAATGAGTTTGATAAGAGTGGCAGGAGTTTGATGTTGATGATGTGGTGTACTGTTCATAATTTAATGATATGTGTGTGTGTACTTTAGCGGATTTTGGTGTGTCAGCCAAAAACACCAAGACACTGCAGAGGAGGGACTCCTTCATTGGAACCCCATACTGGTGAGTGATAGATTTAAATGGTTCAGAATGATGGAAAAGATCTCTCTCTCTCTCTCTCTCTCTCTCTCTCTCACTCACACACACGCACACACACATATACATTGATGACTGTTTTCCATGGTAATTGCCCACTGACCCCAATGAGAGCTTGTGATAACCTCCCATAAGCAGTTCACACCCATCTCCCCCATAAACATTCTTTAATTCTGGCCCATATCCCTGTGTGTGTGTGTGTGTGGGGGGGGGGGGGAGTGGTAGTGAAACCTCATAAACCACGGGCTTGTCTTGCACTATAGCTTGTTCTCGGCTGCGGGCCTGTCGCCGCTACGGGTCAATGATTGACCAGGAGGACCAGGTGGAACATTCTCCACCCATGTCTTGAATGGGCTGCTGCTGTTGTTGGTGGTGGAACAGACACAGACAGACAGTGTGAATAAGGTCCTCCAGCAGCGATCCTGTCAGTGTGTGTGACTTGCTTAGCTGATGCCTCAGCAGGGGCTTTGGGTGAAGGAACAGTGAACAGTAGCCTAATGTGTGTTACGGATAAGTTTTTATCTGAGATTAATGAAGCTCTACCAATGAAGGTCACAGTGATGTCAGATTTCAGTTTTCATTAGATGGTTAGTTACATAAGTACATACAACAGCATATTTTTGCTCAACAACATGCTGGTGTTTGCAAACTAAAAAAACTAAATTTTGTATTGACCTCAACCACATATCAACCTCACACTCATGTGTTAAGTACAGCTTACTACTCAGTACTTATAATGAAATAAAAATCTATCCAATCATGAATTAGTGAAAGTAATGCATCTGAATAAGGCGTCATTTTGTGAGATGTTCAGCGAAGAAAAGAAATGTATTGCCACATATGGCCCTCTCCCATGTATGTATCTTATAATGATGGAATTTAGCTAATCAATTATTAATGAATTATTAATTAATTAATAATTGGTAAATGGCCGTATTGGCCTAAAATTGGAGTATCTGTGAACTTAATCTCCTTGATGTGGAGGACTAAACCTCAGTGCTTTGGGTGTGTGTGTGGTGTGTGCAGGATGGCCCCAGAGGTGGTGATGTGCGAGACGATGAAGGATGCGCCGTACGACTACAAGGCGGACATCTGGTCGTTGGGAATCACGCTCATCGAGCTGGCCCAGATTGAGCCGCCGCACCATGAGCTCAATCCCATGAGGGTGCTACTCAAGATTGCCAAGTCTGAGCCGCCGACCCTCGAACAGCCCGCCAAGTGGTGAGTCCCTGAGTGTGTGTGTGTGTGTGTGCCGTGCAGGTGTGCGGGGGTTGAGTGTCTGTGTAAATGAATAAAATAAATCTGCCTTGTGTTTGTGTCTGGGTGTGTCTATGAGTATGTGATGTGTCAGCATACGTATGTTTTTTTGGGAGTGAATGTGTGTGTGTGTATGTATCTGAATGCTGACACATGCCAGCTAGACCCTCTCATGCCCCCACCCCACCCCTCCCTACCCCACTCCACTCCACCCTACCCTAACCCCCTTCAGATCAGATCCTCGATCTCCTCCTTGGCCCCTATCTCTCCAGGGCCCTGTTAAAAAAAAAAAAAAAAAAAAAAAAAAAACGCAACTCTCCTCTGTCTCCCTGCTTTTCCAGTGAGCGAAAAGCTTATGGCTTGGCTAATCAATTTTATTGCTTTTCACATTCCGCCTTGTCAGAGCGTGCTGAGGCAGGGCTTTGGCTGGCCACTGAAAGCAGACACCAGATGAAAAGCACGCAGGGATTTGAGAGTTTTATTTGTGTAAGGATATATTACCGTGAAGGATATACGGCCGTGTAAAGCAATGATCACCACCGCCCGACTGCACTGGCAAGCCTCGCCGCTCTGAATTCCTGAATCTGGTTTACATAAGTGTGCGTTATTATACATCCAACCCCCCCCCCCCCCCCCACACACACACACACACACACACTTCCCTGTCTACACGCACACACTCACACACTCACACAACAGCTCCCACACTGACACACTGATGCACATAGACATGCTCGGTGTAACATAAACACAAGTGTGTGTACATTGACATACACAGGCTCATCTATATGCTACGCACACTGACACACACCCACATGAACATGAACACAAACAAATATGCAGAGACACAGTTATACACACACACACTTATACATACTGACATAGTTGGATATATACATGCAGAGATAAGCAAAATTGACATACACACACTGATGGATGCGTGTGCACACACACACACACACACACACACACACACACACACACACACACACTAGGCTCCGTGGTTCCCACTCTCCGGGCTAATTTGCTAGGGTTGGTGTGTTTTAGGTCACGGGAATTTAAGGATTTCCTGAAGAAATCTTTGGATAAGAATCCTGAGACTCGGCCCAGTGCTACTCAGCTCCTTGAGGTAAGTGTGTGTGTGTGTGTGCGTGTGTGTGCGTGTGTACACCTAGTACAGTCCAGTCCATGGGCACTAATTCAAACCATCTCTCATGCAGTGACCTGCTCTTGAACCAGTGAGATGCAACTGATACACATGCAAATGGCCTACTGTGTATCTGTGATGGGCGTCGGTGGGGAAATGAAGTCCTATTTAAACTGTTTCCTGTTAGGGGCACAGGGGGGTGGGGCGGTCTGGTCTGGTGGGGCCGGGGGGGTGGAGAGTGGTTCTGCAGAAGGGGCACAGGGGACATTCTTTTGGGGATTTGTAGTCATGCCCCATGCCCCACCCTTGTACATTCAAGTGTTTAGAAATGTTACACTGAAAAAAAATGAATGTTACACTGGAAAAATGAACCTTTACGATAATGTTACTTTAACTATGCAAACGTAATGGGACAATGGTTCTTTGCCTCCTGTGAATGACTTGAGGTCATGAAATGTAATGCTGTGTAATTGGGTGTGGTCAGCATTGTCTGTTATATAATGGGTCTTCAAGGTGCAGCCTGCGTGTTTACAGGCGCTATGGTACAGAATAAGCTATCCATGAGTCATAGATAAGGCCTTGTGTCTACAGGTGTGATAATGTCTGGTTTTGTTTGTTTGTTTGGATGTGTTTTGTTTTTCTTTCCTGTAGTTGTGTTTGTGTTTACTGCTGTCAGTATATAATATCATAAATAAACTTGTGTAGAATTCTATGGTCAGTGTATACACTGGCCTGTGGACAGTGGCCACAGTGGCTGTGGAGTGGAATGATATGCTACTATGCCATGTGTTTCCCCCTGAGGAGTGCAGAACACCAGGACGGTGAGTTGTGTTTTCAGAGCAGAGGAACCATCCCTACACATGTCCCACAGATGATTAGAAGCCTTAGAAGCCTGTTATCATATTTCACCAGTTCAATATATAGGACATTGTAATGATGTACAAGCTTACAATTCAGTTTTTTTCCTCTTTGCTGGAAGTAGATGGTGGTGTATCATGCTTGGTTGCTGAAAAGTGAAATGTGTAATTAAAGAAAATCTGACAGGATCTTCATTTTAAAGTGATAGTCCTTTAAGGTAACTGTGAGATTAAATCCAATGAAGTCACACCGAGGTCTCTAGAATGGTTGATTTGGGGATATAATTTGGAGCTGAGCCTTTCCTCGGGGTGTAGAATGCATTAGCGTTGACACACAACATTATGTAAGGCGTAATGGGAACACTTGGGTTACACAATGGGTTACACTTGACTTGCAGTACTGTCAGGGTGAGTGGCACCTAAAGCTCCCCTCTGGCTGGATTGAAAGAAAAAAGTGAGGGAGAAGGTCACAGCAGTGTAAAACCGGTTGGGTTAACTTGAGTACCACCAACCAGCTGCACACAGCTTTAGGTGTGGGGATGATGCAGTGGTAGGTCAGGTAGACTGTAGTGCTGTGACACATGCTCATGCACGGACACACACACACTCAACAGCAAGTAAGTGTTAACATTTGTGAGAGAGTGATACTACAGTACTGATGGGCAGAATGACCTGGGTAGAGCTGCCATTCCTGTGTGTGTGTGCAGGGATGTCACAGCTGTGTTTGTTTGTGTGTGTGTGTGTGTGTGTGTGTGTGTCCTTGTGTGTGTTATGTGGAAAGCAAAGACCCCTTTCACACCACTCTCTTACACTAAACATTAGGCCAGGATAGAGTGCTCTGGATTCCTCAACGCAGCCCAGACACCAAGTCATCAGGTCATCAATCAGTCACACAATCGAGGTGCCGGCCAGAGCTAACCTCCTGCCAGCCGCTAACGCTACACAGACGTTCCACAGACGGCCAGATGCTAAACATTTGGAAGACGCCGCTATAGAAGACAAGGCTATAGAATAGACTAGTTTGGAGACTGTTAGGCAGACATGGCTGACTATCTGCAGAGTGAAAGTGGAGTTGACACTGCAGTTCTCTAGTGGGGTTTTGTAGTCTTTTGACCCTGGTTTGTCTGTGCAGGTCAGGAAGGGTGGTGATGACTTGATTAATTAAAGTCATTGGAGAAGCAGAGGTGTTTTGCTGATGCTGTTTTTGCACATAAACCTGACAGGGACACTTTATACTTATAGCTCTACCTCTCTCAGTATGCCTCTCCCATCTATCTCCCTCTTTCTTTGTTTCTTTCTTACCTTCTTTCTTTCTTTCTTTCTTGCATTCTGTCACTTTCTCTCCCTTTTCCCTGTCTCTATCACTCTCCTTTCCTTCCCTCCATCTTTCTTTCTCTCTCTCTCTTTCTCTCTCGTGGCCTACCTGTGTCTGCTGGGACAATTCAATTACCCTGCCAGTGTGGATCTGCTGAATAATAGATGACTGTTGTTTATTTGCGCTCTGATGCTCTTTCAAAGCCTAGTTTGAGCCCTTTAATTAACCATGCATGACCCCCCCCCCCATGGCCTTCCTCTAACCCCTCTCCGACTTGTTTTTGTCTTTTATCTAATTCCATCTGTCCATTTTACACCCTATGCTCAGGCACTCTGAGAGTCTCTTAGGGTTGTTTAAGAAACACTGATCCAGGAACAGGGCTGTCTTTTTTCTGCTAATGCCCTGGAGTCAAGTGCTACTCCAGAGCCTGCTAGGCTGTTAAGCTGCTTTCTTAGGTCTCATCATCAGTGATGATGATATTGAAGAGGGTTTGGGGGGCGGTGTTTCACCATCAGGGATGTGCGTCCTGATGTTTCACCTCATCTGATGTTTCGTGTCTTCACATCTCCTGTTCTGCAGTGCTGTTCTCAGTAATACTGTCTGTGCTGTGTAAACTGTGTAAACACAGCTTCCCATTCTCTCAGACTCCCTTCTGTCCGCCTGCAGGGTGTGTGTGTGTGTGTGTGTGTGTGTGTGCGCGTGCGCTTATGCCCTCGTATAACCCATCCTCCCGTCTCTGAGTTTTGTTCCTGCTCTCAGGCTCTGCGGCCCTGTGATCATGTGGCTGTGGTGGCCTCCTGACTCTTTGAGTTGTGTTGTTTCTACTCTGTGCTTGTCCTGTGTTAACCTCTGACCCGCTCCTCTCTAAACCCCCCCCAACCCCCTCCAGCACCCATTTGTGAAGAGGATGACCAGCAACAGGCCTCTGCGGGAGCTGGTGGCCGAGGCCAAGGCCGAAGTCATGGAGGAAATCGAGGACAATAGAGAGGAAGGGGAGGACGACGAGCCCGCCGAGCTCCCCACCGTAAGAGAGAGACCCCTCCACTTGTCTTTTCTGTCTTTCTTTCTCGGCACAGCACTCTCATCCTTTTATCTTTCGTCCCTGAAGGGGGTTTAATGAAGCTGAGGACACACAGGAAAAGGGGCTTCCCCCTGGCTTCCCTTTTTCTTCCGTAAAAACAACACATGATGACCAGTGTCCTTCCGGTTGTCACACCTGCTATTGCTGCCAAGCTGGGAGAGTGAATGAGTTAGAGAAAGAGTTGGTAAATTGGGGAGAGAGAGAGAGAGAGAGAGAGAGAGGGAAAGGAAAGAAGAGAGAGAGAGAGAGAAAGAAAGACAGACATTTTTTATGTTAATCTGCTTAGTAGCACTTCCTTTCCAGCCTCAGAACCACTCTCAGAGAGAGAGAGAGAGAGAGAGAGAGAGAGAGAAAAGAAGAAGAAGAAGAAGAGAAGGACAGGGGAAGGAAGGAGAGACGTGAGAAAAGAAATCTGTGCCTTCCTGTCTCTATGCTGAGGTCAGATATTCAACTGTCCAGGGGGTGGTAGTTGCCATGCAAGGGAGGTGTGCTTGGTGTTTACAAAATGCACTCACTCAAAGTCCACACACAAACTCTCTCCTGCCATTGTGTGTACACTTCCGTGAATATTGTTATCTCTCTCCCTATTTTGTTATTACAGGGTACCCTGACATTTAAAGACTCTGGAAATAACCATGAGTGCTTCAGGCACTGTACCTAGAAACCTAGACCAGGCACTGAACTACAAACCATAATGAACCACAGTGTTGTTTAAAGAATCTGGGAGGGACATTTGATATATTCTACAAACCTTAAATGTTTTTTAACATGAATGATTTTAAATGATTTTGTCCCGTTATAATGTAATTATAACCTTAGCAACGGGGGAAAAAATGGAAAACAAACAAATGAAACAGTAAACCATGAAATAATGACATGAATCCTTTCACTTTGGTGAAAAAGTTGACATTTAAATGTAGGACAGTAAGACGGACTTTTGTCAACTTCCTCATACCAACCTCACTACTTGTCAAAGTGAGACAAGTCATTGTGAAAGTGTAGTGACCCACTACCCACTACCCACTCACCACTCACCACTCACTCTCCACTCTCAGTGGTAAATTGTGCTTTAGCTGAGCAAAGGTCTTCCTGTTTCACTCTGCAGTGCTCTTGGCTAGCAGTGCTTTAGCTACCCCCCCCCCGCCCGCCCCATTTCCTCCCCAGCTATATTTATCATCATCACAATCTGAGGTGGAAACTAGTCAGAGATATTGTTTTATGGGAGTTGGTTATTAAAATGATTGCTGGCTCATAAAGATGCCAGAGCTGTTTGTTTACAGGCAAAGCTGCTGATGTCAACAT